>OY796880.1:40628233-41096991 GCA_963680785.1 Diplosoma virens
AAAACGACAGCACCGAACAATCATTAGATCACTACAACACTGAACCACTGGATCACTGGATCACTAAATGACTGAATGAATAAAAATTTACAAAGATCTGGATTTATAATGTGCTCGCCGTCCGTAAGTGAACCAATCAAATTTTATTAGAATCAATGCACCAGGTCTGCCGATAAGCTCGATTATTTTACACAGCAAACACCGCAATATAGGGTTTGCCGATCAAAATGAGTTATACACCGATCGAAATAAGATATTCACCGATCAAAATGAGATATTCACCAGAGATAAGCATGGACTGAAGTCGGACTCGGACTGGAGCCGGAGTATGGCATATTTTGTCGGAGTCGGACTGGAGCTGGAGTCGGTTTTTGTTAATTTGTAATGGAGTCGGACTGAAGTCGAAGTCTATCTTTTAAAAATCAATTAATTTCAAATATTAGAAGAAACATTTTTATATCATAAAATCTTTTTTTGATCTTCAAAATGTTTTATTCCTGGCACTTATTTTGTGTTTATTGCTCATACCCGACACTTGCGGATAGTTCTTTATTTATTATTTAAAACTGACATGCAAAATAATCGCTATTGTTCAAGCAAATCCCGGCCTAACCTAACCTTAACCGTAACGCTTGCCTTTACATGAGTTCCTTTAAATGAGTCTGTATCACCTTGTCTAATACACTGGTGGCTGGTATTATATTAGTTTTTATTGTATTTGCATTTATAGCCTGCATAAAGATTGTCTTGTTACCAAAATGATGGTATAAAAGCAAAGATTTTTTTTCCATGGTCATAACCTACCTATCTATATGATTTTTTTTAATGTTAAGTTTAAGCTGGTGCAAATTTACTTGTATACTTGCGTGATATTTCTCAATGTTAAGTTTAAGCTGCTAAGTTGAATCGAAGATAAAATATTTTTACATTTAGTTAAAATAGATTTCATATATCTAGGGTATTTATTTTTAGCAGCCTTGATTACTTTTAACAAAAACATGAATTTTTCTTCTAATGAAGTTTGCAAACCTTTTGAAGATAATAAATTGCTGGAAATACCTAACACTTCTGGAAAAAGCACAGTTTGGTAAAAATTTTTATATTTAAATCATATTGAAAGTAAAGATTGTATTGGATACGTAATTTGTAAAACTTGTAAGCAAGCATTAAAACATAATAAACCGACTAGTGGAACAACATATTTAAATGATCACTTAAAACGATGCAAATATAATGAAAAAATATCTCCTAAAGGAACAGTATATTTTGGTAAGTTTGACATGAGCTTGTAAAAAGTTATAAAAAACACAGTGTTAAATAATTCAGTTGCATTTGTTGTATCAGATGTAAGACCATTAAGTGCAATGGAAGGCGATGGATTAATACAGTTTGCAAATGCAATGATAAAAGTTGGAGCTACACATGGCATTGTTGATGCAAAAGCAATACTTCCTTCCAGATTCATTATAAAAAGAAGCATAGGAAAAAGTGCATCATCTTCAAGTGAAAAGCTGATAGAGGAAGTAAATAAGGCTATTAAAAAATATAGTTTAGTTGGTATTACCACAGATTTATGAACAGATCTAAGATTACGTAACTTTTATTTTATCACCATACATTTTATCAGCAGCAATCTTCTTCAATTAAGAGTGATATATGTGAAAGAACTTAACGAGGCAAAAACAGCAGAAAACCTTGAAAAACTGCTTTTTAAAAGTTTATCAGACTTTGGAATGCCTTTTAAAACATTGGTGTATCATTGTTTGACTGATTAATTAGTAAGTTACGACCAACTTACTTATTGTTACAAGATTTTGTTTTTTGTTTGTATATATGAAATTTCATTAACATGGAGTTGCGTTGGAGTTGGAGTTTAATGTAGCCGGACTGGATTCGGACCCCAAAAAAACTGACTCCGCTCATCTCTGATATTAACCGATCGAAATGATATATGTACCGATCGAAATGAGATATACACCGATCAAAATGGAAGAAAAAAAATAAAACAAAAAATAAGTAAATTTATTGTAAAATTATTTTTCTTCTTTCAGATTTAAAATATAACTGAACATTTTCCTGTAAAAACCATCACAATTCTTTTTTGAAATATCATTAAACTTTGAAGTAATAAGCTCTTTCAATTTCTTTTCACAACGGACTTCTCCTCGGATAACTAAATTTTTCCATAAGAAAAATGTTTTCTATAGGATTTAGAAAAGGAAAATACGGAGGAAGATAACAGATATTAAGGCTCAATTGATTGATAGTTTCTTGTAATCCACGATAATGATGGATACGAGCATTATCAAGTACGTATATAAATAGGATTTTCAATTCCAGCAGAGACAGTTGCTGCTTTCAGTTCAATTAAATATTGCTTAAAATTCTTCCCTGTTACTGCCTTATCATAAACTTTATGGAATATCATTTCGTATTTATTCATTGCAGCTACGACTGAAATATTTCATCTTCTAGCTTCAAAAACTGTAACATAGGTGGAGGTACTTTGTCTCGACCTTCCTCTTCTTGATCGACTCACAACACTAAATCCCACTTCATCTAAAATCATCTTAAGTTTTTGTATTCTGATGTAGACTCAAGATGCCTAAATTTTGTAGCATATTCTTCTTTCAGATTTAAAGTCCTTTCATCGTTTTTCGTTTCAGGAACAGACACAACAGATTTTATTATGTAGTAAAAATCTTTTAGAAAACGCTGTATTGCGCTGCTGGAAACCCTGATTAAACAATGTTCATAAACCTTGTTTACAAGATCAGAAATACGCATTAGACAATCTTGATCCACCCACAATAGAATTTCGTTTTTCTTATCTGTTAAGAGTTTTGATTGTAAATTACTGACCCTCTTTTTCACTCCAATTTTACCTGTTGAATTAAGCCGTTTCAAAATTCTCCCAACAAATTTGTAATTAACGGACAACATTTCTCACAGATTTCCGCAGCAGGCATCCCCCGTAAACTAAGATCAACTATTCTCTGTCTTGTTTCTCCTGAGATGGGTTTATTTTTTCTTGAACTTTTTGGAACTTCATTAGACATTGTAAGAATCAAACACGCTACGCAACATGAGCCTGAAGCTTTTATACTGTTGTTTTGAACGAAAGCTCGGATTGGTTCGTTGAAGACTCTTCCTCACAGACAAACAGAGACCACTGTTTCTAATAAGAACGAATGTATTACAAAATTCACGACCGACGAAAATTCTATTCCACGCTTTGCCAAACTGCAAAGCGAAATCAGCGCTATAACTTGATTCAATCAACACAAATGATTCTACCTCTGTAGAACACAACTCCAAAACACTGGCGCAAAATAACTTCAACACTCGCCACAAATTTTACTTTCTCTCAAAGCGAAATTTTTCGCTTTATGCGTCTCTCTCGTATTCGTCTCTCGCTTCGCATTGTCCCGCCTCGCATCTATATATATATATATATATATGGACAAAAGATCACATGATGCAAATTGGGTGGAACTGTCTGGAAAACGCTTCGTTCATGCGCGTTAAAATTAGAACGCATTTTCTATGGTAAGTGAAAACATTCCAGATTACACTTAACTCGGTCATGCTTCTATACCATGATTCGACTCCAATCCGACTCCATGTTAATGAAATTTCATATATACAGTGTTGTGCATTGACGGCGTTAATTTGACGGCGTCAAATGTCGGCGACAATTTTTTGTTGACGATGACGCAAACGCCATAAAGATATTTTTTGGTTGACGGAATATGTGCCGCCGACAACTTTTTGCTTGTTTTTTGCGTCAAGCGTTAAGCGTCAATTATTTTTTGCAAGGCGAAAATATATACAAAAATTTTTCAATCGCTGACTCCAATGGCGCATTTTCATTTAAGAAAAAAAGTTAGGAAAGCTACAGTATGTAAAACAGATTTAGACCACGTTGAATAAACTACTTGCAAAAAAACTATAAAGTTACAAAAGGGTCCTCACGAATTCTTGCTTTGAAAATGCAGCTGCTTCCAAT
This sequence comes from Diplosoma virens, assembly GCA_963680785.1. Taxonomy (NCBI): domain Eukaryota; kingdom Metazoa; phylum Chordata; class Ascidiacea; order Aplousobranchia; family Didemnidae; genus Diplosoma; species Diplosoma virens. The sequence continues at coordinate 40,632,243 of OY796880.1, forward strand.
TGCTAAAAATGTTCTCAAGGATCACAACTTTGCTTTCTAAAAGTTTTTAGAAAATCCACCTGCTGGAACTTAATAAAAAGCCGCAAAATCAAAGAAGCGCAGTTGAGGAACTTAAGCGCAGTTGTTTTTATTAAGGGCACGACAGCAACTTTCTTTGTTTTCGCAGGATGTTGTTTAAACACCAAAAAAAAAAAAAAGATATGCGTGGTGCTGGAAAGTGTTCGAGTCCCAGCTCAGTGGGCAAATTCAATCAAACTAAAAATCTCATAATTGTGATCTGTGGAAAATGTTAGCAAAACAGAGACTCAAACACAGAAAATTGTTATCAGAAAAATAAATTTTAATTTTAGTTATAGAGCAAACAGACTAGGCTACTAAATAAAAAATTTTACAGTGTAGTTAATTTTCATATTATTAAAACTACGAAAATAGTAATTGCAATTTCAATATAGTCTGTATAGATCACAATAATAAGCTTCGACCGATATCCAGCGCTATCCACAGTAAGTGTTAATGCAGACTCGAATTCAGTCAAGGTTAGATCTTTTAAACTTAAATTGATTTTTCCATCAAGGTCTTTAAATCAAAACGTGCTTTATTTTCGTTGCCTTACGTAATTGTTTTCGACAATGACATCTCAGAAGTTAGTTTTTTCTTACCAATACTTTGTAAACCAAAAGTTACTTTATTTTTTATTGCGTTACGTAATTCTTGCCGATAATGACATCGTTTAGAGTTGCTTTCTCGCCCCGCCTCTTTCCATGTGTTATCTTAGTATGAATAGTCGGACCCTCGTGGGCCATTTTCAAATCAAACGCAAACGTCGATGTTGTTTGGAAGATTGTGAAGCGATTTCAGTTAGTAAGTGTTCGTGTGTTGTGTTAATTTTTGAATTTGTGTTTATTTCTGTTTTATAAGTTTTAATATATAAAACCGTATTCATCCAAGGTGCGCGTATTTTCATCCCAACTTCACCTCAATAGTAAGAATGACGTTTGCTGAAAATACATGTACATTGTACACAACCAAATAAATTTTTTTGTCCAGTTGGCTGTTGTCAAAATTTGATAGCTTCCTAATTTAATTTTTTTCTAGTTAATCAAAAAATTGTCTTCTGATTAGTAACCCAACGTAACCTCTTTACAAAAAAGTGCTTCTTAAATTCAATGCTTTTTAAATTAGCGATAGGCCAGACTAAATTGACAAAAGGTTTTATAGCCTTCGATTAGGCTTCCACAGTGTTTCTGAAAATTGGTATTCAATTTAATAAAAAATACCATTAACCCGTTGAAGAAGCTACTAAACTATCTTATAGAAACAATGTTTAACGATTAGTAATTTATAGTTGTAGATTTAGAAATTCTCGGCATCTCCAAAAGCTGGTCGAGATAATTGCTTGCCCGAAGTATAAGGCCCCCGCCGTTGTCTAGCGAGCTTAGAGAATAAATAGAAATAAAAATAAATAAAAAATAATAAGAAAATATAAATTTACTCGCTATTACAGATATAGGCGACGGGATGAAGGACAAAAAGCAGCCAACAAATCTTTCTAAAATGACAATTGAGATGTGACACGTACAATCAAACTTTAAGAAACCCCAGACGTTTACAAGAAAGAAAATATAATTTTGGCAGAGAGGTTATTTTTTTTTGTACCATAAAATTACATTGGATTTAACATCTTTTTTAAATGATTTATTTATTTACATATTAAAGAGAAAACAAAAAATTAAATGAACGTTTTCTGCTAACTTCAGCCGTCTTCAGGTTTTCATATTGAATATAGTCTTCTTGACTTTATTTCGATTTAAATAGAGAAATTATTTGTTAACGCAGACAAAGTAATTTTATACACGACGAAGACGTGTATAAGATTTTTTCGGAATTGTAAACACATTAGCGGTAGTTAAACGAAGCAGAAAAAAACAAGTGGATTTTAAAGACTGCAAACACATTGGCGGTGAATGAAATTATTTGAGCAGATTTTTTTTAATTTTTAGTAAAAATTTTGTTCCATTGGCATATGATTGGCGATTTAAATTAGAACTGGACTTTCTTATTAAATATATTACCACAATGATTCGATCGTTAGCACAATACACGCTAAATTCCCATCTTGGCTAGCTGTGCCACCCATCATCATTACGCAGCGTAGTCATGCACTGGTTATTTAATTGCTCAGTTTGTTTGATAATATTATTATACTGTATTTTTTTTCTTTTTTACTTCTTATATCTTTATCTGATTAAGGTGTTGCAGTCATGCTTTTTACTGTCTCGTACTTTCACTTTCTAATTATCTTGTGCATGTTTTAACGCCTGACGTTGTACTGCTTCTTCCTTTTCTTGATCTTTTCAATATTTAAAATTTTTGTGATAAACTGTTTAATAATGATCAAGAATAAAAACGAACGCATGAATGATCTAAATTATAGGGTTAGGGTTAGGGATGAACGTAATTTTGCTGTTACTTCTAACCTCTGTGGATTTAACTCAGATGTATTGACTGCAGATGTAGGGAGCTATTCAGATGCACAGCACTGAATTTTGTGGAGAACCTTAAAAGAAAGGTCAATAATAGCGAATTGATAGCATATTGTAGTTTTTGCTTTAACTTATAATGTAAACACTTAGAAACAAGTCAATTAAAAATTCGTAGTTTTCTGCATTAAATTATATCAATAACCAATTGTTTGGGTGGCTGCTTTGTCTGGTGGCAGGCACAGGTTGATTGATAATTTTAGGGCAGATACGAATTGCTGTTAAATTGAGGACACCTTTATTGAGATAGAATCACTGTAGAAAGTCATTTTGGATCTTTCGTTACACCATGACCTTTTTAAACAGTCCTCATCTTGAAATTTGGTGAAAAAATGGGCGATTAGAAAGTGAAATATTTTAGAAGAATTTTATTTTCTCAAAATTTCAGAACTTTTTTAGTGGCTATTGATTTCCATCTTTATCATGATCATTAGCGCGTTTTTCCCCCTCCCTCCCGTAAAATTGGTCTGCCCGGCGCATTTCGCAAGTGAATATGGAGTTTGTCACGTGCTGTAGAATTAACTGAATCTCAGGTTTATCATAATATTAGGCTATTACTTTTTGATGCTATTTTAAAAAAAAGTATACGTTCGCTTTCATAAATAGTAGTTTTCAGTCAAATAATATCTTCATTGATAGTCTTGTAAACTTAGATATTCTTTTTAAATCCCATTTTTGTGGCTTTTATAAAAATCTTCTGTGTATCTAAATCATTCAGCCCATGTTGTACTGTAGATCATGAAAAACTTTAGTGCAACTTTTTTTTACTGTTGTGCTTAGTTGTTATTAATGTTTTGTCTTCCTTGTTCGTACGGGCTCTAAACCTGAAGTAAATAAATGAATAAAACAAGTGTAACAATCATTTTGTGACGCATTTGTTTTGAAATTAAAGCGTTTTATGACAATTCAGAAATTCTTAATTTTTCTGTCCTACTCAGGGGCGCCGGAGTTTTTTTCCAGGGGGGGCAAATTTTAAAAAAAGGGCACTTTTTTGTTAAAAAGGCACTCCAACAAAAGTCAATTATAGAAACCATGTCGCAATCAAATTAGCGCATTCTCTAAAAAAAAGGCCTTCACTTGTAGTCGATCTCCAATTTTCCTGTTTTCGCCCCAAAATCATAGTGTTCTCTAAAAAAAAAAAAAAGGTCTTCACTTGTAATCGATCTCTGATTTTCCTATTTCGTCCCAAAATCAAAGGTCTTTACTCAAAATCGTTCTTTCACTCTAAACAAACATCTGCCTCGTTCGCCTCACCCAAAATCCATCACTACCTAAAACTTACGATTTTCGCGACTTTCATTACTGTACCATGATTTACGGATGTCTTTAATTTTAAAAACATCTTTGCATTTGATGGTGATCGAGATTACATAGGCTAAATGTAGAGCAAATCTAAAAATATTTCTGTAAGACAAATTTCAAAAGGCACAATCTGCCCCCTCTGCCCCCGTGTTTTCAAAATATTAAAAGACAGGGGGAGCAATTGCCCCCTGCCCCCCGCTTCCGGCGCCCCTGGTCCTACTATATAATCAATGATTTTTTTAACAGTATTTTAATTTGTGGGATTGACACTAATCTTGACGATGACGCTGACGCCGTTAATATTTTTAAGCGTTATTGGCGTAAATGACGCCGATAAGAATTTGAAGAGGTGACGCTGACGCTAACGCCGTCAAGATTTTTGGTTGACGGGCACAACACTGCATATATACAAACAAAAAACAAAATCTTGTAACAATAAGTAAGTTGGTCGTAACTTACTAATTAATCAGTCAAACAATGATACACCAATGTTTTAAAAGGCATTCCAAAGTCTGATAAACTTTTAAAAAGTAGTTTTTCAAGGTTTTCTGCTGTTTTTGCCTCGTTAAGTTCTTTCACATATATCACTCTTAATTGAAGAAGATTGCTGCTGATAAAATGTATGGTGATAAAATAAAAGTTACGTGATCTTAGATCTGTTCATAAATCTGTGGTAATACCAACTAAACTATATTTTTTAATAGCCTTATTTACTTCCTCTATCAGCTTTTCACTTGAAGATGATGCACTTTTTCCTATGCTTCTTTTTATAATGAATCTGGAAGGAAGTATTGCTTTTGCATCAACAATGCCATGTGTAGCTCCAACTTTTATCATTGCATTTGCAAACTGTATTAATCCATCGCCTTCCACTGCACTTAATGGTCTTACATCTGATACAACAAATGCAACTGAATTATTTAACACTGTGTTTTTTTTTAACTTTTTACAAGCTCATGTCAAACTTACTAAAATATGCTGTTACTTTAGGAAATATTTTTTCATTATATTTGCATCGTTTTAAGTGATCATTTAAATATGTTGTTCCACTAGTCGGTTTATTATGTTTTAATGCTTGCTTACAAGTTTTACAAATTACGTTCCCGAAGAACCTGTTGAGCTAGGTAACCCGAATACTTGCGCTGAAACAAAGCTGTGTCTAATTTTATTTTATTCCGGATCAAGAAGTAGTCTGCTATAAGCCTAAAGCTTTTATACAATTGGTTTGAACGAAAGCTCGGATTGGTTCGTTGAAGACTCTTCCTCACAGACAAACAGAGACCACCGTCTCTAATAAGAACGAATGTATTACAAAATTCACGACCGACGAAAATTCTATTCCACGCTTTGCCAAACTGCAAAGCAAACTCAACGCTATAACTTGATTCAATCAACACAAATGATTCTACCTCTGTAGAACACAACTCCAAAACACTGGCGCAAAATAACTTCAACACTCGCCACAAATTTTACTTTCTCTCAAAGCGAAATTTTTCGCTTTATGCGTCTCTCTCGTATTCGTCTCTCGCTTCGCATTGTCCCGCCTCGCATCTATATATATATATATATATATATGGACAAAAGATCACATGATGCAAATTGGGTGGAACTGTCTGGAAAACGCTTCGTTCATGCGCGTTAAAATTAGAACGCATTTTCTATGGTAAATGAAAACATTCCAGATTACACTTAACTCGGTCATGCTTCTATACCATGATTCGACTCCAATCCGACTCCATGTTAATGAAATTTCATATATACAAACAAAAAACAAAATCTTGTAACAATAAGTAAGTTAGTCGTAACTTACTAATTAATCAGTCAAACAATGATCAAATAGAAAACAATGATAGACCAATGTTTTAAAAGGCATTCCAAAGTCTGATAAACTTTTAAAAAGCAGTTTTTCAAGGTTTTCTGCTGTTTTTGCCTCATTAAATTCTTTCACATATATCACTCTTAATTGAAGAAGATTGCTGCTGATAAAATGTATGGTGATAAAATAAAAGTTACGTAATCTTAGATCTGTTCATAAATCTGTGGTAATACCAACTAAACTATATTTTTTAATAGCCTTATTTACTTCCTCTATCAGCTTTTCACTTGAAGATGATGCACTTTTTCCTATGCTTCTTTTTATAATGAATCCGGAAGGAAGTATTGCTTTTGCATCAACAATGCCATGTGTAGCTCCAACTTTTATCATTGCATTTGCAAACTGTATTAATCCATCGCCTTCCATTGCACTTAATGGTCTTACATCTGATACAACAAATGCAACTGAATTATTTAACACTGTGTTTTTTATAACTTTTGACAAGCTCATGTCAGACTTACCAAAATATGCTGTTACTTTAGGAGATATTTTTTCATTATATTTGCATCGTTTTAATCTTGCTTTAATCATAATTGTTTTAATCATAATTGCATCGGGCTCGTCAGGGAGCGATCATAAATTTTATTTTATTTGAATAAGTTTTTAATTGCCCCCTGACGAGCTCAGGCAGGCGAAACAGTTTGTTCGGGCAAATAAAATTATTGTTAAATTAAAAAATTTTGTGGTCTGTAAGTTAATTATCTAACCGCTCTGAGTCGACGTCATTGAGCGCTTTCCTGATGAACACCGACCAAAACATTTTGAAAAATTTCCATATATACAGTATGTATATATACAAGGGACAGTGCTGACTATTCACTTTTGATAGTGCTCAACGATTTTAAGATCGGAGCTAAATTATTAAATTAATTGTACTTAATTTGATATATACATATATATATATATATCAAATTAAGTATAAACACTGCAGATAAAATTTATTTATTAAAATTTATTTATTAAAATTTTATCTGCAGTGTTTATACTTAATTTGATAATTTTCCTTTGATCTTCAAATCATTGAGCACTGTCAAAAGTGAATTGTCAGCACTGTACCTTGTATATATACATATATATATATAATTAACTTACAGACCACAAAATTTTTTAATTTAACATTAATTTTATTTGCCCCAACAGACTGTTTCGCCTGCCTGGGCTCGTCAGGGGGCGGTTAAAAATCTGGAAAACAAAATAAATAAATAAATAAAAAAATACAGTTTAAACGAAGCGCTTGAATTTCGGCGAAAAAGCGTAAAACAACAACAAGAAAAAAACTACTGTTGTAAGGTTAATCGATAAATGAATTTTATTGCCAAAGAAAAATTGTTTTTTACGTAGCTTGCTCTATTGTTTGAAAATAATGGGTAAATATAAAAAGTTTGCAATAAAAATGCGTTAAAATTAGATTAAATAGTCTGCACATTGGAAATACGATAAAAAGATGCTAAAGAAATGCGTTTAAAATGACAATTATTAGGGTATGAATTAAAAATTAAAACAGTAAACTTTTTTACAAGGTATAATTTAAGAATATTTTTAGTTCAATAAGTATGTAGTGTAGAGATGGATTGATTTATTTGCTGATCAAGTAAGTGGAAAAAGGTGCGATGTAAAAATATGGTAAACCGAGTTTGTAAATATATTTATTAACTGCCAGCATAATTAAAACTTCGTAATTTAAATTTAAATTTAAATTTACAGTCAGGCAGGCGAAACAGTCTGTTCGGGCAAATAAAATTAATGTTAAATTAAAAAATTTTGTTGTCTGTAAGTTAATTATCTAACCGCTCTGACTCGACGTCATTGAGCACTTTCCTGATGAGCACCGACCAAAAAATTTTGAAAAATTTCTATATATATATATATATATATATATTCATATTTTCTGGCTTTGGTCGACACATTTGTCTACAAAAATGTTGATTAGAGGGACATTTATTTTAAGTCGACATATAGGTGTCGACATAAAAGTTTTTGCGTTATTAAATCCTCGAATTTCGGTCTGAACGAAACTTCGCTGTGTGAACAAGCTGCTAAGCTTACTCTCAACTTCTGAATAAATTTTTTCGTTTGAGTCGTTTTTCTTAGTGGTATTTTTTTAAGAGAAAAATTTCAAACTGTATATGTACTGATAATCTAAAATTCTAGCTTAGGTAGACATCGCTTTTTTTCATGTGCTTCTTAAGATACTCTAAATGTTTGACTTTTTTTTACGATTAACACTTTATCCACAGATGCAAATTGCATACATAAAGGAATGAATGATCGGAAAATTAAGATAAAAAATATACGATTTTTGTAGACCGCAGATTTTCACTTAACATCTAGTTTTCTTGTTCAGGTGGACAAAAAGAATAACCAATTTTAAAACTATGCCTTTTAGGCAATGTTTTTCTTTGAAGCAACTTCCTTACTTAAAACTGATCTTTGCTTAACACTTTTCAATTTTGATGACGCATATTAGGTATTGCGTCACTCATAAAATTTATAAAGACGTTCAAATGACGCTGTTTGCGTCATTCAAATAAAATATTTAAGGCCTCATTTGTAAGTGAAAAAATTTGTTGGTAAAAAAGTTTTTTTGGCTCTAAAAGTAAGCAAAATTTATCAGAATTATGAATTGACAACCCGTTTTTTTCATTCTAATTATTTATTTCGGTAATTTTGCTTTTAAAAAACTACTTATAGTTTTTTTTATCAAAAACTGCTTTTTCTAAGACAATTTTTTTGTTTGCAATAACAATTGCATGTAATGGAAAAGGTTTTTACTTCCTTATCAAAAATTAAATAAAACAACCCAGTCATCGGAAGCACATTCCTGTGTTTCTTGATGACTGTCCCAAGCCCGGATAAATGGGGAGGGTTGAGGCAAGAAGGGCATCCAACGTAAAAATTTTTTGCCAAATTATACAAATGCGTTATCTTGATAAATTCATACTGGATCGGTCGCGGTCCGGGTTACTAACGACCGCTTCAGATGTTCCGCAGCAGGGCACCTATGGAAATTATGCTACTGCTGAACATAGCAAAAACAAGAGGAGAAAGAGAGGAGGAAGGCGAGTGAAGAGGCAGTGGAAAGTGTGGAAACGGAGACGCTCACTCGTAAGGGTGGGTATCTTAAATATTGGGACAATGACTGGAAGGGGAAGGAGCTGGCAGACTTGATGGAACGAAGGAATGTAGACATATTGTGTCTACAGGAAACAAAGTAGAAAAGGAGTAAAGCAAGGAACATTGGAGGTAGATGCAAACTATTTTACAACGGAGCTGATGGAAGAAAAAATGGGATAGGGATAGTGGTGGAAAGGAGCTGGTTGAAAGTGTCCCGGAGGTGAAGAGAGTGTCAGGCAGACTAATGACCATGAAGTTGGAGATAAAAGGGTTCATTCTATATATGGTAAGCGCGTATGCTCCACAGGTTAACAACAGCATGGAGAAGAAAAATGATTTTTGGGAAGACCTGGATGGGTTGATAGAAAGTCTATCAAAACAGGAGAGAATAGTTCTAGGTTTGGACCTTATTGGACATGAGGTCGAAGAAAGCATAGGGGATGAGAAAATAATGGGGAGGTACGGTGATGGAACAAGAAATAAAGAAAGATCAATGGTTGTGGATTTTGCGAAGAGAATGGATTTGGCAATTGTCAACACTTATTTCAAGAAGAAAGATAAACACAGGGTGACGTATAAAAGTGGAGGAAAAGTACCCAAGTAGATTATGTGATGTGCAGAAGGAGGACTTGAAGGAAATGTGCGATTGCAAAGTAATAGTGAATGAGTGGGTCGCAAAGCGGCACCGTATGGTGGTATGCAAAATGGTTCTTATGGTAAAAAAAAAAGCAGAGAAAGTAAAGCCAGAGATACGATGGAAAACTGAAGGAGACAAGCTGTCAAGAAGGGTTTAGACAAGAGGTGACCAGGACTCTGGGAGGCAGGGAGGAGTTACCGGATAAGTGGGACAAACAGCGGAAATGCTAAAGAAAAAAGCTGAAACTGTGCTGGGAGTGGCATTTGAAAAGCGAAAAGTAGACAGGGAGACATGGTGGTGGAATGAGGAAGTTCAGGAGAGCATAAAAGAAAAGAAAGAGACCAAGAAAACATGACACAAAATAAGAGATGAAAATACTAAAAAGATCAACAAAAAAGAGCAAAGAAGGCAGTTGCGATGGCAAAGGGACGTGTGTATGATGATTTGTATGCTAGATTGGAAACAAAAGAAGGTGAAAAGGTGTTGTACAGATTGGCTAGGCAGAGAGACAGGGCAGGGAAAGATGTACAGAATGTGAGTGTTATAAAGGATGATAACGGTAATGTTATGGTAAATTCGGAGGCAGTGTTAAAGCGATTGAAGGAATACTTTGAAAACTGATGAACGAGGAAAACAACAGAGACCCTAGGACAGAGGAAGCAGAAGTGGTTAACGAAGAGTTAAATTGCGTCAGTAGAGAAGTAAAGAATGCAGTGAGAAAGATGAAAAAATGTAAAGCGGTTGGGCCAAATGAGTTGCCAGTAGAAGTTGGGAAATGCATGGGAGAGATGAGGATAAAGTTTTTAACCAGACTGTTCAACAGACTATTAGTGGGTGAACGGATGCCAAAAGATTGGAGAAGGAGTGTGCTTATCCCAATCTACAGAAATAAACGCGACGCACAGTGCTGTGAAAACTACAGAGGAATAAAGCTAATGAGCCACACAATGAAAGTATGGGAAAGAATTATTGAAGCCAGGCTAAGCGATAATATTGAGATCAGAAAACAGCCATATGGATTTATGCCAGGAAAGGGAACCATCCGATGCCATGTTTGCTATAAGAATGTTGATGGAAAAGTACAAAAAAGGTTGAAGAGAGCTACATTGTGTATTCATGGACCTAGAGAAAATTTATGACAGGGTTCCACGGGAAGAGCTGTGTTATTGTATGAGAAAATAAGGAATAGTGGAAAAGTATGTGCAACTTGTACAGGATATGTAGGCTACGAGGAAAGCGAAACAGTGGTGAAGTGTGCAGTAGGAACTACAAAAAGTTTCAAGGTTAAGGTTGGACTGCACCAGGGATCAGCGTTAAGTACGTTCCTTTTTGCAGTGATAATGGACAGGCTAACGGATGAGGTAAGGATAAAACCACCATGGACGATGCTGTTTGCTGATGATATTGTGATTTACAAAGAGACCAGGGAAGAAGTAGAGCGGAGACTAGAATGCTGGAGACATGCATTGGAAAGAATAGTTATGAAAGTAAGTAGATCAAAGATCAAATATGTTTGCATAAATGGAGGAAATAATGACAAAACAGTGAAAATGGAGGATACAAATGTGCCAAGAGTAAAGGAATTTAAGTATTTAGGATGAACGGTGCAAGAAAGTGGTAGTTGTGAGAGGGAGGTAAAGAGCAGAGTGCAGGCAAGATGGAACGGATGGAGAAAAGTATTAGGAGTAATCTGTGAGAGGAGTTTACCAGCTAGAGTAAAAGGAAAAGTGTACAGTTAAGAGGTAAGACCAGAAATGGTGTATGGACTTGAGATAGATCACTAGGTCACAAAGAAACAAGTGAAAAAGATGAAAGTTGCAGAGATGAAAATGTCGAGATTTGCTATTGGAATGACAAGAAAAGACAAGATTAGAAACGAGTACATCAGGGGTACAATTAAGGTACAACAGTTAAGAATAAAGATGAGGGAGGGCAGGCTGAGTGGTATGGACATGTCATGAGAAGAGACCAAGACTATGTAGGAAGAAATATGATGGAAATGGAGTTACCGGAAAAGAGGAAAAGAAGGAGACCAAAGAGAAGATTTTTAGATGTAGTGAAAGAAGATATATGGGAAATTGATGCGAAGGAGACGGGTGTTGAAAACAGGACGGTTTGGAGAAAGATGATATGCTGTGGCTATGCCTGATTGAAGGGAAAGTCCGAAAGAAAAAGAAGAAGAATCAAAAATTAAATAAAACAGCTATATTTAAGATTAATTTAGTTTGATTTTGCTGTAATTGCTTAGCAGCTAAAAAAGTAGATTTTGGGGATTTCGTTTACTCTTTGCGGTTCTTACATTATAACTTTCTAAATTTTTGAAAATTCTCAAAGCCTGCGAGGTCAGTAACGGCAAAAGTTAAACGAAACCCAGTTTTCTAGAAAAATTAGGTCTAAGTTTCTTATTTAACATTTAAAGAAAACATATGTGACCTTGCAGCGTTTTTAACTTTTTAAATATAATTGTTTCTTTTTATATCTAAAATTTTTTGTAAGGATTATGCTGAATTTGGTTGGTTAACTTTTACTTTTATCAGCTATTGACTATTAATATTTTATTCATCTTTTTGTACCTTTTACTGCACATTGAATGCCTAAAAAAAAGTAAAAACACACATTTAAGGTAATTTCTTTCTGGAAAAAAACCAGACAAATTGCATTTCATCAAAAATCATTAAGCATTATGAATGTTTATTTTTTTTTGTCACAAACACTGTTTGTATGTACTTTTTTTTTTGTCCCATACATTGATCATGCTGTATGATCAATGTATTGATTTCCAAGCTATTTTTCAAAAAATGCTTTTTTTCAATTTTTAATTTTAACTAAAAAAAAGATAGCGTATAAGTGGTTGCAGTGTTTCTATGGCAGGGTGGTCCAACTTCTGCACTCTTGTGGGCTACTCATGTCGGCAGCGTGGTCGAGTGGTTAAAGCACCGGACTGATGATCAGCATGGTCTAGGTTCAAAACCCACTTACGCCATTCTGTTGTGTCCTTGGGAAAGACACTTTTCGGCACTTTCCCCTGCTTGGTGGTCTTGACAAGCAGTACTAAATTGCAGTAATATCTCTACTAACTTACTAGCGGACAGCAATATCTTGGCATCTCCGGAAGCAGGTCGGGGTAATTGCTTACCCTATGTATAGCGCCTCTGTCGCTTTCCTGCGAGTCAGGAGGATAAATATAGAGATTAAAATAAAAAAAAAAAAAAAAATACTTTTCAAAATTATTCGAGTTTGCGGGCCTCAGCCGGCTAAAAACACCTATTTTTGTCCCAAAATCAGAGTTCTCTAAAAAAAAAAAGGTCTTCACTTGGAATCGGTCTGCAAAATTCCTATTTTCGTCCCAAAATCAGGGTGTTTCTCTAAAAAAAAAAAAAAGGTCTTCAACTGGAATCGGTCTGCAAAATTCCTATTTTCGTCCCAAAATCAGAGTGTTCTCTAAAAAAAAAAAGGTCTTCAATTGGAATCGATCTACGAAGTTCCTATTTTCGTCCCAAAATCATAGCGTTCTTCAAAAAAAAAAGTTGCCGCTGCTTGTAATCGACAAGACTTGTGCAAAATTGTTCCGCTGGCCCGTAGTTGGACCACGCTGTTCTATGGCAACATGAGGACCAGTTTGAGTATGAGTCACTGTCATTTGCCAAGAACGCGAAAGTGCTAAGGTGCAGCGAAAAGGAAAACATAACAGTTTGCCAAACTTTTTTATGATTTAATAGGCTTTTAATCAATCAATCAATCAACAGTTTTAGTGATAAACGAATATGTTAAAATTGCGGGCCGCGACGGCGAGCTCAATACAGACTCATCTGATATTACTCAGGTGAACAGAAAAGCAAAATCGGGATAATTTTCTTGGCTAAACTTGTTGAAAAACTTGATGATGTTGATTGTGTACGTAACAATTGACCAAGCAAATGCGCACGTCTTTTTGTAAAACGTTGTGCGCTGTGCCAAGTCAGAATTAATAATCGGCTAAAAAGCATTTGAAAACACTATAACAAACGGCGAAGAGATAAGCTGTTCAATGTAATAAATTATATTTCAGCTAATCAGATCACAATTATAAATAAGTTTTTCTATGAAGCAAAGGTTGATAAAGGTTTATGAAGAAAAGAATGTCTACGAAACCTATCAATCAAGTAAGTTGTTAGAAATAATATATTTTTGGAAAGCCGGTTTTTAGCTGAATAGTTTATTTTAAAAATAGGTTCTTAAACAGCAAGTGTTTCGTCTAAATTGCGCTTTCCTTCCCTTTTCTGAATTATAAAGTATACGGTTTACTAGCGACGACCTTTCCGTTCGTTTCGTTCAGTAAAGGAGTATTTTCGAATTCATCGCCACTGCAGGTGATTGTTTCGTCACCAGCTCTTATAAACTGAAAGTAAGTCTAGTCGATTATTTGCTATTATGTTAGAATGCTTTGACATTTCTTGATAGTTGGATTTATTATGTTTTTTTTTTATAAAATACTGGTAAGCCTTTCTCCAGCCGCTTAGTGGAATGGCAACTGTTGCTAACCATTCTAAGCTTTCCAAGCTAACCATGATTTTAGTGATAGCATATCTTGGTGATTTAAATTTGAGTTGGGATTTTAAGATTAGTTAAATTTTACAATCTGTTGGCTAGCTATTTAATGAAAACTAAGTTTTTCCAATTATTAGGCTAGACTTTGCATATAGTCAAATACTGTAGTTATTTATTTAAAAAAGTTTTTTGAACATCTTTCACACTGTAACACATGGAAATTTTGCTTTTACAATTTATTAAAGTCCAATTTTACATAAATTAAATTTAAAACTGAAATTAGCTAGACAACCAAACTGTTTTGTAATTGTATTATGGTAAGCAGATTTTCTTAAATTAATTGTTAAAATTAACTATTTATCTGTCTGTGTCAACATTTTTGTAAAAATAAGTAGAATAATTACTATTCTTTTAAATTATATAGTTGTACCTGGTTTATTTCTAAATGTGTATTCTTATATGTTTTGGCATCTACCATATTATTGCACACAAGTTACATGAGATAATGAATTTCAGGTAATTTTTATTAATATGTTCTGACACTTTTATCCATTCAATTAATTGACAAAAAAAAGATAGCTTATTATAAATATTTACTCATTGCCTTTTGATAATGTATAGCTTCTTGTTTAGTGTGTTTTTAAACTGCCTTACGGTGTTTGGTGTGAGATGTAGTGATTATTATGTCATCAGTATATTTTGTGATTTGTACGTCTTTTGGGGGAAGTGGAATTTCAGAGGTGTAAATGTTGAAAATGTTGGATACAAAACTTCACCCTGTGGTACTCCAGTGTTGATTCATTTGAGTTTTGAAAGTGTGCCATTGTATTGAGTGCATGCTTGTCATCCTTTTATGTAGTTTGCTATGTTGCTATGAACTTGATGATGATGTTAAGAACGTTTGTAAGTGTGAGTTTGTGTATGTTCACTGTTCCTTCTCATGTCCAAAGGTACAGCTACAGTGCATTGTGAATGTTTTGGATTGTTGAAACCTTTTGGTGATTTGGTGGCAGATGTTGTGTAAAGCAGTGCATGTTGAGTGTTTATGTTTGAATCCATGTTGATGGAATGTTTTCTGTTATGTATGGTAATAGTGTTTTGGCAATGAGTGTTAGAAGTGATATGGGTTGATAGTTTGTTCCAATGTTGTGGTCTTTGTTTGGTTTTTAATGGGGATGATTGTGGCATGTTTTTAAAGATGGGGTATTGTGTTAGTGTTTAGGGCAGTGTTGTATGTGTTTGTGAGGTATCTGATGGCAAGTGGCTGTAGGTGTGTGAGGTGTCTAATGTTTATGCCATCAGGTCCAGTGGAATTGTTGTTTGTGCTGTTTGAGATGGCTAATTGCACTTGTGTAGTGGTAAGTCCTATTTCCCCTGTGGTAAGATTCTTGATTGTATGATCTAGGTGCCTGGCAATTTTTGTTTGTGCTATATGGAGTGACGTTTGTGAATTGTTTATTAAAAGCTTTTGATTTGTCTATGTCAGTGATGGCTGTTTTAGTTCCAAAGCAAATGCTTCTGTTCTGTTTTGTAGGTTGTTTTTTGTTGGATAGCTTTGCTATGGTGCCCCACAAGGAGTTGGATTGTGTTTGTGATCAATTTTGTCAAGATGTTGCTTCCAAGTGTTTGTTTTTTTCATGTATTTGTTTGTTTAAGTGAATATTAAGAGTAATGATTTGTGGATCTAATCTGTTTTGTTTGCAAATATGTTTACAATGATGGATAAGCTTGTGGATATGCATGGGTAAGTGAGTGTGATTTGAGTTGTTGCGATTTTCTTTAGGGATGAAGAGTCTGTCAGCATCTAAAATTGCCTTGATAAAGTGTTTGTTTGCCTCATGAACATTTGTGTTGTGGGGTCTGCAGGAGATGGGATTCTCAACATGTTGTTTAAATGATGTAGTTGTTTTAGTGAAGTGAAAGTGAGTTGTTTGGTCTTATGATGTATACAGAGTGTGCTGAATAAAGGTAAGTGATCTGATGCGAGGGAGGGGATAGTCTGCTAGCTAGTGCAGTCATGCAAATTGCTGAAGCAGTAGTGATGTCTGTTGAAGTAGGCTGTTGTGCTTGATTGGGTGGTAGATGTGTTGAAGTGTTGTGTTTAGTGATGTGTTGGAAGTTTAGCAGGAAGTCTTTTATCAGTTATCCTCTATGGTCTTTGGTTGGCAGATATCATAACAATGAGTGAGTGTTGACATCTGCTGTGATGATTGTATTTGAAAGATTGGTTATGGTTGTAAGCGTGCTGGACATAATTGAGTCTTTTTTTGTTTGTGATAGCTGGCTGGACTGTTTGGGTTGAATGTACATGTTTGCAATATGTAATTGTCGTGATGTTGAAAGGTGGATTTTGACGATTTGTAGTTCTATTGCAAAGGTGTTTGATGTATTGAGTTGAGAAAAACTTAGGTTGTTTTTAATGTAAGTTAAGAGGCCTCCTCCTTGTTTGTGTATGCAGTCTGTTATGATAGGTGTGAACTGAGAAATATTTGGTGTTTTATGGGATTGATTGTGTTTTGACTCTTGTATTGTTATAACATCTGCTTGTGTAATTTTAACGAGTAGTTGTATTTTATTTGTTTTGTTGCGAATTCCATTTGCATTAAGTTGCAGGACTTTGAGAAAGTTCTTTGGTGATGTTGTGTTTGTTTGTGTTCTGTGGTTAAAAGTGCTGTGAATTGTGCAGTACCATGAGTTGTTGTAGTCCTTTGTTCTGATTTGGGAGCATTTTAAATGCACCCAGTGCTTTGTGTGGTTGCCTAAAATAGATGTTTGATGTTCAGTGATGGGTTTGAGATAAATGTCACAAACTCATTTATGTGTTTGTGGTCCAGGGTTTGGGTGTATATTGCCTCCAAGAAGCAGCAATCTGATCATCCAGTTTGTGAGTAAACTGAAAAACTGACTGTTCCAAGAAGCCAGAGATGATTTTTTTTTCACTGGATAAAGCAAGCGCAATAGAGATCAGACAGGAAGCAGAAATGAGCCAATTTGTAGTGATTAAAAATCAACCACCAGTGTCCTAACGTTGATGAGACTGACTTATTTAGGAAATTACTTTTTGAACAGATACCTCTGCCAAGTACCTGAACACAGACCTTTTTAATCTGTGCGATGCCCAAGGCAGCATGAAAATATGTTCTAGCTGACATATCATGATTTTGCAGTGTATCCCAACCGCAAGGGGTTTTTTATATTAGAGATTTCCTTCTTTTAGACTGCTTGCTTGCCACAGCTTTTGAGCACAGTCCATCCAGGTTTGAAGTTGCTGTCTTGTAAACTACAGTTTGTCTGGTCTGTATCTGCAAACCACTTTGCATGGATGTTTTTAACAGGAGAGGTAAAATATCGGGCCAACACAGCTTTACAGGTCATTGAGACATGCAAACTTTTCTACCATGGTAAGGTGGTATTTCAAAGGAAAGATTATTAGCAAATTTTGTTTTAGAATCTACAGAACTCTTGCTTTGTTCTACAAGCCTGTATATAATTATGTATGTTTGTGATGGTGGTTGTAGTTTTGCTTTCAATAAATTTAACTATTAAATACATGATTTAAAAATTTTCAGTGTATGTGCATACTGGTGGTTAAATTAAAATGCCTTGATGTGCATGGTTGTTGTGAAATAAAATTACGATGAAACCAAATTTTGGAGAATAAGTGTTTAATTTAAATTAAAAGCACAACTCCGTGCACATAGAGACATTTTCATCTAAGTACCAATATGCACATGCACTAAAAACTTTTGAATTATGATATATATTAATTAAATCTATTCAAAGCAATTCTTCTACCACCATCACAAACATACATAATTATCTACAAACTTTTAAAACTAAACAAGATTTACCTAGATTCTGAAACAAAATTTGCTTATCATAATAAACTTATTAAATGGTTTGGTTGCCCTGTCTTTAATTAAGTGATTCAGCCTCTTAATTATGACTTCAAATGTTGAAAAGAGAAACAAGCAATAAACTCCAAAATTATCACATTATAGAAAGATAGATAGTTTGATAATTTACAATGAGCTTTAATGCTTACATACTTGCATATCAACTTAAAATGATATTTAATGCAACAAAAACAATTGTTACATTATTAAAATATTATTATGTTTTTGATTAATTTGAACAAGCAACTCTACAAGATAATGGCTACAAGAAACTAAACTTTATCAAAAGGGGTGTCCATTTAAAAGAGCTAGTTACAAAACAGCTAGCCACAAAATGCCTAGTACAAAATAGCTAGTGCAACGAAAGAGCTAGGGTTAGGGTTGAGGTTAGCTAACCCTAGTTTTTTTGTGGCTAGCTCTTTTGTAATTAGCTCTTTTGTGGCACTAGCTCTATTATACCAGCTGTTTTGTGGCTAGCTGCTTTGTAACTAGCTTTTTTGTGGTATAATCATCAAAAGACAATGAGTAAATATTCATAATTAGTGGTCTTTAATTTTTTAAAGTAATGGAGCTAAATTGTTAAAAAACACAGTGGATCAGTTTAACCCCACTGAATGAAGGTTCCAGGACGATTCACGTGAAACGCATCTCAATTAAAATTCTTCAATTAGGCAGACGAGAATCAGTCCAAAACTAGTTAAAATTTACTCAATAAGAATTGATAAAATTGTTAACTGATGATGATCTTTCGATTAAAATCGATTTTAAATTAAAGTAAATTTTAACGAGTTTTGGACTGATTCTCGTCTGCCTAATTGAAAAATTTCCAAGTAATTGAATGGATAAAAGTGTCAAAACATATTAATAAAAAATAACTGAAATTCATTATGTCATGCAACTATAATATTGTAGATACCAAAACGAATAAGAATACACATAATCACCAAAAACAAACCAGGTGCAACTATATAATTTAAAAGAAGAATTGTAATTATTCTACTTATTTCTACAAAAAATGTGGACACAGACAGATAAATGATTAAAATTTGTTAATTACATAACAATTGCAAAAAGCAGCATATTGGATTTAACATTCTTCATTTTTTAATTAACCAAACATTAAAAAAAATTATATTACAAACGTTTTCGGATGTTCGTTTTTGTATTATAATTTTTTTAATGTTTAGTTTATAGAAAAATGAAGTTAAATCCAATATGACTGCTTTTTGCAATTGTTGTGTGGTTAAAACAAAGTCTTTGCCAAAACTCTATTTGTAAATTAAGAAAATCTGCTTTCCATAATACAATTACCAAATAGTTTAGTCGTGGGCCTAATTTCGGTTTTAAATTTAACCCACGTAACATTGGATTCAAATAGATTTTAAAAGCAAAATTATCGCGAGTTACAGGGTGAAAGATGTTCGGAAATTTTTTAAATAAATAATTACAGTATTTGACTACATGCAAAGTCTAGCCTTATAATTGAAAAAACTTAGTTTTCATTACATAGCAAACAGATTGTAAAATTTAAACTAATTTTAAAATCTCAACTCAAATTTAAATCATCAAAATCTGCTATCCGCCTTGTGACTTGGCTGCTAAAAAAAACTACCTAAAGCCAAAGCTTGGAATGGTTAGCAACAGTTGCCGCGTCCACTAGGTGACTGGAAAAAGGTTTATTGGACTAAACGATTTTAATTTGGCCGTGGCCGTCGTACAAAGTTTCAAGTTTGAATACTAAGATTTGTTCTGCATTTTATCTACGTCGAATTGTTTTTAGTGGACTGTTGTACAAGTTAGACGTCTACTAGTGTAGAGTCGCGATGTATAGTCAATTATTTGCTTGCTTCTTGAACAAGGGTCACTAAATGTCTTCTTTTTTATTTTTTTGTAAAGAGGATTTTTTTTTCAATTCCAAAATTACAGAAAAAATGTTTTTATTGTAAATTCGAAATTTTACAAATTGGACAAATGTTCTAAGTGTTGACTGTACTGCCGCCTTGTACGTGATATCCGTAAAGTTTGTTTGTTGAAGGCTATTGTTTTGCGTTGCTGTTGTCTTTAAATTTGCAATTTGGATTTTGTATAAAAATTTTTAACTAAATTCTCCACCTCCCCAAAAATATTAGATTCTTTTGCTTAACGTTTAAGTGAAGAATTCCTCAAATTCCTTAACGTGTACCTGAAAAAACATTTCTTAACGTGTAAGTGAAGACTAAAAAAAATACGTTAATGATTTAAACAGGATATTTGGAAATTATTTTCTATGGAAAGTAGAATGCATGCCAAAAAATTTTCTTGAAGACCAAAAAAGGTCATCACTTTGTTACTGCACCGATTATGACTGTAATTCCTGAACTTAGTATTTTTTCGTGATGACTTTACGCTTTTTTTTATTGCAGAAGTCGAAAAGAAAAATTCCACTTCTTCCTTTTTACAACCCTCAAGTTCTCAATCAAGTAAGTGTTTAAAAATAATATACACTCTCCACCGCAACTGTAAAGTCAATAGAAAAACGACTTCTCTGTGTACTTGTAACAAAATTAATTTATTGATTTTCGTTGTAGTAGGTGACAATCGAAATTACTTTTATAAAAGGTTTTATTAAAAATTGAGCAATACAATTGCTCCGTATTACAATAAAAAAACTATGATCAAAACTTTAAAGCCACTGTGATATTCTTTTTTTATAGCAGAGGTAATGGAAAATATTTTTATTGCAATAAAAATAATACGCTAAAAACGTTTTTGAAATATTGTTAATACAAGCGAAGCAGATAAATACGAAGATGAACAGCCAAATAAAATGATTTACTATTTTTTGGAAGTAAAACCAGCCCTATCTTTTGAAATGGACTTTATACAGCTTTCCTTGAAAAAGCAGATATTTTTTCGCTAGGTCTTCCCATTTGTTTTTACTAACGTAAACCTTTTCTTTCTTTGAACTTCTGGTCAACGAAAGCCAATTTTTATTGCTTTTTCGTTTTTTTTTTGGTCAATTTTTAATATGTTGTTTTCCCGAAGCAAACATGAAACTGCCTGTTTCACTTGCTGATTTAATTTGTATTAAAATTTCTTTGAAGTAAACTAGCTTTATCTTTTCGTCTAACTCTAGACTTTATATATCTTCCACATGTAATTCAAAAACCGAATGTTTTCTTATTTGCTACTGTAGGTGTTGCTATTCATCTTTATTAAGAACTTAAATTTTTGTGGTGTATCTATAGTGAAATTGCATTCATTATTCTTTATTTTTCTTGAAATCTTACTTTTCCCGAGTTTAAGAGGCTCCAATTCCTACGTGTAAGCTGGTAAGCATAACGGCAACAACTCTGTCTTGACTTTTAAAAATTATTTAGCGAATGTATCTTTGCACATTAATTGGTAGTCTTGAATGACATCACTAGGTGTCGGTATTTGTTTGGTTTTATTACTTAAAAGCACGACAGATTTCGTTTGCCAGTCCTGCAAAGATTTTCTTAAAGTTAAACCGCCGAAAAATTTTTCCAACTCAGTCTTAAATTTTTACAAGTTATTTCACGATTTTTTTATTTTTTTTTTTGTTAATATTGATGGGCCTGTTTCCCAAACGATCTTTTAAGAGAGAGTTAATCTTTTAAGATTGTTTAAGAGATCTTTTAAGAAACGATCTTTTAAGAGAAGAGGTTTAATTTTCTGTGTTTTCTATGACCAGGGTATTTATCTTGTTAAAAGATTAGTAACTGTTAGAGACTGAACCCATGGTGCGATAGCTTTTATATGCATTTCATTAGGTATTTTTAATTGTGATTGATATAATGAAAATTAATTGTGACAAAAATTAGCACATTCTTCATGCGGCTAATTTTGGAATAAAGTTGACTTATTTGAAACTGTTTACTTTTTCGAATTTTTTCTTATTCTGGAAAAGCTTTCTTACAATCGAAATTGAGGCACTAACAGACGTTTGAGCAATGCCAATTTTTTTTACTTTCTGTGGGCAGAAATTTTTTTGCCGTCCTTCTGGGTCTCTTGCATTGTATTTATCAAGAATTCGCAAAACAATTGTCATTACGAGCTCTGCTTCTCTCAATTCTTTTGGCTATTTCACGATGACTGAAGCCCTCATTACTTAATGCAATATTCTGACCTTTTCCACTTCTAAAAGTTTTTAACCTTTAAGTATTGTTAGAAGCACTTGATGATGTAACATATGGAAAAACTCAAAATATAATTTTCAATTCTGCAAAAAAAAAGAGAGTGGCATTAAAGTTTTGAAATATTGTTTTTACCCCACTGCAAATACGAATCTTTAAATCGTAACAGCACAGGAATTTAGTACCTTATCATGACAAATTGTCGATAAAGGTCTACAGAGTAACGTGGTGGTGGTGGTGGTTTTACCCGACTCATTCCTAGGGATGTGGGCGCGGATCAATTCCGCGGAATCCCAATAGTCGGGCGACTCCCCACGGACGGGACCAGAGGTCCAGAAGAGAAGGGGTGTGGCCGAAAATGGCCCGACGCAGGGGGTCTAGTACAGGGCAGTCGAGCACGAGATGTGAGAGATCCTGTGATTCAGAACCACAGTTGCTGCATGAAGGAGTCTCGGCTCGACCAACCCTGTGGAGATAAGAGTTGAGGAGAGTGTTGTGCCCGTTGCAGCGTAGACGGGAGAGAGCACAGCGAGCGGAGCGAGGGAGAGTAAGCTCCTCGGGAGATACTGAAGGGATTTGATGTTGAAAGAAACCAGATTGGACACTGCGTCTCCAACTGGTGTAGAGGGATAGTCGTTGGGAGGAGATAAGGGGTGCGAGGGACACTGATGTACTGGAGGGATCTAGAGAGGCACCGGCTTTAGCTAGAGAGTCAGCTAAGTCGTTACCTGGGAGGGAAAAGTGACCAGGTATCCATTGTAGATGGACAACCTCGGATTGAGATAGAGAGTTAAGAAGAGATTGAGTATTGGATAAGGATTTGAGGGTTAAATATGGTAAGGGGGTAGAGAGAGTTGATAGGACAGATAAAGAGTCGGAAAAGAAGGTGATAGATTTGAAGTTACATGTCTTGGAGTGAGAGATACACCACTCAAGAGCATGTAGGAGAGCGAAGGTTTCAGCACTATAACTGGTAGCCCAGAGACCAGTCGAGAAGGAGAGCGAGGTAGCAGTGACACACTTTGTACATTTGATGTGTATCCCTGCACCACCCTGTCCCAGCCCGCCAGGTACCGAACCGTCAGTCCAGGCAGAGATATCGCTGTAAGATAGAGTGGAAAGATGGGAGGTAGCTGCAGTGTTGCGAAGGGAGGGGGAGTCTTTGCGAGAGCATGGCGATGAGAGGTGGAGTGAGATTGTGTAATTAGATGGGGCAGACCAGGGGAGTTTAGGAGGGCAGAGGATTAGTGGTTCACGGGTAAGATGTAGGTTAGGGGTAAGGTTATGTGATCTGGAGAAGGATCTCCATGCGCTCTTCTTGAGACGTGTACGGGGGTTAGAGTTCGCAAGAGAGGCTATGGGAAAGGTGGGAGGTAGACGGAGGGCTCGTTCAAAGAAGGAGAGGGATTGGTGAGTGAGGGTGACTCGTAGTGGAGGTAGAAGTGCTTCTATATGAAGTAGAGGAATGGGAGTGGACGATAGACAACCTGTGATTACTCTACAGGAAGATCTATGCATCCTCTCCACGGAGGTGATGTGTGTAGGAGATGATAAGGGAAACCAGCCTGGGGAAGCATAGGTGAGGATGGGGCGAATAAAGGCTTTGTATAGAGTACACAAGGATTCTTTTAATGGACCCCAGGAGGCAGAGGCAATGGAGCGGAAAGCACGGAATCGGCTGTGAAACTTTTTCCGTAAGGATAAGACGTGATATTCGAAAGAGAGAGTGCGGTCGAAGGTTACACCGAGAAAGGTTGGACGAGGGTTGAATTTGAGAGGGGTGTTAAGAATGTGCAGAGATGGTTGTATACGTGATTGGTAGGGGTCTAAGCTGAAGAAGGATGTTTCACATTTGAGGGGGTTGAGTGGAAGGCGCCATTTTGAGGACCATTCCACCAGTCTGTTGAGGGCAGCTTGTACTACAGCGGTTGCACACTCAACACTCGGAGAGGAGGCCCAGATGGCTAGGTCATCTGCATAGAGAGAGGTCTTAACAGATGCAGGAAGGAAAGTGGGAAGGTCATTGATGTATAAAGAGAAGAGAACTGGTCCTAGAATCGAACCTTGGGGAACTCCTCTTCGGAGACGAAAAGGACGACTGTATGAATTACAGATACGG
This sequence comes from Diplosoma virens, assembly GCA_963680785.1. Taxonomy (NCBI): domain Eukaryota; kingdom Metazoa; phylum Chordata; class Ascidiacea; order Aplousobranchia; family Didemnidae; genus Diplosoma; species Diplosoma virens. Next base: position 40,656,390 of record OY796880.1, read on the forward strand.
ACTTTCGAACGGCGATCTGAGAGGTAGGATCGTATCCATTCGACAAAGCAAAGAGGAAGATTTAATGAGAGGAGTTTAGAGAGTAGGGCAGAGTGCCAAACTGAGTCAAAAGCTTTCGCAAAATCCACAGTGGCAAGGACTGTACGTGCGCCTGGCTTAGATTGGTGGAAGGAATCTGCGATTGACTGTGAGAGAAGGAGAACCTGGTCTACAGTCGATCTACCAGGTCTAAAACCAGCTTGCACGGGTGAGAGAATGTCTTGTTGTTCGAGAAAATAGGTTAGTCGTCCTAAAACCATTCTTTCGAAGAGTTTGGAGGTACATGAAGTGAGAGAAATGGGTCTATATGAAGAAGGTGAGTCAGAAGGTTTTCCGGGTTTGAGAATGGGGATGATTGTTGATTGCTTCCAAGCAGACGGGAAGGTGTGTGTTGACCAAGAAAGGTTGAAGATGTATAGAAGAAAGTTTAACGCAGATTGTGGTAGGTGGGATAGAAGAGGGTAGGTAATTTGATCAGGGCCTGAGGAGGTTGAGGTTGAGAGTTGAGAGATAGCTGTAGAGAGTTCAATTGAGGAGAATGGTGAACAGAAAGTGGAATGCAGGGTGTTGCAGTGTGCAGTTCTGATTTGCTTCGTTTGGGCTTTCTCGGTGCTTCGAAAAGGTTTTGGGGTTTGGGTAGAGAAATGAGACTGTAGATGTGAGGAGAGATGGTTGGCACAATCTACAGGGGTATGGCAATTTGAGAAATTGGGAAGGTCAGAAGTAGTTGGGGAGGGGGAGCCAGAGATGGAGCGAAGTAGAGAAAAGACTTTGCTGGGACGGGTTTTAGGAGAAAGGCTAGAGCAAGTGTTCTGCCATGACTTGGCTTTAGCCTTAGAAATCACAGTGGAGGTATATCTGGAAGTAGCGATATAGTGCTGGCGGTCTTCTTGGAACAGTGTGTCTTTGCAAATGCCTTTCGGCGTTTTGCGACGGCATCTGCGACTTCAGGAGACCACCAGGCTTTAGCAGGGCGATTGATGCTGCCGAAAGGAATGGAAGAAGTGGCAGCATCATTGAGGAGTTTGGTAAAGGTGTGGGTGGCTTCAGAAAGAGAGAGTGTTGTAAAGTTAGAGGGAGTAGGGCAGTGGGTATCAATATAAGTAAGGTAATCATCCCAGCGAGCTTTATTATAGTTAAATGAGGGGGGGCGGTGGAAAGAGTTAATTATAAGGGAAGTGGGAATAGTGATAGAGATAGGAAGATGATCTGAGCCGAAATCCGGAAGGGTCTGCCATGTGCATTTAGAGGCTATTCGGGCAGGAACTAGGGAAAGATCAGGGGAAGAGCGGTTTCCGGTGGCACGGTGTAGTAGGGTGTGGTGTTCGGGGTTATTAAGAGGTAAAAGATCAGAAGAGAGGAGCCAATCAAACAGATCTTTGCCTGAATGGTCTTCCGGTGAGTGGGAGTCCCAGGATGAATGATGGCTGTTAAAGTCGCCAAAGATGTAAGTGGTAGGAGAAAGGGTGAGAAGGATTTTGGGCGAGAGTCGGAGGAAGAGGAGCGGATAGGAGGGACATAGACGTTGAAAAGATGTATGGGAGCGGCTCCTTTTATTTTAACTGCGATAGCTAAATAATCGGAGCTGGGGTCGAGGGAGGAGAGTGATTGTGTAGAGAGTGAAGTGTAAGATAGACCGTTTTTGACAAGTATCAATACACCTCCTCCTAGGTTTCCCGTAGAGTTGGTGGTTCCTCTCCTCGTCATAAAACGGTTCTTTTGGAGGGTTTTGTAGCCGGGTATACGGAAGGTGGAGTCAGAGGAGAGGTGTGACTCTTGTATGAAGATGAGATCGTACTGATTATGAGAGAGAAAGTGTAGGAGTTCAGTACGACGCGGGCGAATCCCATTAGCATTCCACTGTAGGATTCGGAGGTTGTTTCTAGAGGGAGAGGAAGGATGAAAAGAGGATTGTGTGAGAGGAGAGGTGGTATGTTGGGTTTGAGGAGAAGGAGTAGTCAATGCTGAGGGAGGGTAAGTATAAATTAGTTGGGGGTGATTAGGAAGATAGGTGGGTTTATTCGAGGTTGTTTTGGAGGAGGGTTTAGTTTTTGAAGATATAGTTTTGTGGTTGTTTGTGAGTGGAGGTGGGGGTTTGGAGTGTGAGAGGATAGAGATACAGAAAAGAATGAAGATACGAGATTAGAGTTAGGGAGGGAGGGGAGGAGCTGAGAAGAGGATGGGCACATTGGGCAAGTCCAAGAGTGTCCCGGGGAGATTTTGCTGAAGTCAGCGAGAGATAGACCAAAGCAGGAGAGGTGCACCCAGAGAGAACAGCCGGTACATTGTATCGATCTGTTTCCCCAGGTGACTCTACGGGAGCAGAGCAGGGGTCTATGGGGCCAGGGTTGGGGTGAATGTCACCGCTGATAAGGAGAAGCATAGAGATAAGAATCAGCGGTGAGTGGGATGAGTAATGAAGAGGTTTGGGGTGGAAGGAGGGACGAGGAAGAGATGCCCGAAAGAAAATAGAAGGGGTAGGGGGCGGTCAATTGGGTTTAAGAGTGCTATCCACATGTGACCGCGCATTGGACAGCAGGGATAAAAAATGAGAAGAGTTGTCCAAAAGAGAATCGCCCGAGGATGAGACCCTCGGGGAATTGACAAGCCATTTCGACCCTCCCCAGTGTAGGGAAGGGGACTGCACCACCACGTTGAGGTGGCTTGTCGTTGGTGCAGACAGAGTAACGTTGCACACGTTGACGATATTAGTATGAGATTTTCATGATATTTATTCATTTGGCTTTAAATTTTTGATGGAGAGTGTATTTCTTGACAGCCTGCTTTTACCTAAAATATGTTATTTTAAAAACAAGAGTCACTAAACATTTCACTTTCGATTAAATTATTATAATACCGAAGATGAATGAGCTGTTAGTCCTTATTTTGAAAAAAGAATATTATTTTTTTTGGTAGTTGTAAAATACCCAAAGGTAAAGCGCAACTTGGGCAATTGCGGAAGTTGTACTGGGCTTTTATACTTTTTCTGCGAGCGTCGCGCACTTTGCGCTGCGCACAAGAAATAAAATACTATTTTCTCTTTATTGCGCTGCGCGTTAAAGATTAAACAAATCAACCGAGCTTTGTTGCACTGCGCTATATGTAGTCCTATTTTGCAAAAGCGCAATCTGCTTTAGTTGTTTTTCAATTTAAATGATTAGAAAACCGATTAGGCTGCGCTTATAAATTAAAAATGTACATTATGTTTTAATTGTTTAAAAATCAGTTGTGCCGCGCTTAATATAGTTTAATAATAGCCTACAGTGCGCTTTACATAAATTTCTACATCACATTGCGTTTGTTGCGCTGCACTTTGCATAGAATCAAAAATTATATTGCGCAAGTTACGCTGCGCTTTACATAAATTCTTCATTTGGTGTTTGTTCAAGAACTACAAAATAACAACTTACTATTTTACAGGTTGGCAACATCAAGCAGGAAGACGGAAAGTCAGAATCCACACAAGAACGAGAACTCCATCTAACTGAGGGTTTAAACCTTGTTTGCCCTGCATTTGATATTGGGAAACGAAGTCTTTAATGATCTGGCGCGGCAAACAAATTACAGTATATCGCCCTGACGTTAAAAAGTGCTTCAACGTCGAAACTGAATTGAAAGATGAGAAGGGATCACTCCTGACTCTGCCACTACTTTACTGAATGTGATCAAAAGTATAAAGACAATATTACTGTGCCAAATTACAAAGACCTATTCGATTTTGACCAATATCACATTGACAGGTCGTTGTTACGACCGCATTGCGCTAATTTTCAACAGCCAGGAGAATTACTTGTGAAAATTGACGTGGTAAAGTGCAAAGAATAATCAAGTTAGCTAATTTGGAAAAAATTTCTTTTGTATTTTTTTAGGGCTCTATCACACAGTTATATTTGTTTTTAGCGCCGTTGTTTTGTTTTTGTGATGGCTATTTGTGTTTTGTATTTTCTTCTACTGCAGCGTACAATGAAAAAAGTGTTTATCTGTTTACCAATCTTAGTTGGTTTATATCAGTTACACGGACAGTAATTTTAATTTGTTGTTCTTTTGCCCAGTTTTCTATATTTTCGTAATGCTTATTTGTAAGGATGTGCCGAAAGCAAAGGTAATTTTTTGCCGAAGCCTTGGCTTCGGGATCGTAATCGAAACGGTCTCGGTTCAAAGCTTACTTGGGGAATTCGGTTGTGTCCCTGGGAAAGACACTTTACGGCACTTTCCTCTTTTATGGTCTTGGCAAGCAGTTTAAAATTAAAGCCATTAAAATTTCAAGCGGACAGCAATATCTTGGCATTTCCCGAAGCAGGTCGGGGTAATTGCTTGCCCTATGTATATTGCCGGAGGCGCTTTCCTGCGAGTCAGGAGAATAAATACAGAGATAAAAATAGAACAAATAAAATAACAAAGCTTATTGCAAAATCCCACGCTATTGCTACTGCGATGTGTTATTCATCTGTCTTGAAACATGTTTGTTTACACTGACTTAGAGTTAGCCCCACTTTGTTCCATCTTTTCTTCTGTTGTACTAGCACTAAGCAAGGAGTATAGCAGTAAAACTTCTGATCGATATTAGTGTGTGCTATGTTATCATTGTCTGAACTTTTTAATTTGTAACTTTCTATGGTTTTAATATAAAATAAAAAACTTTTCATGTGTTTTTTTTTGTACAATGAGATTTAAAAAATGGTGCTTTAACCACTCGACCACGCTGCCGAAACAAAGGCGTTTGTTTTGGCACAATCAAGCACACAAAATGCCTTCTGCTGAGGAGTCTCCATTTTAAGTGTAAAAAAACGTGCTCTCATCAATGTAATGGCGCCAAAAGGATCATTATCCATAGCGGTGTAATTAACACGAAATCAAACTTAGATAATTACTCTATCAAATAATCATTGATTCAGTTCACTACAGTGTTATAGACCTGAATAAATACGTAAGGACTTTGGCGTATTCTTTTTGAAACACCCTGTATTATACTCGAAACGTTAAAGTTACGATAAATCATTACTGCAATACCTTTTTTTTTAATTGTTCAAACGTTCCGACAATTATGCTCAGAAAACTATGAAAATGTTTTATTTATATAAGGTCTTTATTTTTTGTAAACTACTGTCGACACAACGAAGAAATTTAAATGCTGTCTTCCTAAACCAGAATATATGTTTCATTTATATAAGGTCGTAGGCTACTGTCTTCCTAAACCAGAATATAAAAATAAAATTTTGCAGAATTATTAAGTCGACAATTTTATGTCGACACTACTGTATATTTTTGAACACTTTTTTCTCACTGATAATAAATTCAATATAATAATGATTGGGCAGTTCTCTAACCTACACATAATTTATTAGTAAATATAATGCAAAATCATGGAGTCCACCTATTCCATATATTTAGATGATGTCTACTTAACCTAGGATCTAAGATATTATATATATATATATATATATGTATTCTTTTTACGAAGGTCATTCAAGGGTCATACGAGGGTCAGTTAAAGCTCTGTGAATTTTTGTCGGGTTTTTGCCACGTAAAGTTTCTATCTTAATATAAGACCTTTGATCTTTATCAAATATAGTATCCGAGGCCTCTACGAGTTCCATTTCTAGCTAGCGTTACTGAAAAACAAAACACTAAAGATGAAATAATTTACACACTGTGATCTAAAGCCTTAAACTACTTCTGGCGCAATTTTTGCACATGTAACCTCAGACATTATGGACCGTTTCCAAACTGTGCATTAGTGATTGATTCTCGTAAAATAATTAAGATTTTTTGCATCATGTCTGTTGCAAGTAATAACGAGGATTATTTAGAGGCTGTTGCGTATATCTTTATCTCATTTTGACCGGTGCATATCTCATTTCAATCGATGCATATCTCATTTCGATCGGTGAATATCTCATTTCGATCGGTGTATATCTCATTTTGATCGGTGAATATCATTTTGATCGGCAAACCCTATATAACAGAGACCGTAAACAATAAAATCAATTAAGAGAATTTTTAAAGACTTCTTTGCAGTTAATTAACTTTTCAAATCTCAGTCAAACTTTATCAAATTAAATTGCAAGTTCTATTTTATTTTTATTTTTTATTTTTTTAATCGTCGTCGTCGTCGTTTGAAGGGCATCCTCTCCAGGCCAGACACAAACAGAACTGGGGCCGAGGGTTTATCCTTTTACTACCCCAGACTGCTGCACTGCCTGGATCAGATGCTGGCAGTGATGTCGTTAAGCCAGCATCGAGTTTCGTCATCCAAAACCGTCAGACCTCGTGCTCCATGTGGTGCCCGATGTATAGGGCACACTGTTAGTACATGGTCTGCGGTTTGCTCAGAGACGCCACACTCGCAATTCGGTGAAGGAGCGAGACCCCATTTGTGCATGGACGAATGGAATCGCCCAACACCAGTCCGCAAGCGGTTGAGCTTAACCCAAGCTGCTCGGGGTAAGCCCATCCCAACAGGCCTGGCACTGGTCTTGGGCACAAAAGCACGGAACCTGGAAGCATTTTCACAGTACTCCGCGTTCCATTTGTGATTTGTCCATTCAGAAGCGCGGATGCCAAGTCTGGCAAGGTTGTCCAAGAGATTCCCCGCACCTGGCACAAACGGGCGTCTGGATCTTAGTCTCACTTGACGAGCATCTGAGGACACACTTAAAACACCATGCAAGATATGATGGGGGTCCAGAGATCCACGGTAAGCCAAGGAGAGTGTCGCTCCCATTTGGCGAAGCTCAGCTGGCTAGATGCCTGAAAGTACAGGTAGATGGTCCGTTGGAGTGGGACGCAGGCATCCAGTAACTATGCGCAAGGCGTCATTCAAGACACTGTCAATGAGACGAGTGTGAGCACTGCGACACCAGACTGGCGCACAGTACTCAGCTGTCGAGTAGACTAGAGACAAGGTGGCTATGTGTAGTGTTTTAGCACCAGCACCCCATCCCGAGCCCACGAGTCGACTCAGCAGAGTGACGCGCGAAGATAGTTTTTTGCGCAATGCCGCTAAATGGTGACGAAACGTGAGCGATCTGTCCAGTTTTACCCCTAGGTAAGTAGGGGTTGGACAGAACGGTAAAAATCTACCATTGTTGTAGACCTTTAGCTCACGTTTGGCCTCTCGGTTATTTAAGTGAAAGGCTGCCGTCACCGTCTTAGTATGACTGAGCTTCAACCTTCAAGTCTGGAGATACGCTGAAAGTGTGGACATGTCTTGGCTTAAAGTTCCCTCCAAGTCCTTCCAGTTTCCAGAAGAGTGCAACAATGCTAAATCATCAGCATAAGCAAACTTTCTGGAAATCATGGGAGGTAGATCGTACGTATAGATGTTAAATAGGAGGGGAGCCAAGACCGATCCCTGAGGAACGCCGTTTTTAAGACGGCGTAGCCTGCTTTGCTTGCTGTCACCGGTGGTAAGGGTGAAACTTTGATTTTGGACAAGCTCCATGATCATTTTGACCATGTGCTTATCCGGAAGTAGTCTCAGCAGCTTGCAGGTAAGGCCACGGTGCCAGACAGTGTCATAAGCAGCTGTCAGATCGATAAATACGGCACCGGCCTTCTTTTTTTAGCCTCGAAAGAATCCTCGATGTTCTGGGTTAGCAAAACAACTTGATCTACGGTTGACTTCCCGCGTCGGAACCCAGCCTGCTCTTTAGGGGGCAGTTGATCGATTAATGGTTCAACGCGGGCGTAGATAAGCCTCTCGAGGATCTTGTAGGGGACACAGAGCAGAGATTTTTTTAATGATTTTAACACTAATTATCATATCACGTTTGCCTTGCGGATGCATGAGTTTTTTTTGCCTTACCTTAAACACCACTATTAAATATCAATAAAATTTTTAACGTGTTTAGCTCACTGATATAATTGAATTAATTTAGCTCAAATCAAACCTAATTTTAATAATGGCTACAATCACAAACCGTTGCTACAAAAGTATGAGGATAATTTATTTGGTAAAGCTATATATTGAATTCTTTTTAAATAAGACGGTCATCGCACTTGGGTGAAAAAGAGTATTGACTTTTTTAATAAATTATATTTTAATTGCATTATAGTTAGATTCAGAAACATTTAGTTCTGATTGCAGGGCCGCTGAGAGGAAAATAATGTGCAGGTGCGAGACGTTTTTTGGGCCCCTTTCTAACGCCAGTCATATCTAAATAATTCAGTTGCATTATTTTATATGTTCTGAGGAATCGGAAATCTTTTTAAAAGGTCTGTACCATTTTATCAAACTCTCATGCTTTACATAAACGTACATCTTAATTAAACTTTATGCATGTCCATTTTATACGTTATTTACAAATATACGTAGATCTGAATGCTCATTATTTCATGAAGACTACAGCCTGCAGAAAATCTATAAATGATTAAACACTTAGTAAATTGACTTATTTTATTAAAACAGCATTGCCTTGCGTGCCTTTTTCTTGGCAAAGCTACAAATTACACAGTCAAAGTCTATTAGTTTGCAATATCTGACTCAATTTGCTGAGCCCAGCTAGGTTTGTCAAGCGATCCTGACCGATGGTGGACCTGAAATAATTTTTAATGATCTTAAGTTTGCTGAAGCTTCTTTCTTCTGATGCTACGGTGGCGGGTGCTGTAAGGAACACCCTTAAACTGACACTGAAATTGGGAAATATACTTTCTAATCTGTACTCTGCCAAAGCATTTAACAGTTCCAATGCATCCAACTGTTTTCTACCAAATATAGCATTGTGAACCATTGTTATGTGATCCATTTCCTCCACAAGGTCTTCTTTACTACTAGTGTCTTTAGAATACTTTTTTGCTAGTTTAGCTGATTTGCGCTTCAATTCTTCTTTTGACATGTTTTGGTAGTTCCAAAGAAAGCTGAAGGTATAAAAAATTTGTTTTGCTGCACCGAAACAAACTGTAAGCTCTCCAATAACATTATCCAATATTACATAAAACATGTGATTTCGGAAATAGGCTTCCTCAGTGGATTCATCGACTTTGTTTATTTCATTTACATTTTCATCGGGTGTATCTTCATATTTGAACCTGGTTTCTTTTCCTGGCAGTGTAATTACGGTCTCTGAACAATTTTACTTCTATCTGCAGGCTGGATGCAACAAGCTTAGCTTCATTCCAGATTGCTTTCCAACTTTCTCGAAGAGCCACTAGTGGTACAAGCAAGCTTTCTATGTTTGCAATTTACATAATAAATTTAACTACTGTGTCTAGAATCTAATAAAGTGTATAGTACGTGCGCCATTCAACCTCCATTACAGTGATGGCAGCACATAGTAGTTGTTATCGTCTTAGATAAAAAGAAATCATCATTTTGCCAAACTTTCGACATTAGTATCAAGAGAAGGTACATTCCTACTCTCTTTCTATGCGCTTGCAAAGTTTCATGCGTTTATCGCGGCACGTTTAGAAAATGTGCAATGAAATGCAGCCGACGGTAGCCGAAAACCACACAATCGGTCGTTTTCTCTTGTCTGAACCAGTGAACAGATGTCTTTAACGCTGACCGTGCTTGTTGACTTCCTTCTGCATCAATGGCGTTGTTGCTTGTCTCTTTGCGTGATTCATTTTCCTATTTTCAACATATCAAGTTTCTATACGCTCCTGTGATTCCTTGATCTTATTTCTTTTTTTATTCTACCCTACTACTACCAAGCCAAACGGCTACACTCGGGTATTGTACTACTTTCTCCATTGTTTCTTCACAGTGATTCTGGAAACGTTTGCAAGTTTGAGATCAGGTTAGACATTAGAGCTTAAATTACCTGTATAAATGCCTTCTCTAAAACATTTCTGCGAAATTTGTTCGTGACAGTGCACATGGAAACCCTTTCAGCTTCAAAGCAACAATAAAAAATTTATGCATTTTTGCCGATTTCAATTTTGAACTTTGATATTCACGGACCCATAGACTCTTACGGGCTCTGGTACGGCGCACCAGCTGCACCCCCTCTCGTGGGGCCTGTATGACTGCCTTATTGAGCACTCTGTATTGCAACTAAAATCAACTACTGTATATTCAGCTTAATGTTTCTCAAAGTGAGCCACTGAAATGCCGAGGAAGGAATTCATAATCTATAGAAAGAAATAATCTTTCCGGGAAGAATTTGAATAAAATGTAAGTCGATTCAAAATTATTAACAGATAGCATAAACTGGCCTCGTCCTTTACAGTTGCACCTTGACAGTTCATAAAAATTGTTTTGCCAAAGTGAAGACCAAAAAAAATGTTATTGACGTAGTATGGAAAGCTATCAACTCTGGGTCAGAAACAAACAGGGCTGCGGCCAAAGGTTTAGCCTTGTACTACCCCAGGCTGCTGCACTGCCAGAACAGATGCTGGTAACAATGTTATTGAGCCAGCATTGGGTTTTGTCGTCAAGAACCATCTGACCATATACTCCATGTCATGCCCAATGCAGGCTGTGGGGCAAGCTGTTAAGAAAGGGTCTGCGGTTTGTTCGATGACACCGCACTCGCCATCCGGTAAAGGAGCAAGACCCCATCATGCATAGACGAATGGAATGGCACAACACTAGTCTGCAAGCGATTGACCTTAACCCAAGCTGTTCGAAGCAAGCTGGCTTGCTATTGGTCATGAGTATGAAAGTACGAAGCTTGAATGTATTCTCACAGTACTCGGTGTTTCATCTGTAATTAGTCCACTGGGCGACACCAAACTGTATTCAGTATTTAGCTGTTGAGTAGGCCAGAGATAGGGCAGCTGCACGCAACATTTTGACTCAGCATCTCATCATCGCAAGTCGTCTGAGAGGACCTGATTTTTTACGCAATGCCACAAATGGTGATGGAAAGTTAGCAATCTGTTTTATTTTGCTCCAAAATAAGTCGGAACCGGACAGAATGGTAAAAGTTTGTTATTATAAATCTTTGGCTCACCTTTCGTCTTTCGGCTATTTAAATAAAAAGAGGTTCTTACCATCTTTAAAAGACTGAGTTTCAAATTCTAGGCCTGAAAATACGCAGAAACTGTAGTCATAGGCAGATTCAATCAATTACCATTTTATTGCCGGCGACGTTTCGATATACATTTTAAATTTAAATTTATATTCAAAGATGTTGTTTTAAATTAAATTAAAATTTTTGAAAGTAATTTTAAATTAAACTAAAACAACATCTTACTTGCAAAAATTATGGTATTTACGTGGCAAAGTGTAAATTTTGCGTAGGACAAACAAAAAATAAATTTTTTACCCGATGGAATAACCACCGCTCATTCTAAAATTAATTTTATTTCTACCTTAAGAATGACAATGACCGAGCTACCCTCCTTAAAGCATTTTTATAAATATAATTTCGACGTTTTTAATATTAAACCTGAGATCACAGAGTGCTTTATGGTTATGTTTGTACAACAACCGGATAAAACTTTATTGGATTGGTGTGAATAAATGGATTAATTATTTGAATGCTAAAATCAACATTAGTAGAATTTTTCTGTCGTATAGTTGTGATTGAGTTTTGAAACCATTTATTTGTTCACTATCGTTCAAATTGCACACACTGTGAGGAACTGCAGCGGCTTTGTTGATCTTTTCAATCAACGCTTTGAATCTCAGTAGGAGTTTGCGGTTTTTGATTTCACTACAGCTTTTGCAGTGTGCGTGTTTTCATTTAGTTTCGTGATTCATTATCATGATGTCAGCTATTGTTTCGTTTGCCTTGTAGCTTTTATTGAGGCTTTACTTTGTGTCTTTGAGTCAAGACCCGATTAGTATGAGTAAAATTTTTTAAGTTTTAAAATAAATTTTTTTGATTTTTTACAGAAACTGATGATGACCTTTATAGGTTAAAATCAATTTTTCGTTATGAATTAGTCACGTTTTTGTTTTCAATTTCGGGATTAAATATTTGGCCCATTGAACTTTAACTGATTTTATTAATAAGTATATGTATCGCAATTTGACTCGTTAAATAAAATCATCAATTTGGCTCTTCTACAAAGGTTAATGGATTTGGGTTAAAAGACTTTTAAAATTCTGTTTTAGAAATCGCTTTAGTTTTGTACCTTCTACCATTTTTATTTAATAGGAAATTAGATACTATGTTGATCCAGTATTCTGACCGGGTCTGTTAATGTTTATCAATGTCACTTACCTTGGTATTAAGTATCAATAATTACTCAAATAATTGGCAGAATGAAACCTCCGTGAAAACACCGTATCCTTGTGTTGTAGCTACTAGAGGTGGAGTCGAGACACGCTGCTTCGAAACCGAGACGAGACTTTTGAGTAGCAAAACCAAGACGAGACGAGACTTTGGAGCATGGAGACCGAGACGAGACCCGAGACTTTACATAAGTTGTTTTGGTTTAAGACAGAGTTATGGAGTCAGAGTCGGAAATCGGAGTCGCATGTTTTTGGTTGGAGTCGGAACCGAATCAGGTTTTTAAATACGCAGAAGCCGGAGTTGCTTTTTTAGTTTTGCTGGAGTTGGTGTGGAATTCGTATTTTTCTTTGGTCACTCCAACTCCAATTTTTGATTAATTACTGGAACCTACAGTCATATTTATCATCTGAATGATTCAAAAATAAGCAAGCAAAAATACGGCGAGTACTTGGATAGGTCACCTTTTGGACTTTAATTTAAAGTGCACACTAAAAACGATTTTGGCTTTATATTTGCAAAGTCAAACTTAAGTTTCGGTTTGGAAGTTGTCTTGAAAAATTCAACTGAAGACTAAAAAAAAGATTTTTATTGGAAAAAAGGCGTCAAAATATGCTTCATTGCTTATCGGTTTTGAAACTCAAGAGACGTATAAAAAGAAAGTCTTTATTTGAATTCAGCCCTCCCTAAAATATTGAGATTCTTTAAGAATTGTGGGCACTTGTCTAAAGCTATCGCTTGTAATCTCTTATCATCCCCAATACTTATAATATGCATTAACTTAATAGAAAAAAATGCTTTGGTCAGCAGTTGAGTGTAACCAGAGTAGGAACAAAAATTTTTAATTTTAATCTACTCTTAATTGCGGACAAAAAATGATATTATGAAAAGCAAACGCTGCGATTACTAAAAGCTATTTTTATGTAAGGGGGTGTCGCTTCTTGTTTCCTAAATTATCCCTGGAGGCAAATGTGATTTATAATCAGAATTGTGGAGTCAAAAAAATTTCTTCCGTTTTCTGTATATAGAGAAAAATTTTTTCCGACTCCAACTCCAGTTCTTTGAATTTTACGATTTAAACTTTGACTCTAGAACATCTAAAAAAATGACTCCGACTTGATACCTAAACGTGGGAATCCAGCGATTCTCATTTCACAACCATGGAGGCCTAATTATTGAGTGCTTGAAGCTCGTTAAAGCGTCATGATTGTAATTGACTTGATCTCTGTTCAAAACCTACTCGAGTCATTCTGTTGTGTCTTTAGAAAAGACTGTTTTGAGGCACTTCCCCGCTGCTTGAAAGTCTTGGCAAGCAGTTCTAAATTTCAGTCATATCTCTATAAACTAAAAAACAAAATAAAATATTTTTATTGGACCGCAATATCTTGGCATCTCCGGAAGCAGGTCGGGTAATTGCTTAATTGTTTGCCTATGTACAGCGCCTCCGTCGCATTCCTGTGAGTCAAGAGGATAAATGTAAAAGAGACATTGTAAAAATGTAAAATAATTTAGCGTAAATCGAAGTCTCAAAATGCAATAAGGAATCCGATTCCTAACTTCACCGAATCTAAAAAATCGACTCCTATTTGTAACTCCAACTTCATCAAATCTAAAGAAATCTGAAAAAAGTACTCCGACTCCGATTAAAAACATGCGACTCCGGGGACTTCAACTCCACAAGCTTGCCAATAATTATGTTGTTGAGTGAAGGTTGCCATAGCCGCATATTTTAGGATGGAGTTGGACTCCTTTTTTACATGTGCTAAAATTGGAGTCGTAGCCTATTATTAGATCTTGTGGAGTCGGAATTGGAAAACTTTGATATGGTGGAGTTGAAAAATAATTTTTCTGACTCCACAACTTTGGTTTAAACAATTAGTACAAACAATATTTAAACTTCTTTCTACATCAAAAATCTTCACCATAATTCACAAAAACGTTTCCCAAGTTAAGTGTTACCCCCCCGACTTAATAGGTTTCCGTTACCAAGGTTTGCTTTGCCAGTGCTAGGCATGTCAGTTAAATGATAGAGTTTTCGCAGTGTCAAGTGGAATGATTACATCACTTTAACAAACAAATTCTGAAAAGACTTTGTTGCGGCTGAATTTACCTAATGTGGAAGCGACTTACCAAGACTTTTTTTAAGCCATCAGAAAGCAGTCAAAAACACTATTTCACGCGGTCACCAAAACAATCGTAAGCCGTATTGGTATGCTGAGTGTGAAACTCTCTATAGAACTTTACTGCAGTGCCTCAAAATGAAACACGACTTGATTTTTGGTGCTATGATTTCATTGACCAGACTTCATTGAAAATTAAAAAATCGATAGTTTCGATCAGAGCATCCACTTTCACAATCTCGTCGGAAAGTATGGAGTATGTTAAAATAATTGTATTTATAGATCACAACATTCTCCTTGTGGCATTGCGAAAAAATATTTTTCACGTCACGCTGTTGCCCTATATTCGGTCTACTCGACAGCTGAGTGCTTTACAGCGCACTTGCTTTCCTCATAAATAGTGTCTTGAATGATTAATTTAATTTAATTCAATTTATTCATTTAGGCTTTTCACAAAACAATAAATCGGGAAAAGAAAACACAAAACAAATCAAGGAGCCATGGTCCAGTAAAAAGACCAAAGCTGGTCATCTAGTTACTGGACCTCAAAATAAAAATAATGCACAAATTGACATAAGTAAAGAAACAAATAAAAAATAAAAAATAAAAAAAATAGCAATAATAATAATAATAATAATAATAATAAATGATTTAGAGGTAACGATGCTTACTAATTACAAATACTGTTAAATAAAACGATTTGTTACATTATAATTTAATAACAAATTTACAGTTAATACTTACTGTAGAAAATTACCAACGCACGTGTTTTATTTTATTTCTCTTGAGTTTCTAATCATAAAGGCGCGTTTACAGCCGTTTACAGTACTTTTTTCTTTCAGTGCGATCTTGGTTTGTTTTATTGACGCTCAAATCCACTCATTTTTTCTCGAAAACATCAGTGGATTTGAGCGTCAATAAAACAAACCAAAATCGCGCTGAAAGAAAAAAGTACTGTAAACGGCTGTAAACGCGCCATAATTTGCGCGAGCACTCGCTGCCAGCGCCTTTTTTGTTTTACGCTTTATTTTTAATTAATCTCACCTTGAAGCATAGTTGTGTCTGCAGCGCGTTGATTTTAGAGCTGGCTTTTTTGCGTTTGTTCACACTTCTCAATTTGTGAGGCGACCAGCTGCAGTGTTTGTGGGCAGCTGGTTGAAGTCTGAGTAGACTTAGCGTGCAGTTTAAGATATTCCCGTTTTCCCCGTGAGTCAGCACCGAAGTGAACTGCTCGGTAAGACACCTATGCGTTTTCTTTTTGTGTTTAATTTTTAGTTTGCTTTTATTTATTTACAGATTACCGTTTCCGCTTTCGTTTTCGCTTTCATTTTCACGTATCAACGTTTCAGTTATAACTTATTTTATATTAAATTATTTCCTTGGTTATTTCCTTTTAATTTGTCGAAGCCGGAAGCGCGTTGATCGACACTTCACTTTGCGGTAATCGGCAACTTCAGCGCCGTTTACCGTTACACTTACATTTAATAATCAAAATATGAATACAACATCACAAAGGTTGAACAATAGGCACTTAGAAGAAATATCAAAGTATCTGCAAGTCAGGAGGATAAATATAGAGATAAAATAAATAAATAAAATTTCAGATTATTTTAAACATTGTAACTACTGATTAAGCTATGTTTGAATTTATATTTGAACAGATTAAACTCTAATGTCTTTATTGAAGCGGGTACTTTTGACCATATCAGTGCTCCTTGGTATCTTAAAGAGTGTTTTTCTAAGGAAGTATTTAACCGAGGCAAAAATATTTTTTTGATGAAGATGATCTTGTAGAATAGTGATGAACTTTATTTTGCAATAGAAAAAAATTTGTGAAAGAACAGGGTTTTTTTTTGACAAAAAATTATGAATTAGCTTACTACTTCAAGTGTATAAATATCCGGTATTTTAAGGGTATTGCATTTGAAATACAGTGGTATTGACGGAGTTGAAAAATCCAAAAAATTCATAATCTTTAATGTTTTTTTATGTAATATATGTAATGATTGGAGAGCTGTGAAATAAGCTCTACCCCAATTGATTATGGAGTATTGTATATATGAATAAACAATACTATTATATACAGCTATTAATGTTTTTAGATCAACATAATGTCTCAGTTTTATGAGTAAATAACTAGCAGCCGACAATTTTGTATATAAATGTTCAATGTTAGATTATTATCCAAATAAACTCCTAAATATTTGACGTTCTTTTTTTTGCGATATATTATCATCAATAGTCAAAATAAAGTCGGAAGCGTTAGTATTTTTGTTGGATACTAAAATATATTCACTCTTACTAAGGTTAATTGTAAGTTTGTTAGATTTTATCAATTTATTAACTAGATTTAATTCTTTTGGGCTATTACTTGCAACTCATTAATATTTTTACTTGATATTGTAAGGTTGGTATTATCAGCAAATAAGCAGGTCTTAAAAGATGTTATATTAGCTCAATTATTATTGTACTGTATATTATGAACAAAAATGGACCTAATGTTGACCCTTGAGGTACACCACAACAAACTGGTTGCAAGTTTGAGTTGTAATTATTCATTCTAGTAAATTGTACCCTTTCATGAAGATAGTCACAGATTAAATCAAATGCAATACCCCTTACATCATAGCAATATAGTTTTTTTAGTAAAATACAATGATTCACAGTATCAAATGCTTTTTTTAAGTCTACAAAGATAATACACGATACATTTCCATTGTCTTTATGTAATACCAGGTCATCATAAACATCTGCTACCGCTAGAGTTGTAGAGTGTCCTACTCTAAAACCATATCGTGTTTTCATTATGTAATTGTTTTTTAAAGAAATATTGGTTTAATTGTTCATAGAGATACAAGTAATGATATTCTATAATTGGAAGGTTCATCTTTTTTACCCGATTTATAAATGGGTATAATTTGGGCAATTTTTAAATGGTTAGGAAAACATTCTTGATCTATGCAACAATTGATCAAAATACATAGCACAGGAGCAATGATAATATTGGCCATTTTGATATATTTAATAGGAATGCTGTCACATGGTAAGGACTTACTATCATTTATATTAAAAATAGTTCAAACAATGAATTCAGTGGAAATATTCGGTAGATAAAAAGATGTTAGTGGAGGTTTAATAGTATTATATATGCAGTTAGAATTATCAGAAGGAATGTTTGTAGCTAAATTAGCGCCAATAATGGAAAAGAAATTGTTTAATTTATTAGTAATTTCATTAGGATCAGTGACAAAATCATCATTTGAGTTTGTAATGTGCGAAATAGCATTTTTACTATATGGTTTAACATTTATGATTTCTATTACTGTTTTCCAAATTTCATTAATGTTTTTTTGACTTTTTTGAATTCTATTTTGGTAACAAAGTACTCTATTTTTTCTCATTGTTTTGGACAGAGAATTTTTAAAGCTTTTGTATTTTTGAAGATCTTCTTTATCTCTGCTTTTAAGAAATTTTTGAAACAAGTTGTTTTTAGTTTTGATTTTCTGTATTATATTTTTAATCATCCATGGTTTACGCCATCTATATAGATCTTTTCTTGTTTTGAATTTTAGAGGATTATGCTTATTCAATATTTGAAGAAATATTCTACCAAATTCTTGAAATCTACTATTGTTGATATTGTTGATATTTTAATACAAAGGATTGAAGAAAGGAGTGCTCAAGTTCTATTAAAAAATTTTCAGAGTTAAATTGGCTATTGTCGCTGTAATAAGAATTGCATCTAAAAGTTTTTGCTTTCAATGTAGAATAATTAATATTAATAAGTATGGGAAAATGATCAGTTATGTCACTTAAAATAATTTTGCTGTCAATGCCAGTTAATAGTTCATTAATGTAAAAGTGATCTATTATGATACTAATAGTTTTTGTTAATCTGGTTGGTTTATCAATAGAGATAATGCATCCAAGACTAGTGATTTCATTAACATATCTATTTACCCTTAAGTCTTTGCCATACTTTAATAGGTCAATGTTAATATCTTCGCAAATAATAAATTTGTTTCGACTCTGGTTTAATTTGTGAATACAGTCAATATTACTCTCATGAAGTTCACTAAAATCATATCCAGGATGTTTATATATAATACCCACATTGACACCTTTTTTTCCGTTTAAAAATATTTTTACTCAGATATTTTCACATTTGTTACACTTTATGTTGAAATCATCTAATATAGTGAAAGACATGTCTTTATTTATACATAAACCTACACCCCCTTTAGCTATATATTCATTAGTGCTTATAAAATTATTACCAGGAATATTAATTTCATTATTTTTAAAAGGTTTTAAATTAATTTCACTTAAGGCGATAAGAGAGGGTGGACATGAGAAGTGCATTAGTAAACCTTCAAGGTTATTTAAATTTTTGGATATGTTTCGCACAGTATATTAATGTGGAGTATAGAAAGGCTTTTGTGATGATTCAACTGGGTACGTAGACTATTAATAGAGCAATATTCAAACATGTGTCAACATTCCCTCCAATTCATCATTGCAAAAGTTATAGATCTGATTAGAGGTAAAGTCTGCCATGTTTTAGTTTTAATAAAAAAAAATAATAAAAGAAAAAAAATATTATAAGAAATCTAATTTTCATTATGCATAAATTAATTAGAATTCTGCAACATTCACATACATTATAATCTAAACACTTGTTTTCAATAAATAACAATAGCAGCAACTGGAAAAATAAATACAACAAAAAAATGATATAAATTTCTATCAGCCTTACGTAGAAAAAGTTTTTGATGGGTTCTAAAAACATAAGTTTTAAACATTTAAATTTAAACAAGAACATTAGTATAACTTCATACAAAAAAATAGTTACATATACGAGTAACAATTTATGCAAATATAATGAAGTTGTAATAATAATTAGTGCGATAGTAAAGTAATAGTAATATAGAGAAGTGAATTTAGTGATAGATTTAATTAGTGGGTAACATAAGCTCTTAAATTTAGCATATATCATTAGTAGCAATCCATAAAAATATAGTATATTGAACAACAGTGTGAGTGAAAATTGTGATATTAAGTATTTAGTGCAAAAAATAGAAAATAAACATTTAGGAAAAAACCATTTATGATTTATTTATTTATTTTATTTTTATCTCTATATTAATCCTCCTGACTAGCAGGAAAGCGACGGAGGCGCTATACTTAGGGTAAGCAATTACCCCGACCTGCTTTCGGAGATGCCAAGATATTGCTATCCGCTAATAATTTAGTAGAGATATTACTATAATTTAGAACTGCTTGCCAAGACCAATAAGCAGGAGAAAGTCCGGTAAAGTGCCTTTCCCAAGGACACAACAGAATGGCGCAAGTGGGTTTTGAACCGAGACCATGTTGATCATTAGCCCGGTGCTGTAAACCACTCAACCACGCTGCCGACAATACAAGTAATTCAAGCAATTGATTAATTGATTCAAGTAATAATTGAACAATTCAAGTAAAATGAGTTCATAAATGAACTGTCTAGTCACATGGTACCTGATAAGGATGATCCAACAGCAGATGATGACCTTTTGTGATTAAATGGCAATCTTCAAAGTGTTGTCACTATCCGATTTTTTTAGATATGTTTGGCCTTGTTTCGTCTAAACATACTTCCAGTTGTTGTCTTCTTTAAAATTTCTACACATATTGAAGATTTTTCTATGGGTCCTGGTCAAGCTTTCATTGATAAAAATCATTTTACCTCGATTGACTTTTTTTAGTTTAAATCTGTTTTCAAATATTTGATTCCTGATTTTCCGGCTAATGAATTTGGCAATGATTGTTGAAGGTTGTTGACTTGTTGCAAGATTTTTCAAGCGGTGTGATACACTGATATCATTTGTAGTGCTATGCACTTCAACTTGTTTTTCCAGTGCCACCACAATTTCATCTATTGATTCCTCATGTGTGCACAGAATGCCGTTTATCTCTATGCACTCCCTTCTAGAGTACTGCTCAAGGTTATTTAAATTCATTTCCGCATTTTTCAGTAGATTTTTTAATTCTAAAACTGTTTCCTTAAGACACATATTCTCAGATTTTATTTCGTCAACCTCCTTGTTATTTCCTGCAATTCCTTGTAAAAGGTCATACTTATCAGATAAATAAGAATTTGATTTTTTAATAAATACAGTTCTGTCATCATGTTAGCAAATCTTGTTTCAATTATACCTTTATGTTGTTGAATGTTGTCTTCAATTTTGTTAAGATGCTATTGGATTGAATCCAATTTCAGGCTTAGATTTTGCGTTTCTTTTTTGGTAGCTATTATTGCAATTCAATGATTCAAAAGAAGCAGTTGTTTCAAAAGAAACTAAGTTTTTTCAAATTCAAACAAATTTTAACAAACGCTTATACAAATAGAATTAATAGTAATACTAATCAAACATCTACGAGTATAAACTTATTCAAATAGAATTCAATGTCTTAAATATTTGGATGCCTGCGTCCCACTCCAACAGACCAGTTATTGATTCTTTTAGAAATTTTTCCAGCTGAACTTTTTCCACTAAAAGTGGAATTCTTTTTGTCCAACAGTGAAATTTTAAGCCTTAACCATCTACTTCAAGTAATTTACTCAACTTGCTTTCGGAAATGCCATAATTTTGCAGTCCGATTGAAATCTTTTATTTTTTATAGATTTGTGGGCTTCTACCAGGTACATTACTGAACTGATAGAAGCGACATTGTGCATCACGCACGCCGATGATCAGATGTTAGAAATATATCGAGTTGCAGACAGACAGCATAAAGAATACCATCTGTGGCATTGTACATCACGCACGCCAAACCCGAGCTCACTTCCCGACCATGGTATTGAGTTTTAAACTCTCATCAAGGACAATCTATTTAACCAGGTTTTATTGCAGAGCTGGTCATATATAAAGAGAAAAATCTACAATTTGTGGGCTACTACCAGATGCATTGTCTCACTGATAGAAGTGGCAAAATCTAGGTAAGCAGACTGTTCCTGATAGTAGGGCCCGCTAAATTCAATAAAGTCAAAATTTTTTCAGGGCCTTATTATATCATCAAACGCATACTAACATTGGTTTTGGGTTCTCAGGAGTATATTTGGTAAATAAAGTCAAAATTTTGATTGAAGTAAAAATTTGTCAAAATTGTTTTTATCAAAATTCCCTACAAAAGCGAACAAATTATTATTTTTCTTTATTTTTCTGAATTTTTGAGCAGCTAAATTTATGCGCAGTTTTATGCGTGTTTGAATGAAGTCTTGAAATTCAAACTTCTGTAAATACAGTAGTTACACTATCGTCATAATACAAATGCGTGCGTTAATTGACTTGGAAATGTGTCAATTTATCTTCATTGTTAAAGCATAAATGCATAATTGTTACACAATTAACCTATTCCTATTAATCGTTTACGCTCTTTATACGTGGTCTTTGTAAACCGTAGCTTGTAAAATTTGGTCGCATTAAAAATGCCTAAACAACCCAAATCTCCAACAGCGAAAGTTGGGCAAATTTTGCAGCGAGTATCCGGAAGAGTTTTTGGCAACTCTAGTCGGCGATTTACGATGTAATCTTTGCGACGTTTAGTCAAATGTGACAAAAAAGTTTTCGTGAAAAGTCATGGAAAAAGTAAGCAGCACCAAGGTAAATTGGAGACAAACAACAAATCCCAAGGTAAGAAAACCTTTTTACGACTCGATCAAATAAACTTCAAGGAAAAGGTAGTCTCTTAATTTCTAGTAGCAGATCCCAGTCGTAGAATCTCGAGGATAATCAAAGATATATCATTGAGATTTATCTTCATTATAAGTTTGTATCATAGTTGAAAGACAGAGATATATTCTTGAAATATACACCGAAAGTGAACACTTTTAAGCTTGATTTAAACATGATTGTCATCATTGATTCAAACATAATTATCGAAGACAAATCTTTGATTTCAAACTATTTCAAAGAAAAATCATGTATGTTTCTTACCAGAAATCAACGAGTTTAAATACTTGATTTAAACATGATTGTCATCATTGACTTAAACGTGTTTCAAAGCTATTTCGAAGAAAAATCATGTATGTTTCTTACCAGAAATCAAACGAGTTTAAGGTTTAATTTAAATATGATAGTCTGTTTTTCTTTGTGCATGGTTATTGTGAATTAATATCCGTTTTAAAAGCGATTTTGTGAAAAAAATTTTTTTTACTAGAATGTTACAGAAAAACTCAAAACTAATATCAATTTACTATTTTTAATTTGATTAAAATTGCAAAAAATAGTTTATATTTTACAGTTTTATTATTAAATGTAGCTACTTTAGTGTTCCTAAATTTAAAGCAAAAAGCCGGTTTTGCAAATGGACTGGTAATCAACTTTGATATCTGTCAGATTGGGCATTCTTCATATAAAGTCCTCAGCCACAAAAATTTGTCATAGTTGCTGATAAAAATGACGTAAACTTTTTCTTTTTTAACTCTTTTTAAATAAATTTAATAAAGTTTAATCTGTTATCAATTGAACTTTTTTAATTGGTTATATACTAAACAATTTTAGTTTTTTTAATTCTATTTCATAAATTGAATGTTATACGGTTTTAGAATTCTATATAATTTTTGTTACAAACCATCAATCAATACATATTTATTTGCGGAAATATAAACTAAACAAAAAGAAAAATTAATACATTATAGAATAGACAATAGCCAATGCCGCAGTTCCTTTGATTTAAAACATAAAATCAAAATAAAAGATAACAGCAATACACAAAATGCACACTTTGAACCATGGTTTTTAAAAGTTTGTTTCCCAGCCCAATAGCCGGTGGCAATTTTTGACATAAAAACTAGAATCAATGAAATATGCCATAAGATTTAAAATGAGGTCACAATTCAAAGTTTTTAAAAGTGATTGGTCAAATTAGCATGTTTTTTTTTCGTTTCTCATTTTTTTGCTTTGCTCAGCTTTCCAGTTTTCCGTCTGGAAACACAATTGCTGCACATTGCGCCGAATCCATGGCTGGTGCACTTTGATTTTCTAACGTGCCAGGACTTCTAAACAAAGAAATAATGAGTTGGTTTTATAATATTATAATATAAATTCTAAAAATTAATTTAAAATTATTTAAAAAAAACATAAAGATAAAAATTATTCTTTCTAAATATAGAATTGCCATAATTACGTAGAAAGCGTAAGCAAGTCAATTTTTGTTCTAGAAATGTTTAAAAATTGACTGCAATTAGATAGACCTTCTTAATTTTATAACGAGCAATGAAAATTTTTTCATTTCTGAAAATAATAAACCAAGATGAAGTAAGATTTTTTCATTGAAGTTAGTTAATTAAAAAAATTAAATTAGTTAAAAGACCTTTATTTTTTACGCTTAGAATAAAATTGTGTCTAGTTGAATAAAACATTTTTTATGTAAGCTTTAATCCATGGTCCAGCAATTGCTGATCCCTGGTTTTAGCTAAGATTAAAATTGAAAAGCAACTTTAAAACTCGGATTCTTTTATACATTAATACAGATAGCGATATATTTAACGGTGCCGCTTTGGTATGCGATCTCAGCGGTTGTGCGATCTCAGTGAATTTAGATTTTACTTTGCTATGTGGTCTCAACATTTTTGAAAATATGATTAGGGCTACCTTAACCCTTATCCTAATCACCATCATCACTCACCCTCACCCTAACACTAACACTAACACTAACCCTCACCCTAACACTAACCCTCACCTTAAATCTCACTCTCACCCTAACCTTAACTAGGTTGATTAAGCGAGAACACATTTAGCCAGTGAGATCCCATACCAAAGTAGTTTTATGACGCTGAGATCGCATACCAAAGCAGCACCTATTTAACAATAGTAAAAAATATTTAATGTTATATAACTTACTTGCTTTATAGTGCAATTAAATTTCTAGCCACAAGAGAGATAAGTGACATTTTTAGCTAACTTTTGGATGTCGCTTCCAAACTGAGACCACATAGTTGAATTGATCATCCGTCTTTTATGCACGGTAGCAGTTGAATTGTCAGTCTCACTTTTTTTTGCAAATTAAACTTTTTGTGCTTTATAATTGGCAGAAATTTTTAATTTTATAAATAATTCTAAAATAAGAAATTAAAAATTACTTTATTTTATTACTTTTTAAAAATAAAATCAAACATAATCAAAGGCGATACTCAGAAATTAGTAGTGGCATTTCAACACTTTCGGCAATAGCCGACCTTACTTGTATAAGGTCGGCAAAAAAAAAACTGTTGCCTTGGTTTTAGTGATTACGATTTAAAAAGTCTTTTTCAAAAAAATAACAAAAAAAAATTAACGTTCTACAGAATAAAACCTTATTTTTTTTGTTATTTTTTTGAAAAAGACTTTTTAAATCGTAATCACTAAAACCAATGCAACAGTTTTTTTTTTGCCGACCTTGTACAAATAGTCATTGAAAAGAAGACGCGCTATACTCAGGTTGGAGAATAAAGCAAAGGTTTAGCCACAAATCAAAAACTTTTGTTGCTGTTTTAATTAGTTGGTGTATGTGTAATGTGATGACTTTGATACATTCCTAAAAAATAGTTTTTACTAGTAGATTTGTATTTTAGGTTATTGCAAATCAAATTTAGCTAAAATCACTTGTGAGCAAGCAATAGTTAAAAAGCTATGTTAATTTTACTTTACATTTTTTTTGTAAATTTAAAGCAAAAACATCGTATAGCTTATTGTTAATATGCGCCATCGCTTCTACTTAATTTAACGAATACGTAATGTAGGCATTTACAATATTAACCTACTTAAAAGAAAAAGAAAAAAAAATACCTTAATTGAAAACTTTTACTCAATACTTCAACTCGGTGTATACAATAAAACACAAAAAACCTTCAAGATTGAACGTTTTATTTAGAAGTCAGAAAAATACAACCGATTCATTTTTCACTAAACAAAGAGTGGTCATTCAAGTTGTGCATTAAAGAGTTCTTGCTGTTACCACAAAAAGAGGCAAGAAATTGACTGATTTCACAAAGTCTCTTTTTTTCGGTATCACTTGCATTTTTAAGTTGAATACATTCATATGTGACAAGAGATCTCTTCATTGTTTTCACATAGGTAAGAGGAGAATATAAGTTGATATATTTGTAATATATCTTCATTCAGTCAGCCAATACTTCCTTTTGGGCTTTTTCAAACATAATACGAACCGAACACTCGTTAGGGTCGGTTTTAGCAAGAAAAATCATGTGAATTTTACGAATTCCTTTGCTGTTTTGCTTTTCGAATAGTAGTAGGCACGTTTGAAAAGGTAGTGTTCCGTTCCTAAAAATCGCCCACACTATGTATATTCACAATCTCATAAAAAATCTTTTTGATTTCGTTTTGGTCCGGCTCAAATAGCCTAAGAAATAACGGTTTTATAAGCAATTTAAATATTTTAGATTTAGTTATTAAAAAATGGCAACACTGCTTAGTTTCTTGAGTCTTGGAGAAAGATCCAGAACTATTCGCTTGACTGGTTCGCTATTGTGACACATGTGACGCAATAATGCTGATTGTGTGATTAACTTGATTTTAGTAACTTTCAGAACGTTCGAGATACTCACGACCGAGTGATGTAAACAAGGCTCGCTCGGAAGCATTATTATGATTCGTTGTGGTAACTTAGTATTGGAAATTTGTTAACTGTGTGAATTCATAGTTTTTAAACGCAAGTCTCTGGTTGTCTACGTGATTGCTGAAAAATTAAGCTACTGAATCTGTATTTGCTGTTGATTTATACTATTGTGGGCCCTAAGTGGATTGGGGCATATTTTTTAATAAAGAAGATATTGTGGTAGTCTGAGCTGTGATTTAGCTAGACTATATTTTTGCTGTTACTGGTTCCTAGGGCTGATCCAGTAATAATATTTAAGAATTTTATCTTGTAGTAGACAGCCAAGATTGTGTTATCGGTGAAAGCCTTCATAACAGGCACCGAAAGGTTATAAGATTAAAAAACGTACTAAGTTACTAAATTAAGTTGTACTAAAATTTTAAGAACTTTTTACCAGCGGAACATAAATTTAAAAAACTTACGTATACAAAATTTCAAAAACTAATTCTGTGGAAGTAACAAAAATTTCAAAAACTCTCCAGGTAGTAATTTCAATAACACTTCGCGTAACTGCAGATGATCGAAATATTGTTGTGGGTTTTCCACTTCAACAAAGAAAGAAATTTTTCTCAATTCACTATCTGCTTGAGGTTTCTTTTTGTATTTTCGCTTGGACTTTACTGCACAAAACACATTTCGAACTGAAGTTTCATCATTTGTTGGGGAAGAAAGCGATAACTTGACCCTCTTTAACTTTGGTTCTCCGTTCGCAGACATCAGCGCGTTGTAAGTTGCAAAACTAACTATTTCGACTCTGACAAATATTTATAAGGAATTTTTTCTTGAGCAACGATTGCTCAATAGCAACTCTAACTTTTTTCTTCAATTAGTAGCTGACAAGCCTGAACACGCCCACAGATGTCAAAAATTTTTTAAATGTTTTTAACAAACAAGTGTTTTTTTTATGACTAATATAAATAGTATGTTTTACTTTGTTTCCAATTATTCCTTAAAAAAAAACGGATACACTCTACGTTTAGAAATATTATTTTAGTTACTTGAGTGTTTTTGTTTGAAATAATAAAAATATGATTTAAAAAATTTAAAAAATGTTTCGAATCTTTTGAAAACATGATTCAAATTTTGAAATTTATTCGTAAAAACTTGCTTTATAGATTTAATTCACAGCTAATGTCTCGACTTGTTTTGCAACGATTTATTGAGAAATATAATTTTTAATCAATTTTTGAGAAAATGTGTTAGTGCTTTTTAAAAGTAGGTAAAAACAATTAACGTTGTTATATTAAAGAAAAAGCAAAAGAGGTGAATGACCCTTTAACAAAAAATAAAAAATAAAAGTAAATATTAAATACTCTACGCTCTGTAATATTAGCTGTATTAGTTTTAGAAACGTTTTAACAAAATGATTACATATTCGTGTTAAATATTATAATTTACAAAATTTTTGATTAAAGTTCACAAAAATATTGGCAACATTGGAGCAAATTTGTTAGTTTTGTGTTAAATTTTAATTTGGTTTGAACAAATTGATAAAATGTAAAAACAAAGTTGACCACAAGTTTTCTGTTAAACTTTTTAACCAAAACAGTGAATTAGAACTACAAATGTGATAATTCCATAAACTCAAGAAGTATGGTGACGCAAGTAACCGCTTTTCAACTACCACTAAAGTACGACATATCGCATGTCTTGAATAAAATTTCTACTTTTGATGTCTTGACAAATAATGTGTTATAATTGTACTAATTTCGAACTGGTATAAGACTATGTAGTCTTTTTAGATAAATATTTGCCGAACTGTAGTCAGCAGAAAACTTTTCAAAAATTTTGCATAATTAACCAACTATGTTATAAAAACAGTAAAATTCGCTACAAAATGTGGTTCAGATAATTTGTGCTTGTTTGTAAATTACAATTTTTATCTGGTATTTTACCTAAAGACATAATTTTACTCATAAATCTTGATATAAGAAAGTTTTACATGTCAAATTTTTTGGTCTAAAAAGACGATAAGACAAGAGAATAATTTATTGAAATGTATGGTGTAGTTAAAATTACACCTCTACGTTAATACACCTGTACCTTTAAAAAATTAGAATCGTAGTTTTAGAATAACAAAGCATCCTTTTTAAAACAAGAATCAAGTTCACTGACGCACATGCTGAGAGCAAAGTGGGTGACACCATGTATTTTTTTCATCAGACATGATGCCGAGAAGTTTGCCTGATATAAACTACATGTTGAAAATTGTTTGAAAAACGTATTGTTTTGCTGATTTTTGAGGTATAACGTTCTGTTATAAAATTTACGATGCTAATTTTTTATCACAAAATTAATTCAATAGGTCACTGTTATAGTATGTGACGTCATAGCGCACGGCTCCGCTGCCTTCTTCTCTCTGGTTTCATAAGTGTGGTTAACCGCGTGATAAACTATTAGTATAACTTACAGATTCAGTCGTATAGCTATCGTGTAACTCCGTATAAATAAAAGAGCTAACTGCAGATACTAGTGAACTCATAACATGGCGTCGTCGACAGTCAGCTTATAAATTTGTTGAAGAAAATAAGCTTACGAACCATTATAAAAGTATACTGCAAGTTCGTGATCGGAGATTTGTAAAAGATTGAAGATAAAAGCAAAATGGCAAAAAATAATCGAGAGCTGCAAGCAGAATTAGAAGCAGCAAACAAACGTATAGCCGAATTATCTCAATCTAATCAAAACGTGAATAGTAATATTAATAATGATGAACCTCCTTCTTGGTTAAAAACTTTTTTAGAAGCACAGTTGTCAATGCAAAGACAAACACAAGAACAGAATGTCGAAAATCAGAGACAAATGCAGCTCGAAAGTCAGCGACAAATGCAACAAATAATTGAACGATTTTCGCAACAGCAGCTGCCTCAAAGCGCGAATAGCGAAAGAAGCGAATCACGTGAGCAAACCATTGACGTCAACAATTCTAACAACGAGGCAAGGCGAACCAAAGCGGACGCACAAAAGCCTTCCACACTGCAGGTGGGAATTTCGTTAGCTGAATTTGCGAAATGGCGTAAATCGTACAACGATTATGCTACGGTCTCGCTTGCAACAGAGCTGCCATTGAGCAGTCAGTTGGCATTGCTTCGCGGTTTTTTTTCAATGGACATGCGAGAAGCCGTAGAACACGTACTTCTTATCCCGGATGATACGACACTTAAACCAGACGAAGTGTTAGACAAAATTAAAAATTACATCCGGAGTCAAAGAAATATAGCGTTAGATTGCGTCGCATTTGAAGAGAGAAAGCAAGCGGCTGGCGAAAACTTCGATTCGTTTTTAATCGCGATCAAAACTTTGGCGAGAGACGCAGACTTGTGCAATGAATGTTTAAATCGTCGTTTAGTTACAAAAATCATGTCGGGAATATATGACAAAGAGACTCGAACAAAGCTCTTAGCCATATCCCCATTACCTGATCTTCAGACTGTCACTGATTTATGCAGATCGGAAGAGTCAGCAAAACTAGACGACGCGCGAATAAGCCGACAGCTGAATGAGAGAAGAGCGTACCAAAGCAAATTTCGTCGAAATTTCTCTAAATCTAAAGAGCGCAATAAAAAGCCCTGTACAAAATGCGGTAAAAAGACCTGCCCACCAAAAGGTCAAACCCACTGTCCCGCAAAGGATACAGAGTGCTTAATATGTCGCAAAAAAGGTCACTTTACATCAGTGTGCTTTCACAACAAACCCGGGTTTAACAGACGCGAAGAAACAAAGAAAAAGTTAACGGGACAAATAAAGCGTAGATGCAATGCTAACGCAAATTTCGCTAACTCCGCGGCGCCCAAAATAACTGTTAATCTTTTTTCTCTTAAACATCGTAACCCGTTAGGTTCCACAGAAGCTACACCAGACACAGGTGCCGAAGCAAGTCTTGTTGGGGTAAACATCATTCAACGGCTCGGAATAGACCTTGATAATTTAATGCCGCCAAGTTAAGACACTCTTAGTGCAGTAAATCGGCAGACCGTAACATGCGTGGGGACCTTCCCATGCATCATCGAATACTGCGGCCGATTCGTGGAAGAAACCATTTACGTCTGTCCTGAGGTAGAAGATTTTTTGCTTGCTTGGTACGTATGTCAACAGGTTAACATTCTACCTGACACGTATCCCCAACCGATAAATTCGTCAAAAACACCTCGAAAATTAGCAAGCATATTAAAAGCAGAGAACACAAGATTCATTATATCAGAGAACCCAACTGAAGCAGAAATTAGTAAAATTGAGAACAAGTTGGTAAAATCGTACAGCGATGTGTTTTCTGAAGACACAACATTACGGGAAATGAACAGTAAACCCATGAAAATTTTCTTGAAAGATGATGCTGTTCCATTTGCTTTACCTGTTCCACGCCAAATACCTTTAGCTTTCAGAAGGATGGTGAAGACAGAGCTTGACCAACTTGTACAAGCCAGAGTCATTGCACCAGTAACAGAAGCAACTGATTGGGTGCACCCTATGGTCGTTGTACAAAAACCCAATGGTGGAATTTGTCTCTGTATTGATTTGCAGAAATTGAACAAATACGTACGCCGTCCATACCATCCATCTAAATCACCTGCTGAAGCTATTTCGAATATTTCTTCTTCGTCTAAATTTTTCTCAACATTAGACGCCACTAAAGGATACTGGCAAGTACCTTTAGAAAAAGAAAGTCAAGACTTTACCACATTCATTACGCCGTTCGGAAGATTTAAATTCCTTCGAGCTCCGATGGGACTAGCTTCTTCTCAAGACG
Source organism: Diplosoma virens (assembly GCA_963680785.1). Lineage (NCBI taxonomy): Eukaryota > Metazoa > Chordata > Ascidiacea > Aplousobranchia > Didemnidae > Diplosoma > Diplosoma virens. Next base: position 40,687,058 of record OY796880.1, read on the forward strand.
AATATTGCGCAAGAGGCAATGAAGCTCTGCAAGGCATTGAAAAAGTCGAAAAAGTGGTAGATGACATTCTTATTCAAGGCGAAACCGCACAGGAGCACTTGAATACCGTAGTGGCTGTACTAAACAGATGTCGAGAACACGGTATTACTCTTAATCCGAAGAAGGTGCAGTTACTACAAAGTGCTGTGAGATATGTCGGATATATAGTGAGCAGCGACGGTATTAAAGCAGACCCCACAAAAATTGAAGCAATCTCTGAATTCCCTGCTCCAACAAATATAACTGAATTACGATCTTTTATGGGTATGGCAAACCAGCTGGGTGGATTTACTCACCTACTCAGTGAAGCAGCAGGCCCACTTCGGGACTTGCTCAAACCAAAAAATGCTTTTCTCTGGTCACCCCAGCATGAAGAAGCATTTACAAAGACAAAAGAAATTCTTTGTAGCCCCCATATTTTGGTTGCATTCGACCCCAATCTGGAAACGATGCTGCAAACAGATGCATCTCGGTTGAAAGGTCTAGGTTTTGCACTTTTGCAAAAACATCAAGAAACGTGGAAATTGGTTCAAGCAGGATCACGTTTTATAACTGAGACTGAGGCCAACTACGCTATGGTTGAACTGGAATTGCTCGCTGTTGTTTGGGCTATGCGTAAATGCCGCATATATCTGCAAGGCTTACCCAATTTCGAGCTGATAGTAGATCACAAGCCATTAGAGTCAATCCTGAATACCCAGACACTCGATATGGTGGATAATCCCAGGATTCAGAGACTTAAAGAAAAACTCAGCGCTTTTATATTCCACACCACCTGGAGAAAAGGCAAAGACCATGTGATCCCCGACGCGTTGTCACGAGCACCGTGCCGCGACCCAGAACCAGAAGATATCATAAACGTAGACACAACCAGAATGATCTGCAAAAACGTTTCTACAATTCTGAGAGGAAAAGACCCAGAAGTCACAAGAAACATTTATCGATCCAATGCTAGAAGACTTAAAAGAAAGTACTCAGCAGGACGAAGCAGCACAACAATTAATCACTGCTATTAAAAGCAATTTTTCAAAAGGAAACGAATATCCATTAGCTCAACCTTTCAAAAAGCTGAAAGATCAGCTTACTTTCGAAGATGGATTAATTCTCCTGAACAGCCATCGCATTGTGGTGCCGGTACGGAAAAGAAAAGAAATACTGACAAGCTACATGCCTCACATCAAGGCATCGAAAGAAAAAAACAAAGAGCGCGTCAAATAGTGTACTGGCCAGGAATCAATAGCGACATCAAAAATACCGTTGAAGCCTGCACGAAATGCCAAGAGCATCAACCAAGCTTGCAACAGGAACCATTACAACGCGATCCCCTCCCATCAAGACCCTTTGAAGACGTATCTGCAGATTTATTTTATTATGCCGGTAAGACTTACCTGGTTTATGTAGACCGTCTGTCGGGATGGATTAAGCTCAGCGAGTTTTCTCATGACCCTAGTTCACATCAGATAATCAGCACTATAAGAAAATTTTTCGTGGACACAGGGGTACCAGTACGAATCAGAACTGACGGAGAACCGCAATTCACATCAAGCAAGTTTCAACAGTTTCTCAACAAATGGGGAGTAACTTCCACCATAAGTACTCCACATTACCCACAGTCAAACGGACACGCAGAAGCAGCAGTGAAAGCCATGAAGCACCTTGTTGCCAAAACTGCTGAGCATGGTAGTCTCGACTGCGATGAGTTTAGCAGCGGCCTAATCGAATGGATTAACACACCCAAGGCCCATGGGTTATTACCAGCCGAAATTTTATACGGCGCCCCGCTACGTTCAATCGTCCCAGCTAAACTGAAATATTTCAAGGAAGATTGGCAAAACAAATTGGACAAGTGGGACGCAGCTTTATCAAATCTACAAGTGGCTGCAGAAACCGAATACAATAAACGCGCAAAACACCTCAATCCACTAAAAATCGGACAACATGTTCGAATTCAAGACCATATTACAAAAAAATGGTTGCGATCGGGACTCATCATCGGCGTCGGGAGAAACCGCGACTACCACATAAAACTACCGAGCGGTCGAGTCTGTTGGCGCAATAGACGTTTTATTCGCCCTCTCCCCACCGAAGGGGGAGACCCCAAAGAGGAAATGATGACATCAGACGAACGTCACGTCCATTTTGAAGATGAAGTCTTCCCACCATCTCCAACCTCGCGGCGAAGCGTGAGACAAAAACGCTTTCCTGATCATTTAAGAGATTTTGTATGAAGTAGCGTAAAACTCATAGCGCTTGTGCCGTATTGTATATAGTTTGTTGCATGTTTATTAATCGGGCTCGTACAACGTACTAATATTTTTCTTAGACAACCTTTTCGCTAAAAAGCTTCTTAAAAGGGGGTTGTTATAGTATGTGACGTCATAGCGCACGGCTCCGCTGCCTTCTTCTCTCTGGTTTCATAAGTGTGGTTAACCGCGTGATAAACTATTAGTATAACTTACAGATTTAGTCGTATAACTATCGTGTAACTCCGTATAAATAAGAGCTAACTGCAGATACTAGTGAACTCATAACAGTCACAAGCTGAAAAAAGTTGTTGGAAAAGTGATATTGTTTTGCAAATCGACTGATTTTTCGATCAAGAAGGTTTCAACTTTAAAAAATCTTTGCAATGTTCTTAATGTTTACTGTTTTTCTTTTGCAGTGAAACGCAAAATTAGATGTAAAATCACGTGTTGAACCACTGCAATCTTAGATATAATTTAATTTTGCAAAATAGGTTTTGAAATAATTAAAAAATTTTCTTACCAAATACTTCTTTTATTAAAACTTGTAACCACTGTTTTCTTGTTTTCAAAGTCGTAAAAATTGTAAAAGTTTTACGTTTTATTAAAGAGTAACTTCTTGACTTGAAAAAAATTTTTACTTGAAAAAAGCAACAATGAAATCACTTTGAGGTTAGAAAAACTTAAAGAAATTGTGTGAATCATTCTGCAACATAAAAAATGCAACTTTGTTGTATTAACAGGTCAGGCGGTTTAAAAATTGTGACAGATATAATAGTTTTTATGAGACGAGCCTAAATAGTCATGATTCACTATTTTTCTGGTGGCATTTTTCAAAAATAATCTTGGAATAAAAAACGACTCTACTTTGTTTGGTGAAGAGAAAGTTTAAAAATAGATTAAACGGCATTAAGAAAAACTATATTGTTTTTCCTCAAAAATCTGCAGCTGACAACGTTCTATGTAGATACGTAAAACAGAAAAAAATCTAGAATAAAACAAAATTTTTAGGTTTCTGACAGCTTTTGTGTTTGAAGATTCTTAAACTAGTGTAAAGTCTAAAAATTTCAAAATAAGAAACGGTAAGTTTACAATTATAAACTTTTGGAATTATAAGCAACAAAAACTTTTTTAATTTTATCGTTTACTTGTAAACATTATCCACAATTGACGTTTCAACTTTTCATTTTTATTATTCAGAAATGTTTTCACGGTTTTTTATTTGAATATTTTACAGCCTCGATTAAAAGTTGCGAGTCTTTGTTTGTGAAATAGTTGAACGATTTAATTTTTTACAGAGTACTTTTAAGAACTTGACCACAAATGTCGGTGTGAAAAAATTGTACAAACTTATTTTCATGGATCAGTTTTCAATATACTTTCTTTTATAGGGTCACTGTCAAAAATTTTTGAAAAAAAAGGGACCATAACATTTAAAACTTTTTCGTTTTATTAGAAGCATATCGTTCGAGATACATTTCATTTGTGTACTATATTTTGCGTTGTTCACTCGAAAAACATGTCTTTGAAAGTGACTTTTTTAAAAAATTTGATTATTAGTTTGTTTATCTGCATGAAGTTGAAGCTGCTTTCCTTCTTTTTTGTTTGTTGTCAGATTGCAAGCCATTAACTAAGATACCTAAAAAGTTGGAATTAATTTTAAGAAATTTAGTTCTGTGGTTCAGGAGGATAAATATAGAGATAAAATGAAACAAAATAAAAATATAGTACGACAGAAGTTTTTAAAAAATCTAGCTCGTATTAGATAAAAGGTAAATTTTAAACTTTGGATTACTAAATTTTCTTTAAAAAACCAAATCGTTTGTTATTAACATTATGCAAGCATTTCCAAAAATTCACATAACCTATTTTTAGATATGTTTAAAATGTCAATACGATAAAACGTTGCAACAAATTACTAAGCGCAAGATCTCCCGGTTAATAGGTGGATCAAGAATTGAACACAGGACGTTTAAATCTCATGCTCACAAAAAAATCAAGATTTGAATACAATTTTTAGTCTTAAGGTTGTACATTATAAATTTTGAAATAATTAGAAAAACTGTAAAGCCTTTTTAAAGAAATTAATGAAATAGTAAACTTGTCTTACATTTGATTTCAACTGTATATCAGAGAAGACGTAATATTTTTATAGATTGTAGGTTTTGCTACGGCTTCCTAATTACGTCATTTTCTTAAAAATTCTAATTTCATTTCAAAAATAATAAAGGTTTTTAAGGATTCTTGCAACACGTTGTTTTGTTAACATGAAAGATACCTGAACTTCATTGCATTGCTAGAATAAGACCTGAGGCGTTTCACTGGCGTTTCTTTGTACTGTTATGACAATGTCTGTTTCTAAAAACTTCTGAACATGTAGTCTACTGTTGAATTATTTGAGTTAAAACAAGACCTCTACTACATGACTTATAATTTTATGTTTTTCTGATAAAAAGTTCATAAAATACTGTATAAACATTGTTCTGGGAAAGAAAATACAACAGACTGTCTGTAATTAGAAGAAAGAAAACATTTTTTAATTAAAAAAACAAAATTCGATTTAAGATTTTTGAAAAACTTAAAAAAAATTAATTTAATGAATTAATAAACTTGTCCTTTTACTACATTTCAGATAAGATAACTGCAATGCCTAGCATTAAAAAATTCAAAATCATAGATAAGTGCAACTTAGTTGTTCTGAGTGAAGATCGAAATCACAAATAAATTAAAGCAACTTTGTTGACCAAGAATCAAACTTAGCTTGGACATGGCCTACTTAAAACACGGCCTTATATATCACATTTTGCGATCGATTTCTAAGAGCCCTAAAATGAAAATGCTGTGCTGCAGCAAAATACACTCAATATCATTAGAGTTAGAGAATTTTGACACATAAAAATCTTATGAAATATTGATCACAATTGTAATATTACAATAAATATTACTTAAACAAAATTGAAAATATTGAAAAGTCAATATGAATTATTTGTTAAAAATCTCGAAGGGTTACGTTTTAAAGCACATGCTAATGCAAGCTATGCTATATGTTTTAAGTTTTAGCAATATGTTCAACGTAATGTAATAAATTGCTGCAAAACAATGAATCCCTCAACTCAATTGAGCTTTCTAAACAGTTGCATATCAAGGTTTTAAACTACAGTCAATGCAGAAATTGACAAATAATTCAACACTTTGACCGTTGTCGCTTCTTAAAAGTACTTACGACATCTTTTCTAATCTTGCTATTTTCAATTTTTTGTTTATTATTGTAGAAAATATTTGTCATGATCTTATTCGCCCACTTTTGGCCCCAAACAATGTGGTCGGCACACGTAAATAAAACATTGGTGCAGTAGGTATTTAAAACAGTTTGAGCACCTGTACGGATGTTATCACAACAGTACTGCTGCAGCAAAGCGTCTGTGAGGTCTAGAGTGGCAAAACCAAAAGCAACATAATCTTTGAGAACTGCAGATGGTACTTTGAGTCCCCCACGCGATAAAAGTTCAAAGTACGAATTCTTTTCAACTTCGCTGCCACATAGTGAATTGATACATTGGCAACATTTAGTCTTTTCTGTTAGTTGTTTGGCAATGTAGCCAGACACTACTTGTACCACTTCCTCGGTTTCTGCTGTCAAGGTTGCTTCTTGAATTAAGACACTCATAGAATCAAGAGCTTCTTTAAATTTTTTAATTTCTTGGTTTGTGTTTGTGACTGCCAGCTCCTTTTCCCAAAAGTTAATGTTTTCTTTTAGTAGGGTTTGGCATAACAAAATCTTTTCACTGGTTTCCACCTCTCTCAAACTCACAAGAAAATGTCCACCGTTTAGTTGTCTGTACTGGGAAAACCTGCGCTCAATAGGATCGCTTTGCAGGCGAGCAGTTAGGATGTACTTGTGGTCATCGATGAGTAGTTCGTCTAAAAGATCTGCTTGTGAACGAAGAGTCCATATCAATGCTTGCATTGTTTGCTTAGAAAATCGAAAAGATGCACTCCCATTTTTCAACCAATTTTCCAGCCATTCAGCAAAAGCTCGCAAAAAATCTATCTTTCCATCACCTAATGCAATGACATTAGCAATATCATCGGGATAAAACTCCTGCTTGCTATTTACTATTTTCCACCACACGTTAATTGCCGACAAAAATCCAGCGACATCTTGTCGAGAGGGAAAATAACTTTTGATTGCTGCTATTCTTGTGTCATGGAAAATTGCTAATGCTAAATTGACATTTTGCTTATTATGGCCCGGGTGTAAAACTTCATATGTAAGTTTTGGTGCTTTACGTAAATTGGCTTTTAGTTTTGCATCTTCTTCATGAACATCTTTAAAGTCTCTCCATGATATGTAACCCGCTTGTGATGATACCACAACTATATTCTTGATGGAGAAGTAAAATGCTGGAAAAACAAATTTTTGACTATTTAGCAAATTGTTTCTTATGTTTTTTGCCAGTTGGACATTGTCGTAAAACAAATATGTTTTGCATGAACTTTGTGGATGCACAACAAACCTTGCATCTTTGTGTGCATATTCCTGTAATAAAATATTAAAAGCTGAAACATTGGCCGCATGATTGTCACTCACAATGCCACGTACTTGAAAACCACTCTTACACAAATCGGTGACACATTCTGAGAGTTTTTCTGCAAGCCACCGTCCACTGATTTCAGTTTCAGGACAATCTTTTACCACAACGGGTACAGACTGTCTTAATCCTTGGAGCATGAAAACAACAACACCTTTGTACATGTTGCCATCGGAATCTGCACCAACAAACTTCCCAGCAGAATGTTGTACTTTTTTTCAAATACATTTCATCGGTGATAAGCACGACGTTGTTCGATAATATTTTTTTCTGCCTCAATAGTTCCGCAGCTTTAATGGTATCCAAATTTCCTGACTTTAATTTTGCTAAAAGCGATAATGAAGGAAAGCAAAACTCTTCGAGCAGCAGTTTGTATCCCTGTAAAGACGTGTACCGCAATAGCAAAGCCAAACGTATCATTTTTGGCGAATACGGAGGTTGTCCTTTGGGTTTGTAATGTTTTCGTTTTTGTAATTCAGACAATAAGGAATGGTCATCAGCAAAGCTTTTCAAATAAATTGGTAAATTTTCCAACATAGAAAATCTGATTAATTTTGAATTTCTTCCTTGCAAAAACCAATCTGGGAGAGGAACTGGGTTGTTACAATATTGGAGTTCAACATGCAAACTATTGTCAATTTTTATGGCTTCACAAATAGTGGGAAAGCCACTGCAATCATCAAATAACAAAACATAAAGCAATATAAAGTCTTTTGTTTTATGCCAGGTGTAACCAGAAGGACAATGTTTCTCTGTTATATCTTCAATGTTGTGTATTTTATCTTTTTCCACAAAATTGTCCAACTGGTCTGGTTGGTAAATACGAGGTTTAGGAGACTTTCTGAAACCTGTAAGCGTAGGCAAGAAAGATGGTTTTGAAAGTAAACTTTCAGGGTAAATGTTTATTACTTGGTTTAATTTCCAATTTAACTTTTTTCTTTTCTCATTTTTGATCAAAATGATTTGCACATCTTACAGAATTACTTGTGGGTGACCAATCCAAACGATTGACGAATTTAGTCCATTTTTCCAGCAAATCAACTTTTTGAAGGGGAAAGTGAAAAGACGGAACAGAAGTTGCATTACTTTTATATCCAGATTTACAGCCGAAAATCACACATTTACTAACCATGATTGCTCTAATAACAAATTATAAACACTTCATACATCTTTAAAACTTATGGCGTCAACAAAGAAAAACACGTACTGCAAAGAAGAAATTTCGAAACAATTTTAGATCTAACCTATTGATGATAACCTGCCATCAGTCAAGAACAAACTTTACACTAACGAACTTCTTCAAATGTAATAATGGTACGTTTTTTTACGCTGCTCGCGCTACTTTTTTTTAAAGCTCCTACAGTTAATATATCTCATTAAAAAAGTGTTGTAAGTAAGTTAGTAAGTTACTCATAGTGTTTTTTTTAAAGTAAGACAATGGAAAATATAACTATTGCCTCTAATTACAAATTCAATGTTTAAAACTTACTATATTTGGCTAACGTTCATACAGAATAGCAAACTAAATTTATTTGAACCCACCTACTACTCATACTGTAACGCACTAGCCAACAGCACTCAAAACCAAAAACAAAGAATGATTAGCCTACTATGCAGAAAGATATTTACACTAAGTGCGTTAGTAAAATATTGTAACGTTCTTCTAACTATAAAGGCACGTTCACACACAATGAGACCAACGAGACGTTGTCTCATTGACAATGAGACATTTAATAAAATTTGGTTCACACTGAATGAAGCACTGCGACATTTTGTTTCAATGATTAGTTAAGCTTTTATTTACACGCTAAGCATTCATAAAAAAATAATTTATAAGGGTAGACCCCACATGTAAGAAAAATGCTGAAAATCTAACATGTGGCTGACATTCACAAACATCCCTATTGTAAAAACAGGCGGATTTTACTATAGTTTCGCTTATGACGTTTTTCTGGTTGTTCTTTATAATCATACCTCGTGGTTTTGCAAGTTCAACTAGACAATCACTAAAGTTTCATGAAAAGCTAGTTAGAAAATCTAGTTTGTTTAATTTTTCTAGGCCTACTTTCAAAGTGCGGTAGCCCTAAATAAAAGCAGGGTAAAGTTTCCAATATTTTTTTACTTATCAGTTTGATTTTAATGGACTATTATCTTAGTTAATCTCAACTATAATTTAGTCACAAATTTTTTCTATTTATTTTTTCTAGTTGTATGCCAAAGAATAAAATTGGTAATTATTGAATATGGCAGAAAAATCATATTACGCAAAGGGACATTGAACTTGTAGAATGGGATTCGTTATTTTGTAGCTTTTCTTTTTTTTGTAATTAGCTTATTGTAATATATTTTCGTTACAAAAAGTTGAACAGTCGACAAACTATGTTTTGTAGGTACAAATGATATCAGGTAAAGAAATCTCAGACCAAACATAAAAATTAACTACTATTAAAGGATTAAAAAACTGATTGTAACAGTAAAAGGCGCTTAAGCTGGCTGATCGTCGCAAAATGAATAGTCGAATAACGCGGTTCTGCTTCGAGAAAGGAAAAAGTCAAAATAGCCAAGGATGTTTAATATAAAAAGCAAATAACGATAAACGAAACGAAGCAGTATTCTGTAAATAAATAAAACAAACTAAAAACCAAACATAAAAAACACACAGTTGCCTTACCTTGCAGCTCACGTCAGCGCTTACTCATGACGAACATACAAACGGGTAAAATTCACAATATTTAATCAGGACTACACTAAAATCAGTCTGACTTCAACTAGCTGCCACAATTGTTGCTGCTGGTTGCTTTACAAACTGAAGCGTGAAAAAAATGCGATTGAGCCAGCAATAAATAAACACACTGCAGAAACAAACTATGCTCGGGGAAAAAATTAACTAAGTAAAAAACAAAAAGATACTGTTTTGTCAGCATCGTGGTGGAGTGCTTTGAGCGCCGGGATTGCGATCGACATAGTCTCAATTCAAAACCTACTCGCACCATTCTTCTGTGTCCTTGGGAAAGACACTTACGGCACTTTCCCCTGCTTGGTGGTCTTGGCAACCAGTTTTAAGTTTCAGTCGTATCTCTATTAGCGGATAGCAAAATCTTGGCATCTCCGGAAGCAGGTCGGAGTAATTGCTTACCCTGTGTATTAGCGCCTCCTGCGAGCCAGGAAAATAAATATACAGATAAACGTAAAAAAATAGTGGCAGCGAGTGCACGCGCAAATAATGATTAGAAAAGCAAAAGAAAATAAACATGCGCGTTGCTAATTTTCTACAATGATCTTGTGCAAAAAACAGGTAAAAAATTTAAATTATTTACGTACTAACTAAAAAAGGTACCACCTACGAAACTAAATCAAATAAGTATAAATCAAAAGAAGCAACTAGTAAAAAACATAAAACAACAAACAAAATAGAAATATGTAGAGAACTTATACAAGATAAGTAATAAACAAGAAAAATAACAATACAGTGCTAAACAGAAAACAAAATTATTTAATTAACAAATTAAGCTTGAACGAAATATAAATTTTGGAAACTATAGCTAATCTTTTAGAAATGCCACGGAACCCCGGGAAAGAAAATATTCCGAAAATATTTCTCTTATGTTCATACCAGCAGTGGGCATTCGTCCCAAGGGGCAGTTACTTATGTTCTGCATACCACGAGATGTTTTTACATTAACATCATGCGTCAGAGGGAAATCATGCATTAAAAAGTTGTGTAGACAACATGATGCTTTTATTATTTTATCAGCCACATCGACGCGAACAGCAATCGGTCTTAAAAAAACACGAAAACGTTGAGTAAGAATACCGAAGGCCTTCTCACAACTCGACGAGCAAGCAAAGACGATAATTGAACACACTTTTTTTTCGCTTTAAATACCGTCCAGGATAGGGCCGCATTAAGTAAGGCCTTAAAGGAAATGCCTTGTCGGCTACAAAACAGTAAGGAAGTTGTGGCCCGCCATCGTATATAGGCGCACTGCTCGGCAAGGGAAACGATCAGTTTAATAGTGCCTGGCCAAAGCTGGAAGAAGCAAATATTCAACCGTCGGAATTTTGTTCATAACTTCCGACGTCAATAATTCGAAAGCGGTATCTGCAAAAATATTACAAATAAAATTTGAATTCAAAAGTTCAGCGTAAAAATACATTGGTTCGCAAAAATTTCAAATACAATATAATTATAATTTTATCGCTTTAAGCAGTTCTAAATTTCAATCGTATCAATTTATTAAAGCAAAAAAAAAATCAAATAAATAAAATCTTCAACAGCAGTTTCTTTTAAGTGAGGGTAATCGCTTTACGTCCCCGACGTTGACCAGCAATTCGGGAGCATAACTTTTAATACTACAAAGTTGATCTATTAAACTATTTCTGCATACAGCCTTTCTACTCTGCTGTAAACCATTGTAATACTAAAAATTTAGTAGGAAAAGTAACAAAGTTTAAAATCTTTTGCTGATTTCTATCACAGCAACTAAACTAAAGCACTGACAAAAAGCAAAGTGTCGGCAGCGTGATCGAGTGACTAGAAAGCTGGGATTGCGATTAATATGGTCCCGGTTCAAAACTTACTTACGCCATTCCTCTTGGGAAAGACACTTAACAGTACCTTCCCCTGCTTAATGGTCTTGACATGCAGTTTAAATTGAAGTCATATCTCTATTAGATTACTAGGGGACAGCAATACTTTGGCATCTCCAGAAGCAGGTCGGGGTAATTACTTACCCTATGTATTAGTGCCTTCGTTGCTTCCCTGCAAGTCAGGAGGATATAGAGATAAAATAGAAATAAATAAAATATAAAGCAAGAGTGCTAAATGGAACTGCTATTAAAGCATGTAATTAAGTACATTATAAAATATTTAAAGTTATTATAAAAAAGGAAAACTTACTGGGCATCAACTACAGCAAGTAGAAAAATGCTGAATGTTCCTTTATGGTTGAAAAACAAAGAACCAGAGTTTGGGCACTGAAGGACAACATGCTTCCCATCCATGGCACCAATACAATGAGGAAAATTCCAAATTTTTTCAAACTGTGATGCAATTTCCAGTAAATTTTGCAATGCGAAAAAACGCACTGATAGTGCGAAAAAATCTCCAATTGCTAAATATCTATGAAAGACAACAATTTTAAAAACATTTAACAATAATTTATATAATTAAAAGTATTACCTTAAAGTAAAGGCTAACCACTCACCAGGTGAAATTGCCTCCCTCCAATTAGTTTTCAATTTTAAAATGGAAGGACTAAAAATTTTGACCAGTTCATTAAATTGGCAAGGGGTGCATCTCATGTAATCCCTAAAATATGATACTCTCTCTAGCTCCAATTCTTTTAATAATTGATGATATTCACCTAAAAATGTTACTTTTTTAACTTGTGAGTTGAATCATAAAAATTTATCATAGTTTGGGTAGCTTAGTAACAAAAATAAAAAAAACAATAGAAGCTTATAATCACCTAGTGCTTTTCTTCTCTTTAAAATAGGATGGACCCAAACACATCTTCTTTTTTTTTAATGTTTAAAACAGCAGCAGTCAAAATAACAGGATGCGTATTTTAAATAGAGCTACTGAAAACAGTCTGACAGAACAAAAAAGTCAGATTATTCTACAGTTTTAATCATGTCAAAGAAGAAACAATTAGCAATCATTATTGCGTATTAGCTTAAAGAGGAAATATTATGTAAGAATATTTGAAAGCAAATGAAGCCCATCACTTGATTTTTATAATAATGCAAATAAGCAACATACCATAATCTAAATTGAGTGTCAAAAACTGTCTAAAAAAACTGAAACTCAATAATTTTGCTTACCAAGACTTGGCCAACTAGTTTTTTCAATGAACCAAAAAGTCGCAATGACATTTGTTACAGAAACTTTTTAGATACAAATCTATTATGTCTATTTGTCATTGAAATTACTGAGACCAATGTAATTTTTAAGTGTTAACATCATAATAAAAAAAGCTAAAATGTTGGATTGATTCATTGGCTTCCATGTCTTGCTAATTTCATTGTGAGCAAACGTCTTATCAGTACAAATAAGAAAAACTATTTAAAACAATATTTGAATGCAATAAATTTCATTATTTATTTTTATACAAAATTAAGCAAGCACCAGGCAATGTTTTTTAACCAAACATTAGAAGATTGTAATTATTTGCTTTGATTGAAATCATTTATTTGAAAGGTCACAAAAGAAATGAAATTATTGTAAAAATTATGGATATATTAAAAACTCACAGGTTCATACAAATAACTGTAGCTGGACAAAATCCAGAATAATAACTAATTTAAAAAAAACTTAAAAATGTACACAGAATAGCTTATTCTTAAAGTAATTAAACAATTTTCTCATCTAAAAAAAACCTTTAGCTTTATACTTTTTTATAAGTTGCTATACTATTTATTTTTAGCAGGAAAATTGCCTATTTTTCTTTTATTTAACAAAAAACATTCAAAACAAGCAATGACTGGATTTGACTGAAAGTGTTGCAGCACCAAATCAAAATGTAATCAGGTTAAAAATATCCAAAGTTGTGGAAAATAAGATTAAATAACAAGAAAAATTTATTTAAAAAATTATACCAACATTTAAACAGCATTAAGTGTTAACAATTCCAAAGAAAAATTAAATAATTTTTTTTCAAAAAATTCTGTCTAAATTTGATGATAAAACAGTCTTTTTTCACTAAAAACCAGTGATTAAATTTTTTTTATACTTTTCTATACCTAGAATTTTATATTTACCTACTATTTTATCTGTAAAACGTCACAAACTGTCAAAAAAAATTAAAAACCAGTAAATTTGCTAAATAACTAGCTTAGCGAGACCTGGCTAACTAGTTTTTTCATTGAAGCAAAATGTCTCAATGACATTTGTCAATGAGACTTTTTAGATACAAATCTAAAATGTCTATTTGTGATTGAAACCAATGAGACCGGTTCATTGTGTGTGAACGTCATAATAAAATAAACACAATCTAAAATGTCGCATTGATTAGTTTTTTCAATGTCTCGTTGGTCTCATTGTGTGTGAACGGGCCTTAACTGCTAAAACTTCAAGCTTAAACAACTGCCTTTTATTAGGATAACAATTAGCGACTGAACTATAACAGCACACGAGGCAAGGTTACAGCATACGAGTATTGTGATGTCATAATACTCTACAATATAATGATCAACACTAAGTTAGGCCTACTTAATAGAACGATTTCTCTGGTATAAGTTACATATTTAAATTACTTATTCTGTCTGTCTTTGTTCAAACTAGAATTTGATAAACATGACACTGTTAGGGCACAAGCCAGAGCAAATGATATTGAGTGTATTTTGCTGCAGCACAGCATTTTCATTTTAGGCCTCTTAGAAATCGATCGCAAAATGTGACATATAAGGCCGTGTTTTAAGTAGGCCATGGCTTGGATTAGCCAGATTTTAGGGCTAATTTATTTGAATAACACGCTTTACAATAAAATCTTAAAAATTGAACAAATATGTCTTAGGTTTTAAATTAAAATCAAGAATTTGAACTCGTTTGTCTTTGTTAAAATCATTGTTAGAAATTTAATTATTGTTTTTTTAGAGACTTACCTTTCAGGATAATTGCTTATGAACTTGTTAAAAAATCGTTGGTTAGAAAGCTAATTCCGGTTTAAAAATGTATGCTTCTATTTATTTTTACAAGACTTTGTTTATCTTTGTTACAGTTGTGATATTGTGCAATCGATGACGTAGTGTTTTTTTAAACGCTTCTTATCAAATCAGCGCCTTCTTCTCGAACAATTGAACACGCGTGTATCTCCAAGCATAATTGTTACAAGTTAAATTTGAGCATCTATTTCGGTTCATCAGTCAGTTCAAAGTCATCAAGCTACTACAGTAAACGAACTAAAAAGCATTCTATTTCAATACGGTTGTTTTTGGCTGAGTAATTTTTGTTAATTTTAATTATTGTTATTTAATAAACCTGTGTATTCGTGCAAAGATACAACAGTTACAAAGCTAATTGTTTTACTAACATATTTTTAAAGGTCATTTTTGTTTTTAAACTTTTTACAAGACTCTAAATTAGTTACAAATTTGTTAGAAAGTTCATTGTTGTTTTTTAGCAATGTGTCTTTAAACATAATTAAATCTTTTATAAGACTTTGAAAAAGCATCTGTTAGAAAGCTGTTTTTTATGACTGCTTTTCAAATATATTATCTAATATACTTATATTTGTTTGAAAAGAAATTCATTGCTTAGAAATTTAATTATTTTTTAGAGATAGTTCTTTCAGGATAATTGCTTATGAACTTGTTAAAAAATCGTTGGTTAGAAAGATGATTCCGGTTTAAAAATATATGCTTCTACTTGTTTTTCCAAGACTTTGTTTGTCTTTGCTGCAAAGCTAATTGTTTTTACTAATGCATTTTTCAAGGTCACTCTTTGTTTTTAAACTTTTTACAAGACTCTAAATTAGTTACAAATTTCTTAGAAAGTTTATTGTTGTTTAGCAATGTGTCTTTAAACATAATTACATCTTTTATAAGACTTTGAAAAAGCAACATAGAGTTAAATAATCCCTTGCCAGGTTGAGTATAAGGTTAATTGTCATACTAGTATGTTCTTGGTCTATTTCTTTGACTGCTTTTCAACTATATTATCTAATATACTTTAATCTAAAATTAATTGACCAAGAATCCATTAGTTCGATTTTAGGTTTCGTTGAACAATATTTGATTCATTACATTCAGGGATCGAACCTGTTTCTAGATGAAATTAGGTAATCAAACTTGTTTCTAGATTAGGATCGAACCTGTTTCTAGATTTAACGTTTTAACGGATTTAACGCTTTTGGATTTAACCTCCTTGGATTTAACCTCTTTTCATTTAACCTGGATTTAGCCTCTTTGGATTTAACCTCTGTCGACTTAACCTACGTCGAGTTGGACTTAGCCTCCGCCGACTTGGATTTAACCTTGGATGGATGGAGTTGCGACCTCCGACAGCACCCCGCAATTGGCGCCAAATGACCTGAGCCTAACTACTTTGCTTCAAAGTTTTAAATGAAATATTGTTAGATAATATAAACTTTTAATAGAAGTACTTCTTATTTTCCTTTCAAAGAATTTAGTGCAACTGTTCCCAACCGGGGAAAAATTTCACCATTTTAGGGGAGGAATTTAGCTTTTGAGTTAAATCCACTACTACTTATAACTACCACTTTAATGCAAAAAATAATTTTAGCCACGAAATTGGTCCGGTACCGGTAGCTCAATGAAATATTTGAATATTGGTATTGCCAAGCCGTACTGTCCCCCTCCCCGAATGGTGTAAAGTTGACACTAGACTTGACGCATCCAACTACTTTCAGAAAACAAACAGAACAAATTTCACATTGATAGAGAGAGGAAAATTGAATTAAATTTGTATTCGATTCTCCTGATATTGTAGAGCAATCTCTTGGTATAATGATGTATCAAGTTTTCTAGGTAATTCTTAGACTCTTTCACAGTTAAACTTGTGGTTGATGCTGGGTTTCGGGGGGAGGGGGTAACTTTTTTGAAAAATTTTTACGACAAAAATTTGATAATCTAGGCTAAAAAATGAAGTACACCAATGTTTTTCAAAATTTATAAGATTAAAAGTTTTAATGATTTATTTTATTAATTTATTTAATTATAACTTTGCTAAAATTTAAAATGGCTCTAGCAGAGTTTAAACAGATTTAGGGTTCAGGTTCATGGAAATGTTGAATAAACAATTAGTCTGATATCATTTTATACTTATAAAAATAAAGGGTATCCAAAAAGTCCTGCACACATTTAAAATTTTAATATCTCAAAAACTGCATAAGGTAGAAACTTTAAATTTTCGACAGTGAATGATCCACCACAAAGTTTTTTTGTTATTTTTTACAGGTTATTTTATTGTTAAAACAAGCAAGAATAAGTCATTTTTAATAAAGGCGTAAGTTTGCAACAAAGTATGAAACATGTTGACCATTCAACAAAAAGCACAATGTGTTCTTTGGTACCATGAATTGAAATCACCAACTGCAATACAACGTAAATTTAGAAATGAGTTTGGACAAGACCCTCCTCACACTAACAGCATTAAGAGATGGTTTAAAATTTTATGGAAACCGGCAGCATTTTGGATCGCAAAAGATCGGGTAGGCCAAGCATTGATGAAGAGACTGTTGATGCTGTGCGTGTAGCATTTTATCGCAGCCCAAGGAAATCATGTTGCATCAAATAAACTTGCTATTCCTCGAAGCACATTTGAAAAGTTTTACATAAACGACTTCGGTTTCATGCTTACAAGTTAAAAATTGTTCAAAGTCTTAAAGTTAAAAATTCAATTACAAGTTAAAAATTCTGAGCATATTGAGATATAATGAGAGCAACAAATGGAGCACATGTTGAAGTCTATGAATAGCATGAAAAATTAAATTCTTGAAATATGGCTATTAATTAAACTGCTAGAAATTTTTAAATATAAAACTTTAATAAAAAAACTTTACTCTGCAAAAAACTGTATGATTTTATCTACTTTAGTTATTTAGCAATAAAATTTTGAAAAGTGTTGAAGACTTTATGGACACCCTGTATATCTTATAAAAATTAATTATTAGTTGTAATTTTTTTAATTAAAATTTAGCATCTATCTCTTTTTCACAACCTCATATATGTTTTTTTTAAATCAGCGCAATTTTTTGCTATAAAGTGGTATTTTTGGTCGGAAAAAATTTTTCAAAAAGGTTACCCACCCCCCCGAAACCAGCATAAACCAAACTGAGCAAAAATAATTGTCATTAACACTACAGTGAATTATCCGCAAGATGCAACTACTAGAGTACTAAATTAAGGTTGCGCTTTACTCCAGAATGTGCAAGCAGAGTTGTGAGAAACAACGTTTAAAAAACTTAGCGTAATAGGGGAGGAATAAAAAGTACCAAAATGGGCTAAGAAAGGAATGCATTCAAAAAGGTTGGGAACCGCTGCTTTAATGCTACTTGTGTGAGAAACAAATCAATTTGTACATGTTTATAAAGTAAATTATTGTTATGAAGTTGGCTCAACAGAGTTGAGTTTTGTATTACCGTAGTTGTAAGCTCCGTTGTTATTTAAGCACTCGCTTTTATATTAAATAAAACATTATTTTAAACTAACAATAAAATGTAAAGCATGGGCGTCCAAATTTTTTGAGTAAGGGCCATTTCCGTTAATAACTCAAAAAAAAAATTTTTTTTTGAGAGTGAACAATAAGTGGAAATATCTATAAATTCATCTTGAATTGGAATTTATATATCTGTAATTACACTGTAGAATATCATAGTTTAGCTCATAGACGTTAGAATTTTAAGAGCTATCATTGCAATTTTTGCTTTGCATCTATTCCCAATACGGTGATACTTACTTTCAAGGCGCACAATTTTTATTAAGTTTCAGGGATTTTATGTGGCTTTTTAGTGTTTGGAAATTTCGTAAACTACTCCGTAAATGGCGAGTAGAAGCCTTTTATTTTTAAGTACAAATCCTTACTTCGAGTTTCCAAACGTAATTAACTTGCTCAATTTTCATAAACTCAAAATCTTGGCCAGCTTGGCTTCATCATACTTAAAATTGAAGTGATGTTTAAATCTTGAAAGATTCATATTGAAGTTCCTAAGATTTACGCAACAAAGTATGCATAGCAGTCTTTCATGCATCTCTTTCACTCTTGCTTGTCACTGAATACTAAAGTCTATAGCGTATGTATTACTGTGCATTTTCTTCTTTGCAGTTGAAGTTTTAGATGTATGAAATTTTTAAATTAGTCTTAATTATGGGTTACTAAGGATCTAAGCAAAACTGAAACGTTTTTTCCTCAAAGCTCAAAACTTTACAAAAATGGATGTAATTCTATAAAATTTTGTTAATAACTATTTTTGTTTAGCTGTACAATTTTGAGTCAATTATATTTTTTCGACTTCATTCACTTTTTATTGATTTTATTCACGACAAATTCTGTACATCTTCACGCCGACAACAATAAAGTACGAAGACTTTTTTTTCTGGGTCAAAAAATTACAGTCGGATTTCAGTTTCATTTACGTCAAGTTATTTAACTTTGAAGCAGTTTTGTAACATTTTGCAGATAATAGAATGAAATATAAATGCAAGACAGGCGTTTATTTATTTATTTTTTTATTTTATCTCCATATTTATCCTCCTGACTCGCAGGAAAGCGACGGAGGTGCTAATACGTAGGGTAAGCAATTACCCCGACCTGCTTCCGGAGATACCAAGATATTGCTGTCCGTAGTAATTTAATAAATATATGACTAAAATTTGGAACTGCTTGCCAAAACCACCAAGCAGGGGAAAGTGGCAAGAAGTCAATCAAATTAATCAAATAATCAAATGGTGCCAAGAAGTCAATCAGTGGCAAGAAGTCAATCAAATGTATTGAATGAAATCTTGAGTAAAGTGGCAAAGATTTAGCGATTCGCTTTCGAGCAGATTCTTTATAAAGATAAATTTTTTTTTTATACATTTTACTCAACCAAAAAATGCTTCATACTTTATCAAAAACAAAAACACTTTAAAATTTGTTAAAAACTATAATCATGAGAACATTACGAAGAGATTGAGTTAAAAATCTGAACTCGTTAAAAGTAAAAACTCAAATATCAATCAACATTTTAACCTCTCTATTCAAAACTTTAAAAAATAAAAACATAACAACACATTACAATAACTGAAAAAGTTTCAAACTAAAAAAAAGAATTAATTAAAGTAGGCTACAGTATAAATATAAAATTGATAAAAAAGAATTGGTTTCTATACAATATTTTGTTCCTTTATTTCACTTGTCATAGATTTGCTGGCTTCACTATTCGAGAAAAATAAATTCTTCTTTTTGGAAAGTTTTTTTGAAAGATGTTTTCCCAACCACAAACTCCGTACATCATCACGCCGATAACAATAAAGTACGAAGACTATGAAACCCTAAAAATGTTTTTTCTAAAGTTTTGGCCAAGAGAACGTTTTCTTTGATCAATCATGTAAAAATTACAAGCTGCAGCCTGAGTAAATTTAACATTATTTATATTTAATTAAAAAAACTTTAAAAAAATCACTTTACAAAAACCAACGTTTTCAGTTTACTTTCCTCAAGAAGCTTTTAAAATATAGCACTATTGATTTCAAAGTTAAAAATTTTTTAAACTAAAATTTTAAAGTGTAAATCACAACAAAAAAAGCACTGCTATGCTTATAACCATGGCCCGTTAAAAGAAATGAAATCAATTCTTTTTAGGTCTTTTTAGATCATGAAAGTGCCCAAAGTTAAGCTTGGTTGCTCCGGGGTTTTTTGCTGAGCTTTATAGGTGGAATATAAAGTTAACAATTTACTCACAAAATCTCATTTCTTGCTTATTTTGAAATTTTTCGAGCTGCCAAAAATACTTTGAATATTTTGCTTCTGCCTTGTATACCAGGTATTCCAAAAAGTTTGACCCCCAAAACCGTTTAGTTAGCGTCAATCCAAAAATTTTTGCCCTCCCTGCTTTTCTGTACTAATTTTGAATCAGCAATAAAGTTTTACTTGTTTTACAATATTCCACCAAGTTTGCATCTCCTCTAAAGACTTTTACTATTCTTCACGCCGTTGTGCACCAAAATTTTTAATCTATATCATTGGTTCTAAAACTTTTCGGCACGTCGACTCCCAATTAATAAAATTTTCAATCAAATCCCTGATTCAATGCTTACCTTTATGCAACCAACACGCTTTTGACTGAATTAAAAAGAAACAAAATTGTACACTCTAGTTCTAAATCAGGGCTCTTCAAACTGGGGTCCCGACCCCCCATTTGGTCACAAAAGGGTTTAAGGGGGTCATGAGATGTTTCAAGAGCACTATTAAAGTATTGACACGAAAATATTTTAAACAGATGAGAAAATCTGTTTTACGTAATTTTTATTAATGGATACATTCCATGTCAACTCACACCCCTCTTTTCCTGACCATCTCCGATTTTGCTGAAATTTAGCATGTTTGTAGGTTTGGATGAGAAAATGTCTCATACCAAATTTCAAGTTTCTAAATTAATTAGTTTTTGATATATGAAGGTTAAAAATTAGACACAAAATCGCCGCTTAAACGCCCCCAATTGAGCAAAACTAGCCCTCCTTGCTTTATTTTTTGTTCGATTTCAAATATGTTAATATCATTAAAAAGCTCTTTTTAGCAGCTTTCCAATGATATTTATATATTAAATGTATGTATATAAATAAAAAAGTTATCATTTGTCGTGACCTTGTGACCTTGAACTCGCATGACCCAAAAACCTCACTTTCTAGAGAAAAAAAATTTTTTCAATATTTTTGTTCCTGATATAAAGGACTATCAGGATGCCAAAAATCAATGTGGAATCTTTATAGGTTTTCAAGATATTTTTTAATTAGAAAAAAATTAACAAAAAACTTGCCAAAATGATTTATTTGAAAATATCGGCAAAGTTGCGAAAATATTTATTGCGTAAATATCACCAATTTGCATCATTAGGCACACCTGTTCAATAAAATGCAAATATCTTGAAAACTCATACAGATCCCACTTTGATTTTTGGCATGCTGATAGTTCTCTATGTGAGGAACAAAAATATTGAAAAAAACTTTTTTTGTCGAGAGTGGGGTTTTTGGGTCATGAGAGGTCAAGGTCACAAGGTCACGACAAATGATAACTTTTTTATTTATATACATACATTTAATATATAAATATCATTGGAAAGCTGCTAAAAAGAGCTTTTTAATGATATTAACATATTGAAATCGAACAAAAAATAAAGCAAGGAGGGCTAGTTTTGCTCGATTGGGGGCGTTCAAGCGGCGATTTTGTGTCTAATTTTTAACCTTCATATATCAAAAACTAATTAATTTAGAAACTTGAAATTTGGTTTGAGACATTTTCTCATCCAAACCTACAAACATGCTAAATTTCAGCAAAATCGGAGATGGTCAGCAAAAAAATACCGAAAAGGGTGTGAGTTGACATGGAATGTCCCAATAGCTCTATTATAGTGTACATTTATTTCTACAAGCAATATTATTAATTAATGCAAAGAAAATAAATGCCATAAATTATAAAATATGTTTAATCGAAATTAGGTTGCATTAATTGCTAACACATTCGAGTTGCAGCAGCTGCTAACACGTTCAGGTTCTTTTTGATGCTGGTAACGAACGACTTTTAAACACAAGTGTCTGATTGGCTGCCTGAGCGTTGAGTAGTTTAGCATGTAGGCTTCCATTTAATTTATGGCCAGGAGTGACTATGTATTATTGTGCTGGTGACGTAGCATTTGCAAAGTAATTTTTTTTAATTGTTTGCCGTGGCATGGGTATTTATTTGTAAAATTGAAAATAAATAACCTAATGCTATAATTTTAGATTATCTATCGCAGATGGCAACAGGGAGTTCACTGCTTTTCGATGCATGGTTGCAATTTCTTTCGTGCAAAAATATTGCTGCAACCCCCTATTAAAAATCGAAAACTCTTGGTTTATTATTCATAGTTTATTTTTATTGTAGCATTAGTCCAAAATGTTTAAATATTTGCAATTTACAGTTATTTAAAAAAATGGGTGCCTGCATATAGGATCTACTGTAACAATGTATATACGATGTCAACAAGAACTGGCTGTTTGACTGGTAATATTTTATATTTTTTGCTCAAATGTAACTTAGAAATTACGCTCATTTTGAGTTAGTGTGAAAACAGAATAGGCTACCCATTATTGTCAGAACTAGTAAAACTTGATCTTCTTCCTTTTGCCTCCTCTTATCTGTTTGAAAAATCTTTTTCGACACTAACTTACATTAAAACAAAATATCGATCAAATTTGAAAGATCTGGAAGCAGTACTGAGACCTGCCATCACCGAAATAGAGCCAAGATTCGATCTTTTGTGCGAGAATATGCAAGCACATCGGTCTCATTAAAAATATTGTCAATTTTATTGTTTTTTATTTAACATTTTCAGTATTATTAAGATTTTATTTTATTTTTATTTTAGTCCCAAGGGGTCGCAAAAAAATTTGGCCATGCAAAGTGGGTCACAATGAAAAAATTTTGAAGAGCACTGCTCTAAATCATGCTTTGAACTTAAAGCCAAAAGAGAGCTTAATATTAAAATTGAAATTTTTGGTTTTCACTTTTATGCAACTATTCATATTGTTATATGTTCATCGTAAGAATAAACCAAGTGAAGACAAAAAAAAGACCTTCACTATTATACATTTTTAGGATTAGAGGAGATTTTAAATTAAGGTGTGCATTTTTTTGTGCAATCCCGTTATAAAAACTGATAGAAGGTATTGGATTACTGCTCCATCACCTATTTATTAATTCCTTAGCTATTTATCAACTTCTTAGATTTTCCAAATGGCTCTTGGAATTCGATATCGATCGCTTTCAGAAGCGCTAATCTATATGGTAAAAAAGTTTACCAATTTAAAATTCCCTAAATACAAAGTTGTATCCTTGTTTTACGTTAAAAGAAAATGTGTGTCTGTCCCACTTCATTCGAAATAAAATCTTAATCGCATAAATCAATAGTTGATTTTTTTTCAATAGTTTTAAATTTTAGTATGTCGTAATCTTTTTCATATCAAGAGTGATTGCATAGTGGGTGAATACCCACTTGGTTTACTTTATTTAATTCATTTGCAAGTTGTTTTTTTTATGGATAATAAGTTTTTCTCTTGTTCTAATTCTGACCACGAGGCTGGCACTCTAGTTTTCTGTTGTCTGGGCAATTTTCTTTTTTCTTTTTATCTCTTTCATTTCGAGTGCTCATTAGCGCATTGGAACTTTCTAGTTTATTCGATATTACGTAATCAGTTTTTGTCTTGCTTCTGATTGGTTCACGTAAACCGTGACCTTAATTTAATTGCAATTGAGAGAACTCCACGTTATTCGAGAAAATTTGCTTATAATCTGGCATCACGTGACGTGATCTCATATAAGCGTGCGTTTTGTTTTCATTTTATTCTACGTGAGATTCCAGTTAGTAATTTAAGTTGCTGCATTGCAATTATGTTGTTCGTGTTTTTTTGCTGTGTGACCGACTTAATTTTATAGAGAGATAGAATTGTTAAGTTTGTGTAGCGAACCAAATATTAAGATTAATATTAGCCATCGGGGCGCTAATTAATACTTATAGCTCGCCAGCACAAAGATGCTGAAGTGATTATTCGCAATTGTGGCGCTGAAATTGTTTTAAAGTTTGGTGAAGCATGTAAGTTAAGTTTTACGAATTTTGTAAATATATTCTTTATGGTTTTCTATTGGCAGAGAGAAGTTTTCTTAGAAATCAATTCGAACTTAGCCGAAACTAACTGTATTAAAAACTTTAGTCTCGCGGCAAATTATATCTTGAGCCGGAATAAATAAAAAAAAATAGACACAGCTTTACTTCAGCGCAGTTATTCGCGTTACGTAGTTCAACTGTCTTTTGGATTCCTAAATAAAGTTTGTAAGAGTGTCTAAATGCGTATTTGTTATGAAAGTCAACATCATATCTAAATGGTTTAGAGTGCCCTATTGATGGCGAACGTGATTGGCACGGTTCAAAACCGACCTGCGTCATTCCATTGTGTCCTTGGGAAAGATATATTACGGCACTTTCTTTCGCCTCGTGCTCTTAACACGCAGCTGTAAATTTCAGTATTAAATTTAATAAAAAACTAAAACACCAAATTAGAAATTTTAATCAGACATGCAATATCTCGGCATTTCCAAAATAAAGTTGGAATAATTGTTTGACGGTGCCTTAAGTATAATATTTCCGACGATTTCTTGCGAGATAAATTGAGAATGAAAATCAAAGCAAAAAATCGTTTACATAAAATTTACAATTGCTGATGCATGGAATTGTTTTTCTGAATGCATATAGAAGTTTTTATACAAATTAATTGTTTAACGGAATAATATATTTTAGTAATGTTTGCAACGTCAATCCTTAATGTACGAGACAAACTAAAACTTTTATCTTTTTTTAAAGAAAAAATGCAATTATTTTCAACTGAACTGATGAAAATTAGCGTTTTTGCAACGGTCCATAAAAACTTTTACAACAAGCCAAATTCGTTAGGTAAAAAAAAATTAAACTTTAACAAAAATAAGTCATAAAAATGTTTTGGGGTCAAAAAAATAACCTTAATTATTACTAACTGGGCAAATTGTAAAACAAATGAATAGCTAAATTGATAAAAAAATATTACAACCAGCATTTTCGTTCTATGACGTCATAATTTATTATTTAATTTGTATTAATTAGTCATTTATTTATTTTAATTTAAAATTAGCCGAGTTAGTCATAAATATAGTTAGCACATGTTTTTAACAATTTTTCTGGGGACATTTAAAATACAATTACGTTTAAAGTTAATATTATTAAATTTGAAAAACCTCACAAGTAAGCTGAAAACATTGGTTTTTGAAAAGTAATTTTCTTAAATGTTTACTTAATTAAAAATAAAAAATGTTAAATTTACTCTGACTACTGTTTACTTATTTAATTTAATTTTTTATTAATTTGAAATTATCGTAAATATTTAGTAATGTGCGTTTATAGAATGTTTTGTGAAAGTAATCAATACTTACTTGCGAAAAATTAAAGATTGTGAAAATCCATTGAAAAACTTCTTGAAAAAGAACATCCTGCGTTATCAACAAAAAATATCCTAACATCCAAGTAAGTCCCATCATAAAAAACATTGTAAAGACATTCACTAGTCTTTCATGAAACGACTTATCTTTTGCGGTAGATGTTATTTTCTGAATGAGAAAAAATAATTCTAAAACTAATAAAAAACAGATGTTAAAAAAGTTTATGATTACCTTTCGTGAATTAAACGCAACTTTTTTCAATAAAATCACAAATATTCCGAGATTGATCGACATCATAATTCCCATAGGAAGTAAGAATCCCCAAAATAACGAGGGAGGTTGAAGCCAACACATGAAACTTGCTCGGTAATATGATTCGAAGAATACATCTAAACAAGGAATTCGGGAATAAGCTTAAATATTACAGTGGGTCACAATGGCACAAAGTTTAAAATTAGCATTTTTTACAGATTAAAAACGCGTTTATGCGGTATGTAATCTTTTATTTTTACATTTTACTAACAGCTGTTTGTTTTATAAATTTTTAATTGACTTATTTAAAAGACGAGTAAAATGAACAAATTGCTACTAATAAAACAAAAAAAATAGTAAACCATTACCTACTTGAACTAAAACACGTATTTTTTTAGCATTAACTTAGTATGTTTTAAAAACAAATCACTTATACTTTTTTTAACATTGACTGTATTGAATAAAAAAATAACCTGAGATGTCAATAGAGCGTCTACGTTGAGGATCAAGGTATAAAACTGTAATCGAAAAATTGATAAAAGTAATTAAGAAAGCCAAGCCGTATGTTATGACGTATGCGATGATATTATTCATTGACCCGACAAACGCCATCTAAAAAATATATGACGTTAAACATTAGTTCTACATTTTATATTTATACATTTACATTATTCCGTTTTTTATAGTAAACAAAAACCCCGATATAGTTTACGACAAAGCTTTTTATTAGCTATGTGCACAAATATATAAAGTTTATATTTCAAATTTTTTGTCAAAATCAAAAGTTAGTTACCTTTGTTACGGCTCGATACATATTTATTGCATTCAGAGTAAACCAAGCGAAACAGGAAAGAAGACAAAACTGAAGAAGAAACGTAAAAAAATAGCAAACAATATCCTGAGAAACTTGACCGATTCCAACAGCAAATATAAGGTAAATAAGCAACATCAAAACTAAGAGATTGATCAGTGTTGGAGTAGTTGGTTTGCTCCTTAGTTGTCTTCAAAAATAAAAATAAAAAAATAGTTTAAAGATTCTGTACTCACATTAATTTTGCTTAATTAGAAAAAAACAAAAAAAAGATAATTAACATTAATTTTTAGATAAAGAAAGTTAAATAAATATAAAACTTAGTGTAAAAAAATGTTTAAAGTTTTACATTACTAACAACTAATATCCATTTAGTTATATTAAAAAAATTTAAAATAAATCAGCCAATAATATTTCCATGAAGTCGGAAAATTTTATTTTTTTAAGAAAACGGGCAGAAGTTAAAGTAAAGTTAGGTTTAGGACCACAAAATAAGCTTATGAAATTTTTATCTTTATTTATTTTCAAAATAACTTTTTATCATTATAATGCCATTATATTGTGTACTTTCAACAAAGCAGCTACTGATTGCTAAAGTTGTTAGTGTAAACGGTAAAAAAATCTACATTTTTTAGATGATAAATTCATATTGATTTGCTTAGTTTAAAATATGGACGCCAGACAGAAAATAGCACAGTTTTGAGACGTTAATGGCATGAAAAAAACGTAATAGAAAAGCTGATTACGACAAGTAATTAAGCCACATTTGAACGAAGCTATTTATTAGTTATTTATTAGAACAACGTTATTTATTAATTGTTTTGGACAACCAATGAAATCCTATATCAACACCCTTAATTTCTTAGCTTAGAGAAGTCTATGAAACTATTTTTCGAAAAAGGGGTTGTCCTAGAATTAATGATTTTTGCATTAAAGTTCTTTAAGTGACAGGGTTAAAACTAAAATACATGTATTTTAGTTGTAACAACCAATCAGTGGCCTTGTTAAAATCACATCGATGTTGAATACACCTGTATATTTTTATTCAAGGTTATTTAAGATCAAATTATTTTCGGTTCAGTGTGTTTTAACAGGTAATAAACTATCAATGCACAAAATGCAATAACAAAAAAAACAAAGGTTTTAGACCACAGTTTATCAACACTGTTTTGCAAATAACCAACTTTGCAGTACACCTCCCGGTCTTTGTGGACAGGTTGGTTTGACCATTCTGTTGATAGAATTGTATTCTTTATTGTTCAGATACACACGGAGGTTAATTTAGGCTTAACGCAGTTTCAGATTGCTTGCGATATGATTACCAACAAAAAGGCGTGAAGCTGATTTTAATTTTAGTCATGTAATAGGCTATAGCCTGTTTTTAGTTTGTTTCTGTAACAAATTTTCATATTGTAGTTTTGATAGCCTAATTTTAACTTTTTGCGTTGCGTGGCAATGTTTAAATTTAGAAAGTTAGTTGCATTAAATAGCCTTGTAAGACTGTTTTGCTTATTACTGTACAACCATAAAAATATTGATGATAAAAAGCCAAAAAGCGTAGACCTACTGAAGCTACTATAAGTGGCAATAAAATAAAATCAAAGAGTAGAAAGTAAAGGTTTTGTGAAATTTATTAGACCCACTAATTGAATTTCATTGACATAGCGCAAAGATAAGGGACAACATTTTTCTATTTATAGAAAAAATATCTTGCAAAATATAGTTTAATAAATTATTTTATAAGCAATACTTATCTTATAACGATCTCGTTGGGTAAATAAAGCCAAGTCTTGTTCGATACAAAGCTGTGCGCATGCAAGGTCCTTTATAATTAACTTAATTATCTCTGTGTCAACAACACATCACCTGGCTTGAGAAAGCTTTTAGTTTTCTCTTATTTAGAATTTTTTTCCGAAAATGTGGGTTTAAAAGCGAATTAACATACCCTACTATTGAATGTTATTAAGTTTTATTTTCAGTTTTCTTTAACTAAAAAGACGTTTCAGTCGAAGACTTAAGAGGTACTTTTTTGGTTGTGAGAAAATGCATTTTCGCATACTTGCTGTACCAAATCTACAATAAATCGAAATGGCAATGAAATACAAAATACCTTTGGGAAAAAAATTTTTTTTGAGAAAAAATGGTAATATGGCAGTAAACTTAACAAAAATTAAGCACGGCAATGACTAATTAAAGAAAAAAGTGGCCTACCTAGGTCATACTTTCTGCAAAAGAAGTGTTATAAGTTCAAATTTATTTTCTTAAGTATTTTACAAACGCCTGGAAATGCTGTTAAGCAGAAGCAATTGTTTTGAAACACTCATAGAAACTGGAGACTTATCCTGGTTTCAGGAAAAATTTAAAATTTAAAATGCTCATATTTCAAAGCCGACATTTTATAACTTCTTTACTTTTCTTAGTCAATTCTTCAAATTTTTCATTATAAATATTTCAGTTTGTGATGTGCTAATAAATGATAAGTAGGGCAACTTTTTGCAACTTCGCAACTTTTTTTACAGCTTCTTTCATGGATTTTCATCCAACTGCAACTTCTTAAATAGTCAGAATTTATTTAGTTCTATGTTTTGAGCTGTTTTGAGAAATTTATATTAAAACTTTTTACTGCAACTTTTTATTAAGTATTACGCAAAATGTACAGGTGTGTTTTAAAAAATATAAATAAGTAATGTAAATGTATTTGGATCACCGATTCAAACTGAATAGTAACTTAAAAACAATTGTAGAAATGACAAGATCATATATCAGTCCAGAATTGTACGCTGATTGTCAAGAAACTAAGAAACACTGTGGAGCAAAGTTTTACATGTAATTTGCTTCGCAAATTGTTGGCAAATTTTTTTTTCCCAGACAATACCTGAAAATATTTAGCATTACATGTAAATACATTGTTACATGTCTAAATCAATATCGTTTAAAATGCTTATGCATAAAAGCAATTTTTACTGCAACTTCTGTTAAAAATAAATGCAAATTTTTCACAATTTTATTGCAACAAAACTTGCCCAAGTGATAAAATTTCATCAGTTGAAGTATTAAGATATTAAAAAAATCAAAAGACCGAAAAATATAATATTTGAAAATAATAATAAAATAAGTAAAATTCGATTTCGAATCATTGGAAAATTAAAATAAGTTTAAAGTTTTGCCATTCATCTTTTTATATGATTTTTAATTATGAAGTTTATTTCAATTACATAATTGTTAATTAAAGAAGGGTTTCTATCATTTCAGGGTTTATTTTTTCCAGCTTGCTTATGACACTATGTCATTACATAAAGACAATTATTTTCTTTAAAAACGTTCTCACCGAAATCTAAGATAAATTGTAATCGTTGCAATGAAGAAGATCGTAGAAATTCCAATTCCGATATAACTCACAATCGTCAAAGCCACAATTGACCGAACAGTTGTTGAGCTCTGATTAAAAATAAATAAGACTTTACTTATAGTTTATTATCATAGCAATTCTACATTAAAATTTCAAATTTTTTACGTATTAATTCAAAAAAAGTTTTAATCTAACAGCGCTCAAGACTGATCAAAAAATTTAAAGTTTTAACAGAGTAAAAAGAAGGATTTTACCAAAAAAGCTGCGAACCCGATCTAAGCTAAGTGGCATTAGTTCAACAGCGGTTTCAATTTCAAATTTCTTTAAAAAAATTTAGTTGCTGCTGATTTGTTAAAAATATGTTTCACATAAATTTTCCGCAAAAAAGAAGTTTAGAAAACTTTGTAATATAAAAATATGTTTTTAAAAAAACCTTTGCAACTCCTCATTAATATCTTACTATTACTACTCAAAAAATAAAAGTCGAAGTAAATATTATGCAAAAATAATTAATCAATTTGCAAAATCTTTTACATAAGTTTCTTGTTCTTTTCATTTTACTTGACCATATTACAATTACATACAGCAGTACACATACATTCATACTAAAATAAAACAAAAAGAAACTATAAACGTTTTCGGCTACATCAACCCTCTTTAGATGAAAATAAAATGTTTAGTAGTTTTGTCATGTAACATAATTCTTGCGATATTTGTGCTAATTCCAAATTCAACGTAAATTTGTTTAAGATAATTCAAAAATGTAATTCTAATTTTGAAATTAAAATTCACAAAGCTTTATTAATCAAAAAACATAACCCTGGCCTTAATCGACAATTATTTGCCAATGGATAATCGTTTTTATTAAATATATTGTAAATTGTTATTTTTTCTTTTTGGATTTTACTTGGTGCATTGGCTTTACGCTTTTGTTTTGTGTTTGCTTTGCGCTTGCATTTTTAAATCAAATCTCAACAATTTATTTTCTGAAAACCTCGTGCAACAAATTCGGTAAACAACTATTAAGTGATCAGAACATTGACCTCTATCTTTAAATTACATGACAAAATTACTAAACATTTTATTTTCATCTAAAGAGGGCTAATGTAAGCTGAAATCGTTTATGGTTACTTTTTGTTTTATTTTAGCATGAATGTATGTGTATTGCTGTATGTAATTGTAATATGGTTACAAAAAGTATATTCTTTCTCTAAATTGTATCATTTTATTTACTGTTTTAATAAAAACACTCAACACTTTTTGCAGCCTCTTAAATTTATTTAAAAAAGAATTAAATTTTATAAATTTTTGTCCTAAATTTATTGAAAAAACGAAAACAGCCGTAATTCTCAGCAAAAATGATTTGAAATATTTTTAAATGATACAATATAATTTGAAAATTTTAAAAGCATTTGTAGAAATATGCCAAAGAGCTGGTTTGTCTCAAATCTGTTGTCTATTAAGCAAAAGCAACTCGTACTTTGATTGGAATGACACAAATTGTAATTTGTCTTTTGCGCTTTGAAAAAAATATTAATAAACTATTAAATAGTTAATTAAATCTTACAAATAAAAGAGAAAAACTTCCAAATTTTCCAACTTGATATATTGGTGGTGTAGAGGATTTTTTGTGGCATTCACGGCATATAACCCATTTGTTTTTTTTGAGTGTTATCATATCCACTCTATTTAGTGTTCTCTGTCAAAATAAAGTTGATATAATTTAAACAATAAAAAGTATTATTGTTTCGCAGAAAAATATAAAGATAAAAAAAGAATAAATTTTTCATTTCCATTATTTTTTGTATTTACAGTACAATCAATTTGTTTACTAACACTCATAGCATTAAAAATTTTTTTTGTTTAGTAGTTTTAAGCTATAAGCCAAGAAGTTAGTATTCCAGAACGTAGAATCACTGTATACAATACAACTTCGTATTTTGCCGATATACAGTATAAGTGTATATGCTTGGAATATTCTGGCGTGTTTAATACAATTTTTTGACAAAAACTAATCTAAAATCTTTTAGTACCCTCAGTAAAGGTTTTCCAAAAAAAGGAATTGATAAAAAGTCTAAGTGGAGTCCACTTTTTAAGATTTATTTTAAAAAATTATATTTGAAGTGAAAGTTTTCTTTATCTAAAGTGCAGTGTGGGACCAAAAAATAAATCTAAAATTAAAAAATATGTTTTTATGCAAGCAAAAAACAAAAAATAAAATTGAACAACTTTTTTAAGCTTTTGAGGTGCTACTATAAAAGGGAACAACTTGTACGACGTTTTTTATGCGTGTAAGCTGGTGTGGCCCCTCCAATTGTCATTGGGTTATCTTTACAAAATTAGTAATATTATTAGCTATTCAAGTGTTTTTTTTTCTTGCCGGACATTTAGTCTGTTTATACTAAAGCATTTGGGGTTTAGTTTTTATTTTTTCCCATTTTTAAGGTTTTTTGATGACAAATTTTGTTAAAAAAGTAACGACTGTTTATTTTGGTTAAATTGTCCTATGTGAAAACACAATTGAAACAAAAAAACGATTAAAAATCATCATATGCAAAATGTATTTAAATAAAAATATATAAATAAATGTTTTTGTTTTTGATGTTAGAAGTTTTTGAGAAAGTTGTACTAACATTGTGTCACGATAATATTTATTTGTTAGATAAAGTTAAATTTGAGCTTCTTATCGTCAAACTTATTGGTTGTTTTAGTAAAATTTGCTTCCAAGTTTTTTTGCCTTTACTTGGATTTGAACTTTCATTTAATTTTCCTCTGTACATTTTTATTTTATCGCGCGTATCCGCGTTAGAAACTTTGCTGGACACCTTAGCCATAATCATTATTAATCATTCTTTGGCCTTATTTGTTTGAGTAATGTTTTTTTATTTACTTTGGAGATTGATTCTTATTAATGCATGTTGACTCAATTTTAATACAGCAATATTTTTTGGAACATGCGTTTGAAAATAACCAGATAAAAGTTGTATGGTATTAAATTTTTATTTCTTATTAAATTGTCTTTTTATGGCTGGATGTGGCAAAATTTGTTCGCCTTCTTTACAAATGAGATCTTGTAGATTGTTCATGAGAAAAAATAGTTGTTACTGTTTTTTCGAAATTTTGAATAAATTGATAGCTGTATTCTTATTGTATATCTGTATTATATAAACACTTAATATTCGAAGTGTTTATATCAAAAGAACTCTGGCATGTCCTCTTTTTGAACTTACAGTAGTTGTAATAGATGAAGATTTCCGCCAAGTGTTTGTGAGTAGTGAATCACAAGAGATATTTTAAATTTATTCTGTAATCATCGGTGGCCGTAAGGTTTTTTGCAAAATTTTATTTTTAGTTTTAGTGATTGCCATATAATAGAAATAAAAAAGTAAACAGAAACATTTACAAACAATTTAACTTAGTAACTTGAAACAGTTAATTATAAAAAGCCTGAAACCCTTCTAAGTTTGTTGGAAACACGATTTTTTGTTTGAAAAATTTTTTATAAATATACTAGTAAAATATATTAACCAAAACTGTGTTTTCTTTATTTATTTCTTCTGGGGTAGGAATTGTCTGGTTTTCAAAAGTTATTGATGCTTGAATGTCGGAAAAACTTGAATTAGACGTTCCGATTACGATCACCTAAAATAAAAGACAGAGTAAATTACGAGCTACTAAATTATGTTCTTGTAACTAAAGTTGCCCTATTTTTGTTTACTTTAAAATTAAATATAAAACACTGAAAAGGTCTCCTAATTTAGACCTTTAGCAAAAATGAGAAATATACGTAGATCAGTTGCACTGCATATTAGTAATTTACGACAAAATAAAAAAAAAGTTAAAAAAATTATAGGCGTGTGGTTTAACTTTAAATTATCTTTAAGATTATGATTTTCATGTTTAATAGTTTTAGATGTGAATTCGAGGTCTTCAGTAAACAATAAATTAAAAAAAAAACAATTTTCTTGAAATAATTAAAAATATGTTTCAAAATAGGAGTTGAATAAATTAAAAAAATTCCAATTTAAACGAGAGCAAATTTTTAAAATTTTTAGACAATAATAGTGCTCTTTGATAAAAATAAAAGTTTAAACATATGATCATATTATAGCAACTATTCATCCCTTTGACCAGCAGGTCAGCTCAAGGTGACGTTAACCTTGAGAAATCGTCAAACGACTATCTTGACTAACTTTTATAGATAGTTAGATGTTGCAGTCCAGTTGATATTTTTTTATTTTTGATATAGTTACATGACAACAATTTAAAGCTCCTGGTCAATGTCAACAAGCACAAGAACGCACAAGCACAAAAAAAACTATCGAACCAAACAAATAAATTGATGCCGATATCTTATCTAAAGTAATTAATTTTTGTTACCTGTGATGTCTTCGCATTTGATTCGTTCAATACTATAGTGTTTACAAGTAAAGCAAACACAAAGTTGTTTTCTGCAAACTTTTGGTTGAAAGATGATGACGCGATATTGATCAAGACACTGGATTGAGAATTATTGTTGAAACCATTTGATAAGTTGAATGGAATTACGTTGGAATTAGAGAATTTGTTTGCATGGATTCGTTTGATCTGCATGAGTTTTGATATTTAAGCACGTTTATGATATATTATACAAACAGTTTAAATTTTTTTATCTAAGCTAAGAAATTGAAAAGCAAATAAATTTGTTAAACCAAACTTTTAAACAAGATAAACCGGAAAATATTAAGCTTGCTTATTTCCTTGAATAATGCTGTTTTTGTACTATTCAGCTTGTCAAGCTTATTTTTAGGCCACAACGTAATTCAGCAGTCTAAAACTTAAATTTGGGCATTTACGTTTTAGATTTTTATTGCAATTCATAATGCAATTTAAAAAACTTTGAAAGCAAAAATATCAAAACTGCCAAACGGTTTGAAAATATTGAGTATCTTCCCTTAAAGCGAGTTGCCTGATAAATAATAAAAACCTTTCGAATGAGTGTTACAAGTGAGTAAAAACCTGATTATTGCTCTTGTATAATAAGTAGGAAGTTGACGAATCAAAACTGAAACAGATCCAAATTGAGATTTAAAAAAGGTGCGAAACTATAGTAAACACCAGTAAGTGTGATTCCTCATCAAATAATTTACATGTATAACAAAAATTCTGTGACTGAACAAATTGTCATCTATGAGTATTTAAATATTTTCCAACAATTAACTTCCAAAAAGAAAAAAAAATTAAAAACTCTACTTTTTAAGACTTACGTGCTAACAACAAGTCACAGACACTAAAAACAATTAATATATGGGAAAAAACAACATAACGTTCAAATCGTTAAATTTGCACCAACGGTTATTTATATTGTTTTTTTTTATGTAGTCGTAGAAAACTAACTTGCAAGTTGATGTTTCGTGTTTTATGGTTGAAAGACAAGGTGCGATTCGAAAGTGACAAACGGGAAGTGAAGTTACTTACTACTTCAACTAATCTTGTATTTTCTTCATTAACTCTAAAAATATGATAAAATAGTAGTTTAAAATCGAAACGTAAAAGTAAATTAAATTAATGTTAAATTTAAATTTAATGCAACATTTTGATTTCGTAATCAAGTGCGTGCATGTATCTTATGTAAGACTGTTTGAAAGCTGTAAAGATAATATCTGTTTGTGGCAAAAAAAACTTAAAATGTCATTACTTTTTTAATTATATATTGATATATCTTTCAAATATAGAGCAACTTTTTTTAAATTGAATCATTAATAATTAAACATTTTCGAATTAACCAGTTATACTAACCTTGTTCGTAAAATGCTCTACAATACAAAAAATTTCTTAAACTCAAATGTGGAAAATAAAATTGATTGCAGTTTAAAATCAATTTCAAAGATGATTTTGAAATTTTTTCTGCGTTTGTGTAAAAGAGAATTACTTAGATTCAATTTTTATATTTTTTGATAGTCAAAAAATAAGCAACTATATTGAATACGCTTTTACAGATTTGTATTTTGCTGTCGATCAAATAAATTGCTATTGCTGGTGGTCATCAATATAACGTATAAGAAGTGGTTTTTATTGATTGCATATGCACAGCATATGCACTTGTGTGTTCAAAGAATATGTAAGAGCATATCGCTATGTGTCCAAATATAAAAAATACATGAAAATACACAGCATTTATTCAATGTTATTTGTTCACCGTGTAAGCTGCAATCTTAAATTCGATTAAAAAAAGTTGCGACTATACAATTACTTTAAAAATTGTTTGTGTGTTGAACCCAAATAAACTTTGATAATTACTGAAAAAATATTTTATGGTTTAGCGGAACAGGACGATCAATGAAGAAGTTTCATCATTAACCATAATTGTTAAATATGAAACAAATCAAACCAATTTTATCACCGCTGAACTGTGCATGACTTAACTTCACCTTTAGCACTTTTATGGGTTTAAAAACAACTAGTATTAGTTGATACATATAGCAAACACAAAAACACCACATAAACATAGTTGCAAGTATAATTAAAAAAAAAACAAAGCTTTACGTTTTTTTCTGATTATCATTTTTGTCCAGCAAATTTCCCACAGTTGAAACAGCAACTTTTAATTCTTCTTCTCTAATCTGGAAAAGAATATAATTTTATAAATACTGTATTTACAATTTAAACCAAATATTTAAGATAATTTAATCCTTCACTATTCGGATTTTAGAACAAAATATACGTAAAGTAGTCTTTGAAATTTATTGTACTGTATATCTAAAGCACCCAAAAAACTTTGTTTATCAGCGATTAATTTCAACAAAATGAAATTTCTGTTCTGACATTTTGGGTTGTTTTTTCTGTGCTAAAAATAGTGCCGCAGTTGTATCTATTCGGTTAAAATTTTAATCGAAATAAGTTAAAAATGAATTGATTAACAATTTTTGAACAAGTTTAGTTTTTTTATACTTAGCGTTATGTACTTTTGCTATATAAAATTGAAAAAAAAACTAAAAAAATGAAATATTACGATTAAGTCATAAAAGACTATTTATTACGAAACTGAATGAGGGCTTAAGTTAGCCAAAAGCGTTTGTTTTGTATGATTTTTTCTTGTTTTAATAATGCTCATAATTAAATTCAGAAATGTTTAATTCAAATGGCAGCTTTCCGTAACAACCTTATAAAATATTACGATTAATAATTTTTGTAAAATGATAAATCAACTTCCAAGAATTTAATATTTTCATTAACTATTCTAAAGATATTGCCTGAAAAAAATTTGAAATAATTGATCACCGGTATATTTGCTTCTTTTACGAAGTCCTCAAGATACTCAATTGCCTTTTCACGATCTTCGTCCGTAAGATTTCTAGTATTTGCAGTTAAAACAAAAAGCTGAGAAAGTCCTCCAGACGAAATTTCTTTAAGATTTTTTAAGGTCATGTTGCAAGAAACTTCCTTTAGTGTTGATAAATCAAACAAAGCCTGAATCCCATTTGTTTCGGAATCAATTTTTGAAACACATCGAATTGTTGCTTTCGGTGAACCTAAAAATTTATTATCAAGAAAATTTATTTTTAAATAATATAAATTTTTGTATCGTTGAAAAGTAATATTGCAAATTGGTAATTTTTGTACAAGTAATACTCAAATTTTCAAGTTTATGTTTTCAGTTATAATAAACAGCATATTGATAAAGCAACAGTATATTAATTACAAATTATTATACTTAGTTTTAAATTATGGTTTCTACAGGACGGCCCATAAATACTGTTACTATTTTGTTCTTATGTAAAATTGCAACATTTAT
The DNA here is from genome assembly GCA_963680785.1 of Diplosoma virens. Lineage (NCBI taxonomy): Eukaryota > Metazoa > Chordata > Ascidiacea > Aplousobranchia > Didemnidae > Diplosoma > Diplosoma virens. The sequence continues at coordinate 40,724,779 of OY796880.1, forward strand.
GATTTTTTTCTTAAAACAAAATAATACTGTATTTATACTCTACAGAAAAAGTATTTTTCAACCTTCCTAAATTTAAATTATAAATAATTTCAAATGAGCACTAATTCTAAGAGAGAATTTGTCATTGAACTATATAAAAAAGGCAAAAATACGCGACAGATTTTAGATGAAGGAAAATCACTTAATTTGAATAAAATGTTTGTTAAAAGAACTGTGGATCGTTACAATAAAACAAATTCGATCAAAGACAGAAAACGTGCTGGTCGACCTCGCTCAATAAGGAGATTAAGCTTGATTAAAAGTGTAAGAGAAAAAATCCGCAGAAATCCAAATACCTTTAAAAATACCTTTAAGCGTAATCTGTGCTTCAATAAATTGTTTTCCAAAACGATTATCGCAAGTTATCGATAACAAAAGGGGATGTATCGAATAAACACACTGAAATATATTTTTTTTAATATTAACAGAAAACATTTAAAAAAATTTTTTTGGAAAAAATTTGTATTGTAACATATACTAATTAAAAAAAAAACAGTATTTATGGGCCACTCTGTAATCTTTTTTTTTTAAAGTAAATCATTTTTCCAAACCTGTAAAATTGCAAATTTCTTCAGACGTTGCAGTGTCATAAAAATTTGCCTTAGAAAATGTGTATTCAGTTCCTTTGTACGAGATTTTGTTAGTTCGGCAGAAATTTTTCTCTGAAAATAGTAAAGAAAAATTGATATAAAGAGGTTTTAGGTATGATAAAGTCCACCTATGATTTTTTAAAAGTATTTTATATTTGAGAAATGTTTCCTTTTTTGAAATTTCTTTATGCGGTCCATCGAATCCGAGATTTCATGCTTAAAGTTTATTACCAGCTTTAAGTATGCAAAGAGTTTGCTTGACTTGTTTGAAAAGAAACATCCGGTTATGAAATTTGGGAATTTTTAGCAAGGTTATGTTCACCTCAGCCTGTGAATAAGCTTGTAAGATTTCAAAATGTGGCTTCCAAAAATTGTATGGTACGTCAAATTAAACACAATTAACCTTAACATTTTATAATTTTAGCTGTTCCTTCAATACTTTGTTCATTCATTTTCATTCCTATTTATCTCTTCATCACCTAAATTTATTCTCTTGACTCGCAGAGCGATGTCACAGACATTAAATTTTGGGCAATCGTCAAGCGATAAATATTGCTATTCGTTTGAAAAAAATTTATTTTATTTTTTTGAAAAAAATATTTGAAAAAAATTTATTTAAAAAATTTATTTATATTATGCGACTGATGCATAGTGCTATTTGCTAAGACCACCAAGCGGAGAAAGTATTGTTAAGTGTTTTTTCCAAGAACACAACAGAATAACGAAATTAGGTTTTAAACTAAATCACGTCAATGCATTCGTCATCAATACCACGTTCCTCCCTATTTGATCACGTAAAAAAATTTTTGATATGCAAAGCTGCAAAATTTTATTTTTTTATGCTGATTACTATATTTAATTCAGTTGAAGTTATCACAATCAGTAAAATATCAAATTGTATTATTTTATGTTATCAAAATTATTCACAAACTATTTTATAGTAATGATGAAAATTTTCAGAATTTTAACGATCGTATTTATTCAGAAAATTAAAAATTTCATAGATTTACAAACTTTTACTCTTAATTTTGACCAGAGTTAACAGTATTATTGTAAATTATTGTTAGTATTATTGCTGAAGAGAAAAATTTTATGCTAATTGTTTTTTAATTACAAAACTAGCAACTAAGTCCACCAACAGCAGTACGTATTTTACGTGTTTAACAACTTTTTGGTGTAGCCTATAACTTTTACAACACATTTTTAAAGAGTTTAAAAATGGTTGCAACTTGATATAAAGAAAAATAAATGACATCATTACTTGTAAATCCAGCTTTAGTAAAGTTTAAATATAAAGATGAATTGAGCAAAAACGTGGTTGGATTGTTGTACGATTGCGTAGGAACAATTTTCATTTCTAAAATTGTAAAAAGTCAGATTTACTAAGGACTTTAATATTATGTACATTTGTTTGTGGGCAGATTGCAATAAAGACCAATTGTGCGATTATAATCCGAAGCAAGCAGGCTGTCTTTGATGAAGGTTCAAAATCTAAAACTAGATTATAATCAGGCGTTGACCTCGGATTCTATCTGCGTGACGCACTATGCAGCAGATGACGTTTTTTGGACTTATTTGCTTTCAACTCTTATCTTTTTCAACGGCTTTGATCTTCCGGTGCACTATGTACAATGCTCCTCACCTTTCGTTGCACTTGTATTTACGGCACTTGAAAGTAAGATGAAATTTGGAATAATAAATAAAGATGTAAAGACTAAATGCAAAAGTCTACGTTTGATATTTCAAAGTTTGAGTTATAGTTTTTTTCACAACTGCAAACATCCTTAGTAAAACACAGTGTTAGATAAAATTGTGTCATTCATCAAAAGTTTATGTGTTTATTTAAATTTTTTTCTCATTTTAAAACTTAATCTACCCTTGTTTCGCTAAACATTAAAAGTTAAAACTTTAAATTTCTATTTAAAAAATCAAATTTAAGTTGCTGTCGGACATCAAACATTTTTCGAGATAAACTCTTGTTTAACATAAAAAAAAAACAGTAACAAAAAATTGCTCTTTGAGAAACACTAAACCCGCACAAAGCCAAATTGAATTCTTTCAAAAAAATTATTTTTTTATTAGCTAAACCTTATCCGATAAATCTTGTACCGAATTTGTGATGTCCATAGGGAGCGTTGCGCATTTTATTTTTAACATTCAATGAAACTTTCTACAGTATAAAACAAGAGCTTGGTTTAACTTTTTATTTTCTCTTATTTTTGTTTATTGAAATTTGGTTTATGCTTAAACTTTGCGCATTTATACAACTAATGTAGTCATTCCACACTTAGCTTTAAAGAAGTCATGATCAACTTTTAAAAATTTATTTTTTTCATTTTATCTCTATATCTATCCTCCTTAATTGCAGGAAAGCGACGGAGGCGCTAATGCATAGGGCAAGCAATTACCCCGACTACCAGCTTCCGGAGATGCCAAGACATTGCTGTCCGGTTAAAATTTTTTATTTTGGTTTTTTAGTTCTTTATAAAGATGTAACTGAAAATTATAACTGCTTGCCTAGACCAACAAACAGGGAAAGTGTCGTAAAGTGTCTTTCCCAAGGACGCAATAAAATGGGACATGTAGGTTTTATCAATCACAAACACGGTGCTTTAACCACTCGACCACGCTCTAACAAAGTTATTTTAAAAAATTTTTTATTATACCAAAAATATGCTTAACTCAAAAAAATCAACTGTCAATTTTTATATCACAAAATCGTTTTCCGATCATACGAGTTATGGTAAATTATAGTCATATTTCAAAACGATGCAGATATGAAAATTGTACTAATTTGTACGATCTTGTTGCATTATTTTTAAAAAATGAAAAACTTGCACTGTATTAAGTAAAAAATAATGTCGGCCAAAAGAAGATACATTATATTTTGCTAAAAGCAAAACTTCAATACCTTTTTCTTTTTGACAAATATACGATGGCGGTTTTGTAGTTTCCTTGAAATTTCCGTTGCACTCCACATTAACCCATTTGTAGCTTGAATTACAGCAGTAATGGTTTAATACAACACAACTTTTATTTCTATTATTGGTTGGTTGTTTATCAGCCCATTGATTGAAATTCGGATGGCTTCCATCAACCCAAGTAAAGTTGTTGTTGCTTAGATTGCGTTGCAATCCAATCCAGAAAAGTGGATCTGTAATGTAGGTGCTGGCTTACGTTTGAAATAAAATAAAAAAGCATATTTTAAGCATAAAAACTTTTAGCACAAAAAACATTTTAAAATAGCTATTGAAACCAAGTGTTTCATCTGAAGCTTTCTTTAAATAAGTAGCCCTAAAAAAAATCGTTTTGAAAAACTTGAACGTTTTTGTCTACATGTAGCTCTCTTTAGGATGATTTGCTAGAATGAACTAAAAAACTGAATATAATACTTGAAAAGTTTTAAGACTGATTCTGATTGGCTAAAAATTAAGGTTAGCAACAGTTATTATAATAATTGAAATATTTAATAAAGCACGTAAAACCACGTTTTGACGGCATAAAAAATTTTTATTCGGTAAAATTCGTTTTGCAATAAATAAGGATGCTCTTCCCACTTTTCAAAAAAGTAATGTCGTACATGAATACGTGTGCCACTGCGATAGTCGGTACGTGGGTCAAATGTCCCAACGTTTGCTGGACAGAATCTGTCAGCATGTGTCGAAGTCTACTCGGAACAGAACTGGTCAAGAACAAAAACAACCAGAATGCCAAGGTAAATCAGCTAATTTTAGACCGTACTGTGACTCGGCGATTAGAAATCATTTGTTACACAACCAAAAATGTGCACCTAATTACAAGGACGATCAATTTTTTATTCTTTTTTAAGCACGATCCGAGTTGCATTTATTAGTCTTAGAATCGATTTTCATCACTCTTCGTAAACCTAATTTATGTAGACAGAAAGAGTTTGTTTACAAACATAAATTATTATTATAGTAAAATGAAATTTTCTTTTTACTTCCAAATTTTAACACAAAAATTGCATAATTTTGTTTCTTTTTTGCCAAAATTTTTTACGCCGATGAAACGTTGTTTTACTTTGTTAAATAATTTTAATTATTATGATGACTGTTGCTAACATTAATTTTTAGCCAATCGGAATCAGTCTTAAATCTTTTCAAATATTACATTCAGTTTTTCAGTTTATTCTAGCGAAACCTCCTGAAGAGAGCTAGACAAAAACGTTCGAATTTTTTAAAACAGCTTTTTTAAGGCTACTTATTTAACAAAAGAGTTTCAAATGAAACATTTGGTCTTAATAGCATTTTAAATTTTGTACCAGCCAAAAACTTTATATGAAGTATTTTATCTGTTCACAAAATGTATTACAAAATGAAACAAAATTAATTTTTTAAAGCTTGTTTGTTTATTTTTCTTGTGTTTTTCGACTAAAATTTTCTAACAGCAGTTCAACTTGTTCCGTAAGATTCCCCCCATTTCAATGTCTATTATAATGTAAAAATTCTTCGCTTTTTTTACTACATCTCTCTATCATGTTTCGACAAAACAGCATGACTCCAAAACAGGTCATATCAATCCTAACAAATATTATCTCGTCATATACAGCAAAGCGAAGGTCACAACAAAAATACTTTACTTTAAATAAAAAGCAGAAAAGTTATTTTTTCTCTGAAGTACCGTGCAGGCTCAACAATAAACAAAAAATTAAAAAGTTTTTGCTTTAAATTAAAAAAAACTGCATGTTTTTTCTCATAAATGAAATAAAAACATGAAAGTCACTATACAAAATATCAATTCTTAAACACAAGCTTTTCTGTTAATTCAGAAAAGAAGTAATTTTAAAGTTACCTAAGATTTTAGTAAAAAAGAGTATATAATCCAATACTCGCGACGGTGTGTGGTCTTTTCGTCCAACGACATTTCGTCCACGTTTTTTGTCCTATTTTTTTTTTTGTCCAACGACTTTGGGTCCAATTTCAAAGAAAAGAAGTCTTGTGAAGGAAACACTAAACCCTAACCCTAACCCTAAACTTTATTGGACAAAAAGACGTGGACGAAGTGTCGTTGGACAAATTGTCGTCGGATGAAAAGTCGGTACACGACTCTCTGATCCCTTAAAATTTTTTATTTCTCCAAAAATCGTTGTACGCAATTAAATCGAATTTTAAAATCTAAAAGAAACAGATTTCTTTTCAATTTGTTTATAATAAAAGCATGTTAATTCATAATTAACAAATTTGGTTAAAAAACTCTTATAGCTAAATCAATTAAAGATAAATAATTTATGAAATAATTATATTTACTTCGGAGCAAATAATATCCTTTTATAAAATATTGTTTGTTTGTTGTAAGATCTGTGAGGAAATTTAATTTGTTCATATTAAATGGATGCATGTTATGAGTTGCGGAGCAGAAGCATAAGTTTGGTGCTAAACAAACCAAGTGTTGCTCTTTTAAAGCAACGTAATAATGTAAAAGCTCTTTGAAATAGTTTTCATACCTGCAAAAGCTACTTGTTTTATGGCGTGAACAATTCTACTTGTAATAAGAGGCAATTCAGTATAATTTCCAATTCGATAAATTGATGAGTTCAAACCAATTTTGGTTTCCAATTGCTGTAACGAAATGTTTTTGTAAGTCAGTTTGATTATTGTGTTATTCATTTCGCATACAGTATTTCATATTCAAACCGCGATAATACCTTCTTTTCACTTATATCTTGTCAGGATTCATGAAATCAAACGCTTTGGTTTTAGACGAAATCATGCGTAAAGCTATGGGGGCTTAAAATTTGCATTTATGTGAGGCCCTTAAAAAATACTATCCGTATAAATAAACATTTTCATACTAAAAAAATTTCTTTTTTTTTAAATCTTCCATATAATGGGGTAGTAAATTTTAATGCTGGTGCAAAATATGAAAAAACACAAATTTTAATTTAGAGTAATTTCATTTTATTCAAAACAACAAAGGACTTTTAAGTGATTTATAAATTAATGCAAGAATTGATTTCTTATATAGCTGTAAAATGCTAATATTATAAATGGTAGATACCGAAGATTATCAAAATTGCAAACGAGCAATAATTCCACTAATTTAGCTTTGTTACAAAAACAACTGTGCTTTGTATTTTATCAGGGCAACTGTTGTGCCAATAATAAAAATACGAGTTTTGAAAATTTCTTTATCAAATTGACAGATGCTGAAGCAAGTGGCGTACCGAGGATTTTTGAAAGGAGGGCCATGCAAACACAATCAAATATGCCTGGTAAAATTTTTTTCAAGTGTCTGATTTCTCGATTTCCGTCGCAAAAACTTGGTGTTCTCTTAAAAAAAGGTCCTCTTTTAGTATCTGTCTCAAATTTCTCGATGTTCATTGCAAAAACTAGATGCTGTCTAAAAAAAGTTCTTCACTTACAATCTGTCTCTGATTTCTCGTATCAGTAATCTTCATGCTTCTTGGCAAATGCAACAATAATCAATCAGATTGTTTTACGATAATAGTGTAGGCCTATATTGATTGTTTAACCAGTTTTTTTCTAAATTTGGTCACAAATCCTTAACCACCAGTATTCCAAAAAGATTGCTTTATTCATTTTTGCGAAAAATTAAGCCGTTTGTTTGAAAATAGAAAGGTTTAATGGTCCTACTATTGTGCAGTCATTATTTTCATAAAAAAGATTAAAATGCTTTTTATTCGTATGAGCATATCAAAACACACTGGCATACATTGTTCAGTGTTCACACTATGACATACATTGTTCTATATTTGAGCTAAATTGATTACTTGACTGTGTTTTGTGAAGTAGTTGCACGGATTAGAATTGACCTAATCGAGCTTTATTTAAATATAATGTATTTTGAATTGATCCCCAAAATGCAATTACTGTACCAGGGTGGTCCAAGTTCTTCACTCTTTCGGGCACTTTTCAAAATTGTTCGAGCTTGCGGGCCTGAGCCGGCTAGAAATTGTTCCAAATCATGGTGTTCTCTAAAAAAAATTCTTCTTGGAATTGGTCTCGGATATTTGAAAATTTCCGGACGATATAGCAACCCTAGACTCTGTCCCGTAAGCTCGCCATGCCTTGTTATAGAAGGTTGCCGCTGCTCATGATCGACAAAACCTGAACTGTGTACAATTGTTTAGCGGGCCACAGAAAATTACATCGCTGGCCACATGTAGCCTGCGGGCCGCGGTTTGGACCACCCTGTACTATACAATCAGCTGATTACATGTGATTAGCAAACGATGCTTAATATTTCTTTATCTACTTTAAAATTTGCTAGCCTGGAATGACCAATAAATTGTTTGCTAAAGTTTAAATTATACAGCAGCATAAATCTAACTGAAATTGAGCAGATTCTCAAATTGATTCGTACTCAAATTTTCAAAAGATTCTTTTAACAGTGATGCACTATAAGTTGTTTGGTTTTGAAACTTTGGATAAGAATACTCTGGGCTTTTTACCAAACATAATTTAGAAAAAGTAGATTAAGTCCCAATTCCAATAAAGAACTTGTATGAATCGAAAGTTGGATTTATCAACTATGAATTAAACATTGATGGAGAAAAGCTAATTAGTTAGGGTTTTTTTTCATGAAAAAGCCAAGTAGCATGATTTAATAAAAAAAGAGTTTAAAAAGTAGGCTATTACAAAAGTAATCTGGATGTGCCAAAAATTACATTTGTTGGAAAGCTCACAAAGTAAATTAGATAAAATATATTTCACCCAAATAACAAATCAAATTTATGCAAACAGACAAAGTTTAAACACAGATTTTCCATATACAAAATTAAAGAAGAAAATAAGTTGTCAAATCAAGCTGTAGTTAATTGAACACAATGCAAATAGTTCTGTGGCATTATGCCAGATATTACAGAGATATATACTAGTCCTCTTCCATAAGTAATAACCGAAATATTTTGTCTGATAAAAAGCTACAAGAGCAGGTAAGTAGGAAGGTCTTAAAACCTACTTTCGTCATTCTATTGTCTTCTCAGGAAAGAAACTAGCTGTTCTAAATTACTGTAGATCTATACAATCATATCTAAATACAAACTAAAAAAATAAAATATTTTAATCTAACAGCAGCAATATCTTAAGATTTTCAAAAGTGGTTAATCGCCTGATGGTTGCCTTAAATTTATCGGCTTCAATGTTGTCTTGCAGGTCAAATGATAAATAAACGAATAAATGAATAAAAGTTTAATGATGTACTCTTAATGATATACTTTCAAAACTTAAAAAATCTACTTAAGCTTATTGCAATGCTACGCGAAAACATTTTGGAAGATATGGCAAGTGCCCCACCCCCCTGCTTCCGGCGCACCTGGGTGGGATAAGTATAGTTGACCAATAAAGAAATTTCAAAATATCATAAAGTAGGCTACAAAAGTATCTTTACAAGTTCTTTAATATTTCTAAAGGTATTTATTTATTCATTTTCAATTTTTGGGGCTACTGAAACGTTTTGCCCCTGGTTTGGCTTTTGGGTACATCAGAGCTATATCAGTGAAGTAGTAAATACACTTACATATAATGTAAAATACTTTCAAAGTTTGTTTTTTTTATAAAGACAACTATGTTGGAAAATTGCCGATGTAAACTATATTTTTTATAGGAATCAAACTCGGTCTAATCCCGGCCTTTGACTCATGTTATAATAGTCCGCGCCTTATTTTACATTTTTTGTTTGATTAATATTTGGCTTAATGGTAAAATTTGATTCTTTTTTGTTATTGCTTTGAATTGAATTCAGTTGTCGTTTTGGTTTCGTGAAGAGCCATCCCTTTATTTATTCTGCCGACTGTCTTGTATGTTGGCTGTTCCTTTTGATGAATGTATTTATTGTTGACTTAAACTAAATTGGACTGAATTGTCTCCAACTTTTCCTCGGATTTATGTTTCTAGCTTGGTTTGGAATAAAGATTTTTAGTTTGGGTACAGTTGAAGTTTTTCTAGGAAGGGCAATTGGTGAAGGCCTAGGAGTTTCCATGGGCCACATCGCCATTAATTAAGCCGATTGCAACAAACTATAGCATAGTACAGTATTGACAATACTTTAAGAAAAACGTTATACCAAATTTCGAGGGGATTATTCATGTTTTTTACGAGTACAGTAAAACGAATAATTTTATTTTTAAATTTTAATATCCTACCATAAAATTTTGGGGGCTTTATTTTCAATTTTCAAAATCTTCAATTTTAACCCCCCAAGTGAAGCGTTATATGATAATCAATTACGTTGCAATAAAAAGTATAAATAGCACAGAAAGAGCGAATGATTAATATTGTGACAATCTAAAATTTCAACCATGAAAAAATCAAAGATTTCAGCATTTATATTAAATCTTACAATTATTTGAATTGCGACAGTTCAAAGTAAACGGTTGTGTTGTCTTTGTTTAATTCATTAACTCATTACACGGTTTGGAAAATGATGCGAAAGCAATAAAGAACGAATGTGCTTTGAATTGAGATTGTTTTCAACACGAAGCAATGATCAAATTGCTTCAAATTGATATTTAAAATCATGTTTTTTAATAAAAGAAATGGTACAGTAGTTTGAGTTCGAATAGTAAAAAATTTGGATAATAATTTTTTTATAAAAAAAAAGAATATTATTTATCAAATTCCTGGAAATAAATCTTGTTTCTTTTGCTTAGAGACATTTCCATACTTGCAAGATTTTGTAAAAATTTATCATCCTTTTACTTTAACTGAACTGTTGCGATCATCTGATTATATTTAAAAATAAAGTAGGTCTTATGAAATTGCTTACTTTAATTATTGATTTATTTTAATATACTAAAAAAGATGAATCAGGTCCTATTCTTTTTTCGATAAATACTTGTTAAAATATCTTACCTCTAATCCTAAACTGTCTGGATTAATTTCCACTGTAATCACAATAATTCCGTTTGAACGTAAGTCTTTAGCAATATCTGGTAAATTGTTGCTTTCCGTTGGTCTGAAAATATAGAACGTAATATTTTCAGTCCTTTGCTATTATTTCAACTTTTGCTTCAAATTTTGCTTAAAACATAACGAAAGAAACTGAACATGAACAATCGAAAAAAACTTTAAAAATATTTCTTATACATTGTAAATAGCAACTTGCATTTGCAGTTTTTAGTTTGTACGGCAAAATTTTATATTTTCTATATCAACATAATAATTTTTAGCATTTATCAATATTTACTTTTGATAAAATTTTTTGTATTGATAGATTAAATGCAACACATTCCATAAAGCTTCGTAATTATTATTATTATTGTTTTTTTGACGAAGTTACAACAGAAATTCTTAGAATAAATTTTAATGCCAAATAAAATAAAAAAATTGTGCCGTACTTTCCATCTGTTATAAGAACAAGAACTTTCGAATTAGTTGGTTTTGCAAATCGTGTTGAATTCCGAAACTCAAATAATGTTCGATTTAGAGCTTCCACTGTGTGAGTGCTACCACGGTAATACTCTATGGTATCTACTTTTTCCTAAAAAAATTATTATTCTCTGTAAGTGGTGTTTTTCATTAAAATACAATTTCAACCAAAAGAATTTTTTGAGTATTTCAGTTCAAAAGCCTTGAATTATAAAATATCAAGTAAGGAAAAATATTGAATAAAATACAAAAAAACAAAACGAAAAATATAAATACTCATTCACATGGCAAATACCGTAGACAAAAAGCTAAAAACAAGCAAATCTTCAAAAATATTCATCTAAGAAGTAAGATAGTATAACTCAAGCTACATTTGTTTTTAAATTGAATCAAAAACAAAAAAATTTAATGTAACTATGACCAGGTTTATGACTTTTAATTTCTTATATTTTAGCACTTTTCTTATTTTGGCGATAATGAATTTTAGCCACAAATAAGTCTTGTGTGCATAACTTTTGAAACATTTTTTGTTATTTTTTGTCATTTTTCTAGAAAAGAAGTTTTTGCTTATACAAAATGTAGATAAAATAACATTGATTTAGTTTTAAATAAACACTATAAAAGGGAACCAAGCTGTTACTGCTTTAATACAATCGTGGCCAAAAGTTTGAAAAAGGTTTACTTTTTATGTTTTTGTTATGATTTCATAATACTATATCTATAACTAAGTATGATGTAATAGTTATTATTTATTATTTATATCAATTTTTCATTTAGCAACGAGGTCATAGTTCTTTATGTTTGTCTGTCTGATGGTTCCGTTATTCTTTTTTGTACGTTCAACAAGCCAAATTGCTGTTTTCAATAAAAACAAACGTCAAATTGGCGAGCAGCTTAAAGCTAGTAAGACTGCAATGCAACAAGCACTTTTTAAATTTAATACATTAGGAAGTAATTATGATAAAAAATGTAGTGCTTTTCTCAACAAAAAAACTTTTTAGCTAAACTTAATATTAAAAATCACTTATAAAATTCAGAATAGAGTTGAAAAAATTTTATTCTAATTAACAGGTAGATTCTTTGCAGTTGCTTTGTTTAAAAAATTAATCTTAAGTCATAAAAAAAGATTAAAAACCAAGGCTTGCCCAAGCAAAAAAAAAACAAAATGAAAAAATTTTTTTTTGTAAAATCTGTGTCGTAAAACTTTTGGTTACGACTGTATCTATTTTTTGATTTTCAGATGCTTTATAATTGTTTATCTGCTTTAACATATAAAAAATAGGCAGAAGTTTGCTAAAAAATATTAAAACAAATATTGAAATCGTTAGAGCATGAAATTGTTTCTCATAGTTGTATAAACCAGGGGATCAGGGTAAGGGTAATTACCTATCATCACAAGTTATTTGAGACAAAAAACGGAGAAATTAAACATAGTTTCAAAGTAATGCCGTTTTTTAGTCGTCACTAGAATGTGTACAAAAATGTTTGACATTTTGTCTCAATTTTTGCAAAGCTACAAGTTTATGATTCGAAAAAAAGTTAATAAAATTTGGACAAAACTATACTGTTGCCCAAATTTTTTCTTATTAGTTGACATTTGAATAATATAATGAATTCTTTTAATCGATGAAAATCATAGTTTATATTAAATTTTACTTACATTAAAAGTGGAACGCGATCTTATTTTTCCCAGTTGAATTTCTACTACAATTTCAGATTGATTAAAAAAGGGTCTAAAACAAAAGTAAAACTTATAAAAAACCAAAAAAATATTTTGTAACATTGAATTATTAAGACTTTGAGGGGGTTAAGATGTTGATTAAGTTTAATTTAAAAAATGGTACAAAATATTAATAGTTATACACATATAAAAATTACGAGGTTTTATGTATCTCTTACAATATCTACCATTAAAAAAAGATTTTTAAATAAGTTTTTCATAGAGTTATGATGCATTTTACTAACAATCTGTTATTGTAGTTAGAATACTCAACGACTCCAATATGAGTCGAGTTGTTTTCTAGATCAAAGTAGGATGAAACGTTTTTTATCCACTCTTTAGAAAGAATAAAATTCGTTTTTCCGACGGATCCTGAACCATCCAAAACGAAAATCAGATCCAAGCTGGATTCTTTCATTACATTCTCTGAACAAATGTTGAACGACAAATGAAGTTTTACAAATCCTTTGTCAATATAATATTTTGCATAATTTCTGCCTCACTGAAAGAATATTTTAGTTAAAATTTATTTTAAATAAGCAAGAAAAATTTAATAGTTACAATAGTTTGAAAATGCACAATTTGTATGTTATTTGTGTTATCCTTATGATGCAGATGTAGAATTGTTTCAATTCAAATATTTAAATTCAAGTAAAGATATTTAAAGAGTTTTGTTCAAGGTAGGCGAAAGCATAACCGCAAACCAAGTAAAGTCTTTATTAATTTCGCTATGTATGAACACGTGTAAAGCTATATACAGTACATATATCTTTTAAGTTTCGCTTTGATTTATGACTAACAATAAAACTTTTTTATCAATTGCACCTTTTATAAAATGAACCAAAACAACTTTATAAATTAAAAATAGTAAATTATTGTTATTGAAAGTTTTACTTACCTTGAAATTCTTGAACTTGTCGAAGAATAAGTTTATTCTGAGCTTCATTCTTTATAACAACTAAACTGGCGTTGATAGATGAGCAACCAGTTAGAGCGTCGTTATAATTTTTCGCATTCTTCCTTACAATATATTCGTAAGATGCTTGATCTCCCATTGTCAATGTAAAAAAACTAGCAAAAACTACCACATACATGATTTTTATTAAATTTATACGTAAAATATGTCAAGGCTAAAAAAGAAACATCTGACTGAGTAGCTTGAACCGGAATTACCAGAATTATTTAATCAACACTTTACAGTTACAGCAGAGTCATTTGATGTGATTCCAAGTTATTACCAACATAAATCTAACTAAAATTTGCATGTAACCAACCAAAATACAAGTTAAACAAGATTAGAAACATTTATTCAATTTGAAAATTGTGAAAAGTTTTCAATACAACTGTCAATGATAAACTTATAATACTAGACTATATGTATGTGGTTTAAAAAAATATTTAATCTGTAAATTAATTAACTACCAAAAACAATTAGTAAATTTTTTAAACCAGAAGTTTCCAAACTTTGAATTCAGCCTGCAAAAGTTTCAAATTAGATTTCCCAGGCTCTTACTCAAAATTACAAAAACAATTTTAAACAAGCTGCATAAAGATGAGAAACACCAGACTCGAGTTTCGCTCTCATTAGAGCTCATCAGTGATGCTTATCTCACCGCGAATCGAACCTGGGACCTGTAGTCTTCCACGCAGGTTACTATACCACTAGACTACAGATCCCGGACGACAGATTGACTGAAAGCAGCTCTGCTTTCAGTCAATCTGTCGTCCGGGATCTGTAGTCTAGTGGTATAGTAACCTGCGTGGAAGACTACAGGTCCCAGGTTCGATTCGCGGTGAGATAAGCATCACTGATGAGCTCTAATGAGAGCGAAACTCGAGTCTGGTGTTTCTCATCTTTATGCAGCTTGTTTAAAATTAATTTCAAATTCCTCATAATTCTTCAAATAAAAACAATTTTAAAAAATATGTAAAAATTTAAATAAGTGTTTTTAATAAAAAGAAATCACTTTACAAGCTGTCACAAAGTAATCGATGGAGTTTGTAATCACTAGGGTTCGGGTCCCGGAATCTTTGACTATTTTTTAAGTTTTAAATTCCGGGATCCCGGAAAAACTTTCCGAAAAGTCCCGGTTTATTACATTTGAGCTGAAAGTAATGATTTAAACCAGGGGTGCTCAATACATTGGTCAATCGAGACTTACATATTGAGCAAAAAGCTTGAAATTGCAAATGAAAACCTTTCTTTAGTCCTCATCTATTATTTTTAGGCAAAAATAAATGCACATTACAAGTGAAGTCCTTTTTATAAGCCTTAGTTGTCATTTAGAACAAAAACAGATACAAAGTGGATACAGATTGAAAGTGAAAATTTTTTTATTTGGTCTTTAATATATTTTCAGATAAAATTTTGTGCTATTTTGCCATCACCATGATACATTTTGCAATCCGGGATCCTGAAATTTCCCATGAGTTTAAATTTATTCTTGGAAAATCCAGGGATAATAAAAAGTCTGAAAAATCATAAACCCTAGTCATCATCCAAAAAAGAATCCAAGAACCTTAGTCAAAATTTGGCCATGCGGCCACTTTTTATACACTCTGAGCTCTGCTTTAAGTTATCGTAAAAATTAAACTTGTTTTAAAAAGCTGAAATAATGGAGTGAAATGCTAACTTCACTTTTTTTTCGATTTTTAAACTATTTTTGGCCGCCACAAAAATCTTATCAAAACTACAATTTAAACATTGATTTTACTTAATAGATGAATTAAACATGCTGCTCATTTCCATGAAAACTTTTATATTATTCTGCGATCTTTGGAAAAACTAGAAATTTTGAAAAACAATGTGCCTGTTTTTGATAAGTTATACATGTCCAGAGTCAGTTCAAATCATGAATGCAAAATTGATGTATTTTTTACCGAGTTTAATTCATTGAGTTCAAGTTCAGTAATTTCTTATACATAAAGTAAAGACCAAAAAAGATCTTTGCTTTAAATCGTAGTTGTGTGATAACTTTTTTACTCAAATATACATACGGTTTAGAAACTTATTACTCAATTAACGCCTTTTTTTGGTCTGGACTTTATACTAATACAATCGAACCCGATCAACTTTTTCTCGAATTTGTCAATCTCGAAGACTCAAAAAAAATCGATCGAGTTTGAGTTAGGGATTTCATATTTATCAAATTTGAGTTCGGCAAAAAAGATCCATTTCTTCGAGTTCGAGTTCGCAGCCCTGGTTTAAATAAGCGCCCTGTGTTAATAAATATTTTCACAAATTTCGATACTATTTAATGTTAGTCTTTGAGCGAAGTATAATTCATGTGTCCACAACCTCAACATTACTGACAGATTATGATTAGGTAGGCTAGGTATTATCAACAGAAAAAGTTTAGAAATTAAAAAAATTATCAAATAGAATAGTTTTGTTTAGCTAAGTTAAAAATCATGAAAATGTTGTGTCAAATCAATAATATGTTGAATCCGTTTTTTTCTGAATTGTATTAAATCAAATTTTACAAAAAATTTTTAAATTGATGTTTACTAAATTAAAATTGCCAATTTTACGCCGAAAACAAGAGCTCGAGCAAAATTTGAATTTTTACAAAAAACTTGTTTACGCTTTATGTTTTCCACAAATATTAGCAAACTCTTTGAATAAAGATGTTGCATCTTCCGATTCGTTGAGAAGACTTAACAGCATAGTTTACCAAACTCTTAATTAATATTTGAA
Source organism: Diplosoma virens (assembly GCA_963680785.1). Taxonomy (NCBI): domain Eukaryota; kingdom Metazoa; phylum Chordata; class Ascidiacea; order Aplousobranchia; family Didemnidae; genus Diplosoma; species Diplosoma virens. The sequence goes on from OY796880.1 coordinate 40,741,174, forward strand.
AATTAAAATGATGTAACAACCTAAAATTAGAAAAACAGAACATTGTGCACTGAAGTTGACTATTTTTATTATTGAGCACAAGCTTTCGTGGGCTACTGCCCACTTCGTCAGGTGCAATGGAAAGTTTTATCACTTAATAAAAATAGTCAACTTCAGTGCACAATGTTCTGTTTTTCTCATTTTATTTGAAAAGTTGACACGGCTTTCCCAATTCTATTTCTTCCAATTCTTCGAACCTAAAATTAGTAATAATATGTGATGTAACAATAATGTAACAATAAAAAAATTAGCTTAGGATCAGGTTCTTCACTAAACTTTTTAAAGTATAATAACTCATTCCATTAGCAAATGATTGTAAAAATTAAATATAAGCTAATAGATTCTACCAAAGTACAGGGTGTCAAGAAAGTTCCCGATCCTAAACAAAATTATATAGGGCTAATGACAGAAGGTTAATCAACAAAAGGTTTATTGTGGTGATAGAACAAAGCTCCATGAACATAAAAAAATCTGGTTTATTCAAAATGACCCCCATCTGTATCAATAACACGTTGGAGCCTCTGTCGGAAATTCTGACAAGCAGCACGAAGGGCATCTTGAGGAATTTTCTCCCATGCTCGTTTCAGGGAAGCTCAAAGATCCTCCAGATTGTTATGGGGTGAAGAACAGGCTTCTTTTTCCAGAATACCCCACACACAGAAATCCATAGGATTGAGATCGGGCGAAGATGGTGGCCACAAATCTTTGGTCCAGAATGAAGGAAAGTGCTCTTCGCACCACTTCTGCGTCTTCTTTGATGTGTGAGAAGGCGCGCCGTCTTGTTGGAAGGTGAAGGACTTATTTTTGAACTTTTCCTTCATCGATGCGAGGGCAGGGGTTAAAATATCATTGACATACGAATCTGTATTCACTTTGACCCCCTCTTTAACAAAAATGAGGGGAGATTTCCAAGATTTGGAGATCGCACCCCATACCATCACAGACGAGGGTTTCTGTCGGCGTGAAACGAATCGAAGATGATCAGGGAGGTCCTTGGGCGACTTTCCGAGAATCCTGTCATTCTGGGTGTTGAACTTCGCCTTTACCGAGAAGAGTTTTTCGTCTGAAAAAACGATTTCGCCTTTCTCCGTGCCTCCCTTCAGACGGTTCAGCAGAATTTTGGCCCTCTCCTTTCTTTTTCGCTTCTGGAGGTCAGTTAGGAGTTGTCTTGTCCTGATTTTGTACGGGGACATTTTGAGATCCTGTTCAACAATTGTTCTGACAGACTCATGGCTGATATTCATGTCTTTAGCCGTTTTCCTCAAGGATCGTTTGGGGTTCCTCAAGGATCGTTTGGGGTTCCTCCGAATTCTCTCCCTGAGGGCCTTGATCTTCGCTGGAGTGCGAGCGGATCGAGGTCGTCCACTCCTATCCCGATCCTCCATGGTTCCAAGTTCTTGGAAGCGCAAGATTGTATCGCGAACAGTCGATTTTGGTGCTTTTAGCAACTTCATAATTTTAGAATTTGAATGTCCCGCACGATGAAGTTGAATGATTGCAGCTCTTTTACTCATTTTATTATTATTTTAGCCAAAAAAATTTGAAAAGTGTATCTGAAACATTGAAAAGGAGGATTAAGTGGAAAAATGACGTACAGAACTTATCATAATTCATTGAAGTTTTTGAATTACATTAAATTTAAAAATCGATCGGGAACTTTCTTGACACCCTGTAAATTTTTTATTTTATTTTGTTTTTTGATTTTCGTACAAATTTAATTCTCCCTTTATCTATAGTAGACGGTTTCGGAATTTAATTGATTTACTTCTTTACTAATTCACTTACTTCCTTCGAGATATTTTACGAATTTGATTCCTTCCAGTAATGGCCTTACAAAAAGAGGGCCTGGTGCGAGAAACATAAGGAGGGCCTTTGTTTAGTGTACTTGAAAAAAGTAGCTGAAGCCACTTTTACTATATGAAAGCAAAGTGATCTCTTAAAAAAGGCCTAGGGAGCCATTTTTCTTTTTTTCTTCAAAATTTTTTTATTTTCTTTTTGATGTACTATCGACGTCCTATTGCTACTATGAAGGAATAGAGCAATTTTTTGTGTAGGGGAGGGCCACTTTTTGATGTATTTTAGGGGAGCCTCGGTGCGGCCGTACCGTTCGCACCCTATTAAAGCCATCACTGATTCCTTCAATCTTATTTTTATCAAAATAAATTATTTATTGCAAAAAAATGACCTTTTTACCGTATATATTGAATCATTTTTTAACTTTTTGGTCAATTGGTCGAATCATTTAACTTTTTTTAACTTAAATTTTACTTAAGATATATCTTCGATGAAATTCAGATAATTTTTATAACCTGCTACTAAAGTTACAAAACTTAATGATAATAATACCATGCAACAAATTAAGTAATTTTGCCACTACTCTAAAAGAAGCTTTAAGAGATTTTTAACATTCATCTTTGTTTTTTCTTACTGCTCATAATTACTGAAGTAATATTTTGAATTTTGAACGAAGTTCAATAAGTAAGTTTCTTTATACTAATCGCCTTTTTTTCCAAAATCTAGCTTTACCATTGCACCAAAATCTTTTTTTTCTAACGGTTTTTCAATGTAAAAAAAACCCAAGTTTCAAAAGATCATGATACTAACTAATATTTATTGTTGTTCGAAACTAGTAACACGGAAATAAAGTTGATAAGATTAAAATGCATTTATTTCGACGATTCTGAGTAACAAGTTCGTGTAAATGGTCACTGAAACTTCATGAAAGAAAAAAGAGATGATTCATGCTTTGACGTCTAGCGCTGGGCTTTTCAAGCCATTTTTCTTCTTGTATAAAATATACATAAAAATGTCTGATCAGGCTATATTAACTTGATGTTTTATAAGGTTTGGGCTATTTTGATGTTTGTAGTAAAGAGAAGCAATGTTTCTTCCGTTTCATCTCGGGCCTGCGCAACTTATTCATATAAGTTTCGTCAACGATAGATTGCCGTCCTAAATCTTGGATGGGCTCTGTATTTAAACAGGGATCAAAATGACCATCCACTTTTTAGATCATTCCTGCCAGTGTTATTTTGCCGAGCATGACTCTTGCTTCACCTTGGCACCTCGTTGAAGAAATTTAGAAGAATGTTTATGTCTGGGCTGTTCTCAGTTGTACAACAAAATCTTGCAAAGTACCAAGAATGATTTTATTGCATTTTGTTATGAGATGCAATTTCTGAGTGTGTGTTAGAAAAACACAAACAAGCAAACAAACACACTGAGCGGTGATATAAAAAATAGTTGTTGTATCTAATAAAAAGCAAAGCTTTTTATTTAATATTGAAGGTTGTTAATCATCAAGTCACACATTTTTCACAGTAGCATTTAAAATTTTTATTTTTATTTGTTCAATTTTTAATTGATTGAATTTGTCATTGAAGGACAAACTCGATTCTTCGCTTTTAAAACAGTAAATAAGTTATTTTAAATAATAGACTTGACCCACTTAAATCATAGGCGTTAGTCTTGGGTTTTAAAATGTAATTTTTTCAAGCTGGTTTTTACTTTTCGTTTGGGTTTCTTAAAATTTATTTCAAAATTACAGAATAGAATAAAAGTCATTTGTACTACTTTTCTTCACTTATGATGAGGATCCTATTTTGCTCTCAACGGAAATTTACGAAAAAAATTTAATTTGATTTGAGGAGTAGTGATGAGGATCACTATTTTGCCCTCAATCAGAAAGTCAAAAAAAGCAATGATGATATTATATAACTTGACACAACAATTTGTTACACCTCTAAAAGTATCAAAGGTTTTTTGTCATGAAATCATCATTTTAAACATTAACAAAATACTATATAATAAAATCATCGTCTTTTTTTAAATATCTGTTTTTATAAATTTATTAAACTTAATTAATTTTAACAATCTATATATGTAAAAGAACTTAGTTTCGAAAATTCATGAGAGTAAGAAATATTTATTGTTCGAAACTAAGTGACGGGAAAAACGTTAATTGCATCAGAATGACTTTGGAATATGCGACGACTATGAGTAATAAATTCGTGACAATAAACGCAGAAGCTTTATGTTAAGAGAAAAGAGGCAAAGATTAAGATATAAGGTCAAGCGCATTATTTGTATAAATTAATTCTTCTTGTGTTTTAGTTAAAGGTAAAAATAATTACAAAAAAATTTTGTAAATTTTAAATTTTGGTTTATTTCTATTATAAATTTTTGTAACTTTGAGTTAAAGATGCAAAATTAAACTTGCGAAAAATGCAAAAATATTTAACACATAGATGAAGGCCTACATAAATATTTTGAACGACAGTTAAATTTAGAAAAAGTTGTTGGTTTAAAAACATTTTTCAAGTAATCATTCACTTTTGCATCACAGTCTGATTTCAAAACTTTAAGAATATAATTACCAAACAACATTGCATTATGATCAGGCTCTGCAGATTAATATAATGGTCTGCATTCCTATCTCCGGTGTGATTGATCTTGACACAAATCCCCGGCAGGTTAAACTTGGCATAATGCTGACAATGTGACTTGCCCTACGACAATAACAAGTACCTGAGCTGGCTCAAAGCTTGAAGCAATGTTGTTACAATTTTTCAAAATGAGTTTGTTAAAAAGTGTGCATGTTCGAAACGAGTTATTTTGGAAATAGTAAATTTAAGGGTAAATTTAAAATTACTAAACTAAATAGGTTTTTAAAATTATTAGTAAAATTTGAAACTTGGTTTAACACAATATGAACGGTACTATTAAAAGGTATATTTACTCTTTTGTCATCTTTTGTACAACCTGCTTTTTTAATAAAAGTTTTTTTTGATTTCAAGCAACTGTGGTAGTTCGAAATTAGTCACTTAAATTTTTTTGCCCATTGCCAATCTGCTATAAAAGTAAAGATAATACCTTTAAAGCTATTTTTAAATGAATTTCTAAAAAGAACAAAAGCTTGTAAAATAAAAATGATAAAATTTAATGCAATTAAAAACAATTCCTTTATCAATATCATCGATAACAATTTTTGTAATTAAAATATTTGATTATACTGTACTGTAAATAAAAAATATTTGATTGTAAGCAACATTAGATATATTGATTTTTTGCATAAAGTAGCATAGTGTACTTAATAACAAAAGTAAAAGTAATAAAATACCTGCATGCACAAAAATATTGTAAACATAAACAGCAAAATCTTAGTAAAAAGTTTTTTTCCCAAATTTTTTTATAATGATTTTTTTTTATTAAATCAAAAAAATTTTGATGACTAATTTCTTTCTACTTTTGCTTTTAAAATAATTTTTTTCTCGGACAAAAAATTTATAATCGAGTTTTAGTTACAATTAGGTCAAGTTATTTAACTTTGAAGTAGTTTTGTAACATTTTGCAATTAATAGAATGAAATATAAACGCAAGACAGGCGTTCTAAGCATCATTGCTTTATCTAAAAATGATTGCTCAATGTTCATTTGATATAAAACAAAAGCATTGATTTAATGGATTTCAGAGATCTTCTAATAGTAAACAGTAATTTCCAAAGCAATGCAACCCAGCATCTGTCCAAATAAAGTCGCTTCAGTGGCAAGAAATCAATCAAATGCTTTGAATAAAATCTTGAGTAAAGTAGCAAAGATTTAGCGATTCGCTTTCGAGCAGGTTCTTTATAAAGATGAATTTTTTTTTATACATTTTACTCAACCAAAATATGCTTTATACTTTATCAACAAAAAACACTTTCAAAATTTTTAAAAACTATAATCATAAGAATATTACAAAGAGATTGAGTTTAAAAGTCAACTCGAAGAAAGTGAAAGCTCAAAACACGTATCAACACTGCGACCTCTCAATCAAAAACTGCATAAAATAAAAACATTACGACACACTACCATAACTGAAAAAGTATGTTCTTTATCATTAAGTTTAAAACAAAAAAATTAATAAAAGTACAGTATAAATATAAAATCTATACAGAAGTATTAATTTCTATACAGCAGTTTGTTTCTTTGCTTCAGTTGTCATAGATTTGCTGGCTCCAGTATTTGAATAAACTATAGTCTTCTTGGACGAAAGTTTTTCTGAAAAATATTTTCCCAACCACAAATTCCGCACATCTTCACGCCGATAACAATAAAGTACGAAGATTATGAATCCCTGAAAATGTTTTTTTTAATTTTTGGCAAAGTGAATGTCTTCTTTAACCATAAAACAATTGCGAACAGCAACCAAAGTGAAATTAACATTACACTGGCCAACACATTTTTGGTGCCCAAGGTTTCTAAGCTGATTTAAACTAATTTGGGGGTGCTGATTCCGAAACTCATACTAATTTTTTCTCATCAGGTCAAATTGTTGGGATATTTGCTATTTTATATCTTTTTTACCTTAAAATTAGGCGTATTTCTATATACATTCTAGCGTCATAACTACAATTGTAGGTTGTTATTGTGATGTATGTTAAATGATTATGACATCACAAACCTTAAAGTAAAAAGTCAAACTTGCGATACATGGAGGTATGTAGTTGGTAAGAAGTGGACACTGAGTGTGACATGTTTTTGTTGATTTCTGGTTCAAAGTAAAATTTATTCTTTTAATGTTAGGATCAATTTTACTTTGACCCAGAAATCAACAAAAACATGCCTTATGAATCAACAAAAACATCCCATGAAATATTCTTTTAACATTTCATTTATAAGTCAGACAAGAAATAAATAAGCTGCATTATTTTACTTGCGTTGCATATTTTTGGAGCAAAAATTAAGCATGGCTACATCCTCTCCTAGGCGACGTTGTTTAAACAATCCAAATGTGTTTCGCTATATTTGGGGGAATATACATTGCAATCCAACAAGAAAGAGATCAGTGAATTTGTGAAGTGTGCTTATCTTGCTTAGTTCAAAGTAATGCTAGGTGATCAAGATAAGGCATGGGCACCCCATATTGTATTCAAGCAATGTGTTGAGCATCTTCGACAGCGGACAAAAAAGGATAGAAAGTCACTCCGCTTTGGTATTCCAATGGTCTGGCGTGAATTGAAATCTATTTCGATGACTGCTACTTCTATGCAGTCAACACGAAGGGAATCAACAGGAAGAATAGGAACTTGTTGGTTTATTCAAACCTCGAGTCTGCAATTAGGCTAATTCCACACTGTAATGAAATTCCTGTTCCAGTGTTTGAAGGCTTGCCCGAATTGGAATTGCCTGGTTCTGAAGAAGACCAAGCCTCCATTTTGTCCACTGACAGTAGTGAAGCCATTGTTTCAGATGTCGGTTTTCCTCCTTCACTACTACACTTTTTTCTCAAGGAGAACGTAATGATCTGACTAGAGACCTCAACCTTTCCAAAAAATCTTCTGAACTTCTAGGTTCAAGACTCAAAGAAAAAAATCTACTTCAGCCGGAAACTCTCATAACCTTCTGTAGAAAATGCCATATTGAATTCATGCCATATTTCACTCAGGAAAACGACATAGTACAGTATATTGCAACGACGTTGCCGGCCAGCTGCGGCAGCTTTGTGTTCAACAGTATGATCTTCAAAATTGGCGCCTTTTTATAGACAGTTCCAAAAGAAGTTTAAAATGTGTTCTTCTTCACAATGGCAACTTATATGGATTAGTTCCACTAGACCATTCAACATTCCTCAAAGAAAACGTCATTGAAAAAATCAGTAAAACGTCAATTTATGGTTGATGATGTCTATGCTTAGCATTTTTTACAACTTCAAGTTTTAATTGTAAATATTTTGGTGTAATTCCATGAATATGTGTCATAAAGTTAAATAAAAATATTGTTTCTTTGATTTGCCTGTCTTTGTTGTAGCTATCGGCTTCATACAGAGAGGGGTATACCATAGCAGAAAAACTAGACTGGATAAGGAAAAAGTGACAGCATTTCTGGAATCAGCGTCCTTAAATTAGGTAAAAAGAGTTAAAACATCTTAAGCACCATGAAAAAATTTTTTTTGTTGGCAAGTGTTATTTATTGTTAATTAAACAAACATTAAAAAAAGTACTTTACAAACACCAACGTTTTCAAATTACGCAAGTTTTCATGAAGTTTTTAAAATATAGCAATATTGACTTAAAAGTTCAAATTTTTTTAAACTTAAAATTTCAAAGTAAATATTACACCAAAAAAATTGTTAAAAAAACGCTTGGTATGCTTATAACTAGGGCTGACTAAATTTTTTCGGGGCTTTGTTAGATCATGATACTACGCAACGTTAAATTTAGGTAGCTCAGAAGTTTTTTACTAAGTTTTAAAAGCTGAATAAATAGTCAAAATTTGTCAAAATTTTAGGTACAAAATCTCATTTTTTGCTTATTTTGAAATTTTTGGAGCAACTCTATACACTTTGAATATTTTGTTTTTGCTTTTTGTACCAAGTATTCTAAAATTTTAACGTTGCAACCAGGGGCGCCGGAGTTTTTTTTTCCAGGGGGGCAAATTTTAAAAAAAGAGCACTTTTTGTTAAAAAGGCACTCCAACAAAAGTCGTTTATAACAACCATGTCGCAATCAAATTAGCGTATTCTCTAAAAAAAAAGGTCTTCACTTGTAGTCGATCTCCAATTTTCCTGTTTTCGCCCCAAAATCATATTATTCTCTAAAAAAAAAAAAAAAAGGTCTTCACTTGTAGTCGATCTTTGATTTTCCTATTTCGTCCCAAAATCAAAGGTCTTCACTCAAAATCGTTCTTTCACTCTAAACAAACATCTGCCTCATTCGCCTCACCCAAAATCCATCACTACCTAAAACTTACGATTTTCGCGACTTTCATTATTGTACCATGATTTACGGATGTCTTTAATTTTAGAAACATCGTTGCATTTGATGGTGATCGAGATTACATAGGTTAAATGTAGAGCAGATCTAAAAATATTTCTGTAAGACAAATTTCAAAAGGCACAATCTGCCCCCTGTGCCCCCGTAATTGCCCCCACCCTGCCCCCCACTTTCGGCGCCCTTGGTTGCAACCGCTTAGCATCAATTTTAAAACTGATCGCCCTTCTTTTTTTTATTAGCTCTGAATCAGCAATATAAATATTACAAATTTAACGATATTCCACCGAGCTTGCGCCACTTCTAAAGGCTTTTACTGTTCTGCACTCAGGTTAGCACAAAAACTTTGATCTACTAACAAAATTAGAAACTTCAATCAGACATGCAATATCTTGGAATTTCTAAAAGCAGATCAAAGTAATCGTATGACGTTTACACTAAGTATAAGGCGGTCATATGTTTGAGCAACATCAATTTGCGCGACATTCATATTCGCGATATCTTTGGTGCAATTACACAACAACGTGAATGTTTTTAACGCGAAGCTCTTCAAAGCGATTGCAGTTATAGTTTTGAACTAAATAAATATTTAACTTTTGTGTTTGTTCAACATGATCAATTATAATAACAAAACAACAAGGACGCTGAAATCAATGCATTTCACAATGTTTTTGTGTTTTCAAATGCGGAGTAGAAGCTCGTTTGTTGTCTTGTCTTGCTTTTAAAGTTGCTCAAATCATAATCACTTTAAGTACACATCGATAAAAATGTCTTCACTCTAATGAGATCGCTAAAATCAGGATTGCGCAAATGTAAGTTGCTCTGAAAGCGAGGACCCAAGTATAATGAATCGGACAGTTTCTTGAGAGTCAGGAAGATAAATTGAGATGAAATAGAAAATTTTAAAAAAATGAAAAAAACGTTTTGATCAAATTTACAATTGCTGATGCATGAAAATATTTTTCTAAATGCATGTTAAAGTTTTTATAAAAATTGCCGTTTGGCGTAATAAAACATTTTAGTAATGATTGTAACGTAAATCAGTCGTCGTCGTCGTCGTCGTCATCGTTTGAAGGGCATCCACTCCAGGCCAGACACAAACAGAACTGGGGCCGAGGGTTTATCCTTTTACTACCCCAGACTGCTGCACTGCCTGGATCAGATGCTGGCAGCGATGTTATTAAGCCAGCATCGAGTTTCGTCATCCAAAACCGTCAGACCGCGTGCTCCATGTGGTGCCCGATGTATGGGGCACATTGTTAGTACATGGTCTGCGGTTTGCTCTGAGGCGCCGCACTCGCAATTCGGTGAAGGAGCGAGACCCCATTTGTGCATGGACGAATGGAATCGCCCAACACCAGTCCGCAGGCGGTTGAGCTTAACCCAAGCTGCTCGGGGTAAGCTCATCCCAACAGGCCTGACACTGGTCCCGGGCACAAAAGCACGGAGTCTGGAAGCACTTTCACAGTACTCCGCGTTCCATTTGTGATTCGTCCATTCAGAGGCGCGGATGCCAAGTCTGGCAAGATTGTCCAAGAGATTCCGCGCACCTGGCACAAACGGGCGTCTGGATCTTAGTCTCACTTGGCCAGTATCTGAGGACCCATTTAACAGACCATGCAAAATATGATCGGGGTCCAGAGATCCACGGTAAGCCAAGGAGAGTGTCGCTCCCAGTCGGCGAAGCTCAGCTGCCTGGATGCCTGAAAGTACAGGTAGGTGGCCCGTTGGAGTGGGACGCAGGCATCCAGTAACTATGCGCAAGGCGTCATTCAAGACACTGTCAATGAGGCGAGTGTGAGCACTGCGACACCAGACTGGCGCACAGTACTCAGCTGTTGAGTAGACTAGAGACAAGGTGGCTATGCGTAGTGTTTTAGCACCAGCACCCCATCCCGAGCCCACGAGTCGCCTCAACAGTGTGACGCGCGAAGATAGTTTTTTGCGCAATGCCACTAAATGGTGACGAAACGTGAGCGATCTGTCCAGTTTTACCCCAAGGTATGTAGGGGTTGGACAGAACGGTAAAAGTCTACTATTGTTGTAGACCTTTAGCTCACGTTTGGCCTCTCGGTTGTTTAAATGAAAGGCTGTCGTCACCGTCTTAGTGTGACTGAGCTTCAACCTCCAAGTCTGGAGATACGCTGACAGTGTGGACATGTCTTGGCTTAATGTCCCCTCCAAGTCCTTCCAGTTTCCAGAAGAGTGCAACAATGCTAAATCATCAGCATAAGCAAACTTTCTGGAAATCATGGAAGGAAGATCGTACGTATAGATGTTAAATAGGAGGGGAGCCAAGACCGATCCCTGAGGAACGCCGTTTTTAAGACGGCGTAGCCTGCTTTGCTTGCTGTCACCGGTGGTAAGGGTGAAACTTCGATTTCGGACAAGCTCCATGATAATTTTGACCATGTGCTTATCCGGAAGTAGTCTCAGCAGCTTGCAGGTAAGGCCACGGTGCCAGACAGTGTCATAAGCAGCTGTCAGATCGATAAATACGGCACCGGCCTTCTTTTTAGCCTCGAAAGAATCCTCGATGTTCTGGGTTAGCAGAACAACTTGATCTACGGTTGACTTCCCGCGTCGAAACCCAGCCTGCTCTTTAGGGAGCAGTGGATCGATTAATGGTTCAACGCGGGCGTAGATAAGCCTCTCGAGGATCTTGTAGGGGACACAGAGCAGAGATATCGGTCGATAACTCTTTGGGTCCCCCACGGGCTTTGCTGGTTTTGGGATCGCGACCACAAGCGCTCTTCTCCAGATCTTGGGAATTTTGAGTCGGCGCAAACAGGAAGAAAGGAAGTCACGTAACCAGGACTTCAGAGCAGCTCCAGCATGGAGTATAAGCTCGGGGCAGATGGAATCAGGACCCGGAGCTTTACCTGGTTTTAAATGTTGAAGGGCAGCAGCAAATTCTCTCTGTAAAAAACTGTCAGAGATATTTACTGCGTCTGGTGTTGTGGCCCTCCAAAGGTCAGACACTTCTTGAAAGACAAGTCGAGATGACTTGCGGTCAACAGCCTCATATTTCCCATTTCTAACCAGCTGAGATGCAATAGCATCGGCTGAAACAGGACAATGACGAGGAGAGTGTCGTGACCTACCAGTAAGGTTGTTCAAAATACTCCACGCTTTTCGACTAGAGTGTGAGAAGTCAATGCTCCGAACTGCTTCGGACCATCGATCCCTCCGCTTTCTGTCAAGCTTGGCAAGCAGAGTTGTAGCAGCCAAACTTGAGTCGTCTCCCTGAGGAGACTGCAGAAAGGTTTTATAGAGGGATTCACACTCTGCATCCCAACACGGAATATAGTTATTTCGATACCCGCGTGGGATAGTCTTCTTGGCTGCTTTCTTAATGATGTTACAGAAGTCCTGGTAAGCCGCATCCACATCAAGTGAATCAGGCGGCAACAAAGTCTTTGCGAATTTATTCGTCAAAGCAATGTAGTGACTCCAATTGGCCTTGCGGAAGTTCCATCGCTTAACAGGCATGCTTGGCACTGCCATAGCAAACCTTGGTGGTGTAATAAGCGAGGGTCGATGTTGTGACCTGGGAAACTTCTCAAGGACACGTCTATCCGGTAAGCGACTGTTTGGACCTACGCTAGCGAAAGCTAGGTCTGGATTGGTGCCAGTGTTCCAGCGGCCGGAATAAAAACTGGCAGCGTCCTTGGCATTATATAGGAGGGCAAGACAATTAATACTTGCCCAGCCAGCCAAGCACTCACCATCCGGACTGTTGTCATCATAACCCCAGTCAGCATGACGACAGTTAAAATCGCCAGCGTACAGACAGGGGTGAGGAAACACTGGGAGATCCAGGGTTCGCAATCGCGTTGGTGGTGGTTTGTAGACGTTGACTATTTTATAGCCATCAACGTCCACACACAGCCACTCGATCTCCGATGTTGGTGGAGATTGGTCCAAAAGCGTGTATCTCAGTCGCTCGTGGACAAACGTGGCAAGGCCATGCTTCCTGTTTAAAGAAGACCCAGCTAGTTGGTAGTGTGGTAGTACCAACTTCTCTGCATCAGTGCAGTGGGTCTCCTGCAGTAGGATGACGAGTGCCTCAGACTGCATAGCGAGGTGATGAAGAACATTCATCTTGCTTGCAGTGAGGCCTTCGATGTTCAGCTGAAGAATAGTGGGTCTTCGGAACTTGTTGGCAATGTGCCCTGAAAAGGGCAGTTTTATCCTGACATTGCCCCGTCCTGAAAAGGACGTTTGCCGATTAACAGACCCACACTGAACATCGGAATGGGTGGATACCCTTCCGTTTTGGTAGGTTCGGTTTCGGTCTGTCATTTTTAAAATCAATGAACAGACTTACTCACGGCCCAGGCTGCGTGAAAGCACCTACCATCTGGGCCAAATCAGTAATAAATGACGTAATCAGTAATATAAACGTAAATCAGTAATATACTAGGCATTGTCCCGTCCTGAAAAGGATGTTTGCCGATTGCCGATTAAATAACCGAGAGGCCAAGCGTGAGCTAAAAGTCTACAAAAATGATAGACTTTTACCGTTCTGTCCAACCCCTACTTATCTTGGGATAAAACTGGACAGATCACTCACGTTTTGTCACCATCTAGTGGCATTGCGCAAAAAAATATCCTCGCGCGTCACACTGCTGAGGTGACTTGTGGGCTCGGGATGGGGTGCTGGTGCCAAAACACTACGCATAGCCACCTTATCTCTGGTCTACTCAACAGCTGAGTACTGCGCACCAGTTTGGTGTCACAGCGCTCACACTCGTCTCATAGACGGTGTCCTGAACAACGCCTTGCGCATAGTCACTGGATGCCTGCGTCCCACTCCAACTGACCACTTACCCATACTCTCAAGCATCCAGCCAGCTGAGCTTCGCCAACTAGGAGCGATACTCTCCTTGGCCCACCGTGGATCTCTAGACCCTGATCATATCTTGTATGGTCTTTTAAGTGGGTCCTCAGATGCTCGCCAAGAGAGACTAAGATCTAGACGCCCATTTGTCCCAGCCTCGCGGAATCTTTTGGACAACCTTGCTGGACTTGGCATCCACGCTTCTGAGTGGACAAATCATAAATAGAATGCGGAGTACTGTGAAAATTCTTCCAGGCTCCGTGTTTTTGTGCCCAGGACCGGTGCCAGGTTTGTTGGAATGACTTGTCCGGAGCAGCTTGGGTTAAGTTCAACCGCTTGAGAACTGGTGTTGGGCAATTCCATTTGTCCATGTATGAATGGGGTCTCGCTCCTTCACCGAATTGCGAGTGCGGCGCCGCTGAACAAACCGCAGACCACGTTCTAATAGCGTGCCCCATACATCGAATACACATGGCACACGAGGTCTGACGGTTTTGGATGACGAAACTCGAGCATCTGATCTGGGCAGTACAGCAGCCTGGGGTAATAAAAGGATAAACCCTCGGCCCCAGTCCTGTTTGCGTCTGACCTGCAGTGGATACCTTTCCAAACGACGACGATGACGACGAACAATATACTAGATAAATTGAAATTTTTATCTTGTTTTGAAAAAAAATACAATTATTTTCAACTAGACTGATGTAAATTAGCTTTTTTGCTACGGTCCATAAAAACTTTTAGGATTTTGTAGTATTTTGACTATATTTTTGAGATGTTAGGGTAAGTGTTAGTTTATTTTATTAAAATTTTTTCTTTAGAAAAAATTTGGCTGGTGGGAAATTTTCCACTTGATCTAACTTTTATAACGAGGCAAAATCTTTAGGTTAAAAAATGTCAAAATTTAGCAAAAATAAACTTATAAAAAATTTTTTTGGTTCAAAAAAGTAGCCTTACTTATAACTAACTGGGCAAATTTTAAGCAAGTGAATGGCTAAATTCTTAAAAATTTAATTAAGAATATGATATCATATAAAGAAAATGTTACAACCAACCTTTTCTTTCTATGATATCATAAACTGTAATTTAATTCATATCACTGTCATTTATTATTTTAATTTAAAATATAGCCAGCATATGTTTTTTTAGCAATTTTTTTGTGTGAACATTTAAAATACAATTAAGTTTAAAGTTAATATTACTAAATTTGAGAAATCTCATGAGTAAGCCAAAAACATTGGTTTTTGAAAAGTAATTTTCTATAAATGTTTATTAAATTAAAAATAAAAAATGTTAAATCTCCTCTGACTACTGTTTACTTACATAATATAGTTTTTTTATTTATTTGAAATTATCGTAAATATTTAGTAATGTGCGTTTATAGAATGTTTTGTGAAAGTAGTCAATACTTACTTGCAAAAAATTAATAATTATAAAAATCCATTGAAAAACTTCTTGAAAAAGAACATCCTGTGGTATCAACAAAAAATATCTTAACATCCAAGTAAGTCCCATCATAAAAAACATTGTAAAGACATTCACCAGTCTTTGATGAAACGACTTGTCTTTTGCGGTAGATTTTATTTTCTGAATGAGAAAAAATAATTCTAAAACCAATAAAAAACAAATATAAAAAAGTTTATGATTACCTTTCGGGAATTAAACGCAACTTTTTTCAACAAAATCACAAATATTCCGAGATTGATCGACACCATAATTCCCATAGGAAGTAAGAATCCCCAAAATAACGAGGGGGTTGAAGCCAACACATGAAACTTGCTCGGTAATATGATTCGAAGAATACATCTAAGCAAGGAGTTTGGGAATAAAAAAAAGCTTAAATATTATAATAGATTGCAATGGCAAAAAGGTGGCATTTGCCCTTTTTTCAGAATAAAAACGCGATAATGGTTACGTAATCTTTTATTTTTACATTTCACTAACAGCTGTTTGTTTCATAAATTTTTAATTGTTTTATTTAAAAGACGTGTAAAATGAACGAATTGCTACCAATAAAACAAAAAAAATAGCAAACCATTACCTACTTAAACTAAAACACGTATTTTTTTAGTATTAACTTAGTATATTTTAAAAACAAATCACTTATACTTTTTTTAACATTGACTGTATTGAATAAAAAAATAACCTGAGATGTCAATAGAGCGTCTACGTTGAGGATCAAGATATAAAACTGTAACCGAAAAATTGATAAAAGTAATTAAGAAAGCCAAGCCGTATGTTATGACGTATGCGATAATATTATTCATTGACCCGACAAATGCCATCTAAAAAATATATGATGTTAAACATTAGTTCTACATTTTATATTCATACAGTTACATTATTCCGTTTTATATAATAAACAAAAACCCCGAAATATTTTGCGACAAATCTTTTTATTAGCTGTGTGCACAAATATATAAAGTTTATATTTTAAGTTTTTTGTCAAAATCGAAAATTAACTACCTTTGTTATGGCTCGATACATATGAATTGCATTCAGAGTAAACCAAGCGAAACAGGAAAGAAGACAAAACTGAAGAAGAAACGTAAAAAAATAGCAAACAACATCCTGAGAAACTTGACCGATTCCAACAGCAAATACAAGGTAAATAAGCAACATTAAAACTAAGAGGTTGATCAGTGTTGGAGTAGTTGGTTTGCTCCTTAGTTGTCTTCAAAAAATAAAAAATAAAAAGATAGTTTAAAGATTTTGTAGTCACATTAATTTTGCTTAATTAGAAAAAAACAAAAAAGATAATTAACATTAATTTTTAGATAAAGAAAGTTAAATAAATATAAAACTTAGTATAAAAAATGTTTAAATTTTTACTTTACAAACAACTAATATCCATTTAGTTATATTACAAAAATTTAATACAAATCAGCCAGTAATTTTTCCATAAAGTCGGAAAATTTTACTTTTTTAAGAAAACGGGCGGAAGTTAAGGTAAAATTAGATGCAGGACCACAAAAAAAAGCTTGTGAAATTTTTATCTTTATTTATTTTCAAACTAACTTTTTATTATTATAATGCCATTATATAATGTACTTTCTATTAAGCAGCTACTGACTTCTAAAATGTAAACGGTAATAAAAATCTACATTTTTTAATCAGAAATTCATATTAATTTGCTTAGTTTAAAATATGGACGCCAGACAGAAAATAGCACAGTTTTGAGAGGTTAATGGCATGAAGCAAAACGTAATTGAAAAGATGATTACGAAAAGTACCGAAGTCACATTTTGGGCGAAACAAAGCTATTTATTAATATTAGTTGTTTTAGACAACCGATGCGACCTTAAAGCATCAACTGAAATTTCTTAGTTTAAGGAAGTCTATAAATATAAGTCTATAATTAAAGCAAATTATTTTATAATCGCTTGAAGTAAAAGATTTTTCTTCCCAAAGCTTTTCATCTGACACTCTTCAGGGGAAATCGTCAGAATGAAGTAGAATTGAAACCGAACTAATTTATAAAGGAAGAAAGTAGAGTTCTCATTGGCTGAAAGAGTCAACCAATGAGAGAAAGGTTAAGAAATTTTGAGAGAGTATACGAATTCTTTTTGCTTACACAGAAAAGGATTGAGAGATTTAATGAAAGTCGCTTCAAGAGCAGAAAGGTGAAAGGAAGAGCGACCTCGAGCGAGAATAGAAAATTTTTCGTTGCTGTAATGGAGGGCACATTGGGCGTTGTCAATGTGCCCTCCATTACAGCAACGAAAAATTTTCTATTCTCGCTCGAGGTCGCTCTTCCTTTCACCTTTCTGCTCTTGAAGCGACTTTCATTAAATCTCTCAATCCTTTTCTGTGTAAGCAAAAAGAATTCGTATACTCTCTCAAAATTTCTTAACCTTTCTCTCATTGGTTGACTCTTTCAGCCAATGAGAACTCTACTTTCTTCCTTTATAAATTAGTTCGGTTTCAATTCTACTTCATTCTGACGATTTCCCCTGAAGAGTGTCAGATGAAAAGCTTTGGGAAGAAAAATCTTTTACTTCAAGCAATCTTCAAATTCTGTACCACCAAATGTTTATTTTATAATCAATGTTAATCTAATAATGATCTCATTGGTTAAATAATGCCTAAGCCTTGTTCGATACCGAGCTGTGCGTTTGCAAGGTCCTTTTAATCACTTTTTTATCTCTGTGTCAACGACATATCAGTTGGCTTGAGAAAACTTTTAGTTTTCTCTTGTATAAAATTTTTGTCCGAAATGTGGTATTTTTTATTTTTTTATTTAGGGGTATTTTCGCACTCTTCTGTATTCAATATCAAATAAACAGAAATGGCAATGAAACGTTAAATAGCATTGGGAGAAAAATAATTTTTTGGCAAAAGAATGGTAATAAGGCAGTAAAGTTAACAAAAATCAAGCTTGGAATTGACTAATTAGAGAAAAATGTAGATTACCAAAGTTACATGTTTCTGCAAAAGGAAGTGTTTTAATGTTTTAGCACCAGCACCATTGTCTTGAACAACGCTTTGCGCATAGTCACTGGATGCCTGCGTCCCACTCCAACGGACCACTTACCCATAATCTCAAGCATCCAGCCAGCTGAGCTTTGTCGGAGAGCCGAAATACTCTCCTTGGCCCACCGTGGATCTTTGGACCCTGATCATATCTTATGTGGTCTTTTAAGTGCGTCCTCAGATACTCGCCAAGTGAGACTAAAATTCAGACGCCGTTTGTGCCAGTTGCGCAGAATCTTATGGACAACCTTGGCAGACTTGGCATTTGCGCTTCTGAATGAACAAACCACAAATGGAATGCGGAGTACTGTGAAAATGCTCCCACGCTTTTTCCTTAAATATTTAGGATTTGGAAATATTTAGTATGATATACAAATCAATCGTTTGAGTAAATCACTGTTGTTTAAAATGCTTGTGCGTAAATACAATTTTTTAATTTCAAAAAAATTGTAAAAAATAAATTTCTGTTCAAAATAAATGTAAATTTCTCACGATTTATTGCAACAAAAACTTGCCCTAGTGGTAAGATTCCATCAGTTGAAATATAAGTATATTAAAAAAGTAAATAGGCCAAAAATATCAGAAAGTAAAATATTTGAAAATAATTATAACAGCGTTTCCCTATGTGGTGGTCGCGACCCCCGTGATGGTTGCCAAATATTTTAGTGGGAACACGACGATATTTTAGTGGGATGTTACACGACAAATATTTTAAAAAATTATATTTATAGTATACAGAGTGAAAAGAGTTCGCAGGCTGTTTGTGAATGTTAAAAGTGGTCATAAATCGCAAAAGCGTAAAAGTTTGACAAACACTGTAATAGATTAAGTAAAATTCGATTTCGAATCATTGAAAAATTAAAAGAAATCTAAACTTTTGCCATTCAACTTTCTGTACTTTATTATAATTTTTAATTATGAAGTTTGTTCCAATTACATAATTTTAAACTAAAACAGGCTTTTATTATTTCAGGATTTATTTTCCCCACTTGCTTATGATACTACGTCATGACATGAACATAATTATCATCTTTAAAAAGGTCCTCACCGAAGTCTAAGATAAATTGTAATCGTTGCAATGAAGAAGATCGTAGAAATTCCGATTCCGATATAACTCACAATCGTCAAAGGCACAATTGACCGAACAGTTGTTGAACTCTGATTAAAAATGAATAAAACTTTACTAACAGTTTGCTTTCATAGCAACTTACATTAAAATTTTGAATTTTTTACGTATTAATTTTAAACAAGTTTTAATTCAACAGAGCTTAAGAGTGACTAAAAAATTTAAAGTTTTAACAAAATAAAAAGAAGTATTTTACTAAAAAAACTGTGAACCCGATCTAAGCTAAGTGGCATTAGTTCAACAATCATTTTGATTTAAAATTTATTTAACAAAAATTCATTGTTGCTGATTTCTCAAAAATATGTTTTGCATAAATTTTCCGTAGAAAAAAGAGTTTTTTAAACTCCATTTTTAAAAAACTTTATGATACGAATATCATGTTTTAAAAAAAAATTTGCAACTCCTTATTAATATTTTTACTACTCAAGAAATAAAATTTTAAGTGAATATTATACAAAATAATAAATCTGCAGAATCTTTTACGTAAATTTCTCGCTCTCTTCATTTTATTTTATTGTTTTGATGAAAACGACTTCAACAGTTTCTGCAGCAATTTATTTATTGCCTCTTAAATTTATTTAAAAAGAATTAAATTCTATAAATTTTCTGTTTTGAATTTATTGAAAAAACAAAAAGAGACTTAATTTTCAACAAAAATTATTTGAAGTGGAATTAAATGATACATATAATTTGAAAGTTTTAAAATCATTTGTAGAAAAATGCTAAAGAGCTGGTTTATCTCAAATCTGTGGACTATTAAGCAAAAGCAACTCACACCTTGAATTGAATGACTTAAACTGTAATTTGTTATTTGTTATTTTGCGCCTTCAAAAAAATTATTAAACAAGTAAACAGTTGATTAAATCTTACAAATAAAAGAGAAAAACTTCCAATTTTTTCAATTTGATATATCAATGGTATAGAGAATTTTTTGTGGCATTTACGGCATATAACCCATTTGCTTTTTTCGAGTGTTAGCATATCCACTCTATTTAGTGTTCTCTGTCAAAAAAAGAAAGGATATAATTTAAATAATAAAGAGTATTATTGGTTTGGAGAAAGAGATAACGATAAAAAAAATAATAATTTTTAGCTTCCAACGATTTTTTTGTATTTAGAGTATCTGTATAATCAATTGGTTTATTTACACACATAGCGTTTGAAAAACTTCTTTATCTGGTCATTTTAAATTATAATCTTATAATTTAGTGTTCCAGAGTGCATCACTGTATACAATACATTCATTATATTTTGACAATGTATTATTGTATGGTGCTTAGAATGTGCTGGAGCGTTTAACATAATTTTTGGATGAAAAATAGTAAAATCTTTTAGTATCTCCAGTAAAGGTTTTACAATCAGAAAGATTAGTAAAAACAATCAAGAGGGAACTATTTTTTAATATTAAAAAAAAATTACAATTAAATTAAAAGTTTTTTAAAATTTATTAGTGGGGTAGGGGACCAAAAAATATATGTAAAACTAAAAAAATAGGGTTTCATATAGGCAAAGATCAAAAAATAAAAATTTAACAACTTTTTAAAGCTTTTATGGTGCCAATATTAAGGGAAGCCACTTGTACGACGTTTTTTAGGGGTGGAAGCTGGTGCAGCCACTCCGTTCGCTTGATACTGAAGATATCTTTGGTTATCTTCATAATATTAGTATTATTATCAGCTAATTGAAATCCTGATTTTGTTGTTGAACATTTAGCCTACTTTATACTAAAGCATTTGGGTTTAGTTTTTTAAATTATTCCAGCTTTACTATTTTTTGATAACTGATTCTTGTAAAGAAAGTGATGGCTGTTTATTTTGGTTGAAATTGTCCTGTAAAAAGAAACATTTGCACAAAAAAGAAATGACCAAAAATCATCATATACAGTACAAAGTATATATAGGTAGTTTAAAATTACAGTACAATAGTTTTAAAAATATAAAAAAAAAGATTTTTAGTGTTAGAAGTTCTTGAGAAAGTTATACCAACATTGTGTCACAATAATATTTATTTGTTAGTTAAAAATATTTTAAGCTCCTTATTGTCAAACTTATTCATTGTTTTTGTAAAATATTGCTTCCAAATTTTTCTGCCTTTATCTGAGTTTGAACCTTTATTTAATTTCCTCGGTACATTTTCATTTATCGCGCGCCTCTGCTTAGATACCTTGCTGGACACCTTTGCCGTAATCAACACTAATGATTCGTTGGCTTTATTTATTCGAGTTTGTTTTTTTGTCATTTACTTTGGATATTGATTTGTATTAATGCATGTTGACTCAGTTGTAGTCTGACAATAATAATCTTTGGAATTTTCGTTGGAAAATAACCAGGTAGAAGTTGTGTAGCATTGAATTGTTATTATCTTAAAGTTTTTTTTGTTGAAACTATTTGGGGATTTTTTGTAGAAAGCCCCCCCACTAATGCAAAAATGTGAGATATGAGAAAAACAACCCCGCCACACACTCACCGTTCAGCGGTGGCGGAGGTGTTTTTTTGGCGGGGGCTTTCTACAAAAGATCCCCGTTTAGTTGCCCGCCCGTGAGTCAACCTGGTGAATTTGTGCATTGTTTCACGTCGTCGTCGTCATCGTTTGAAGGGCATCCACTCCAGGCCAGACACAAACAGAACTGGGGCCGAGGGTTTATCCTTTTACTACCCCAGACTGCTGCACTGCCTGGATCAGATGCTGGCAGCGATGTTATTAAGCCAGCATCGAGTTTCGTCATCCAAAACCGTCAGACCGCGTGCTCCATGTGGTGCCCGATGTATGGGGAACATTGTTAGTACATGGTCTGCGGTTTGCTCTGAGGCGCCACACTCGCAATTCGGTGAAGGAGCGAGACCCCATTTGTGCATGGACGAATGGAATCGCCCAACACCAGTCCGCAGGCGGTTGAGCTTAACCCAAGCTGCTCGGGGTAAGCCCATCCCAACAGGCCTGACACTGGTCCCGGGCACAAAAGCACGGAGTCTGGAAGCACTTTCACAGTACTCCGCGTTCCATTTATGATTTGTCCATTCAGAGGCGCGGATGCCAAGTCTGGCAAGATTGTCCAAGAGATTCCGCGCACCTGGCACAAACGGGCGTCTGGATCTTAGTCTCACTTGGCCAGTATCTGAGGACCCACTTAAAAGACCATGCAAAATATGATCGGGGTCCAGAGATCCACGGTAAGCCAAGGAGAGTGTCGCTCCCAGTCGGCGAAGCTCAGCTGGCTGGATGCCTGAAAGTACAGGTAGGTGGTCCGTTGGAGTGGGACGCAGGCATCCAGTAACTATGCGCAAGGCGTCATTCAAGACACTGTCAATGAGGCGAGTGTGAGCACTGCGTCACCAGACTGGCGCACAGTACTCAGCTGTTGAGTAGACTAGAGACAAGGTGGCTATGCGTAGTGTTTTAGCACCAGCACCCCACCCCGAGCCCACGAGTCGCCTCAACAGTGTGACGCGCGAAGATAGTTTTTTGCGCAATGCCACTAAATGGTGACGAAACGTGAGCGATCTGTCCAGTTTTACCCCAAGGTATGTAGGGGTTGGACAGAACGGTAAAAGTCTACTATTGTTGTAGACCTTTAGCTCACGTTTGGCCTCTCGGTTGTTTAAGTGAAAGGCTGTCGTCACCGTCTTAGTGTGACTGAGCTTCAACCTCCAAGTCTGGAGATACGCTGACAGTGTGGACATGTCTTGGCTTAATGTCCCCTCCAAGTCCTTCCAGTTTCCAGAAGAGTGCAACAATGCTAAATCATCAGCATAAGCAAACTTTCTGGAAATCATGGAAGGAAGATCGTACGTATAGATGTTAAATAGGAGGGGAGCCAAGACCGATCCCTGAGGAACGCCGTTTTTAAGACGGCGTAGCCTGCTTTGCTTGCTGTCACCGGTGGTAAGGGTGAAACTTCGATTTCGGACAAGCTCCATGATCATTTTGACCATGTGCTTATCCGGAAGTAGTCTCAGCAGCTTGCAGGTAAGGCCACGGTGCCAGACAGTGTCATAAGCAGCTGTCAGATCGATAAATACGGCACCGGCCTTCTTTTTAGCCTCGAAAGAATCCTCGATGTTCTGGGTTAGCAGAACAACTTGATCTACGGTTGACTTCCCGCGTCGAAACCCAGCCTGCTCTTTAGGGAGCAGTGGATCGATTAATGGTTCAACGCGGGCGTAGATAAGCCTCTCGAGGATCTTGTAGGGGACACAGAGCAGAGATATCGGTCGATAACTCTTTGGGTCCCCCACGGGCTTTGCTGGTTTTGGGATCGCGACCACAAGCGCTCTTCTCCAGATCTTGGGAATTTTGAGTCGGCGCAAACAGGAAGAAAGGAAGTCACGTAACCAGTACTTCAAAGCAGCTCCAGCATGGAGTATAAGCTCGGGGCAGATGGAATCAGGACCCGGAGCTTTACCTGGTTTTAAATGTTGAAAGGCAGCAGCAAATTCTCTCTGTGAAAAATTGTCAGAGATATTTACTGCATCTGGTGTTGTGGCCCTCCAAAGGTCAGACACTTCTTGAAAGACAAGTCGAGATGACTTGCGATCAACAGCCTCGTATTTCCCATTTCTAACCAGCTGAGATGCAATAGCATCGGCTGAAACAGGACAATGACGAGGAGAGTGTCGTGACCTACCAGTAAGGTTGTTCAAAATACTCCACGCTTTTCGACTAGAGTGTGAGAAGTCAATGCTCCGAACTGCTTCGGACCATCGATCCCTCCGCTTTCTGTCAAGCTTGGCAAGCAGAGTTGTAGCAGCCAAACTTGAGTCGTCTCCCTGAGGAGACTGCAGAAAGGTTTTATAGAGGGATTCACACTCTGCATCCCAACACGGAATATAGTTATTTCGATACCCGCGTGGGATAGTCTTCTTGGCTGCTTTCTTAATGATGTTACAGAAGTCCTGGTAAGCCGCATCCACATCAAGTGAATCAGGCGGCAACAAAGTCTTTGCGAATTTATTCGTCAAAGCAATGTAGTGACTCCAATTGGCCTTGCGGAAGTTCCATCGCTTAACAGGCATGCTTGGCACTGCCATAGCAAACCTTGGTGGTGTAATAAGCGAGGGTCGATGTTGTGACCTGGGAAACTTCTCAAGGACACGTCTATCCGGTAAGCGACTGTTTGGACCTACGCTAGCGAAAGCTAGGTCTGGATTGGTGCCAGTGTTCCAGCGGCCGGAATAAAAACTGGCAGCGTCCTTGGCATTATATAGGAGGGCAAGACAATTAATACTTTCCCATCCAGCCAAGCACTCACCATCCGGACTGTTGTCATCATAACCCCAGTCAGCATGACGACAGTTAAAATCGCCAGCGTACAGACAGGGGTGAGGAAACACTGGGAGATCCAGGGTTCGCAATCGCGTTGGCGGTGGTTTGTAGACGTTGACTATTTTATAGCCATCAACGTCCACACACAGCCACTCGATCTCCGATGTCGGTGGAGATTGGTCCAAAAGCGTGTATCTCAGTCGCTCGTGGACAAACGTGGCAAGGCCATGCTTCCTGTTTAAAGAAGACCCAGCTAGTTGGTAGTGTGGTAGCACCAACTTCTCTGCATCAGTGCAGTGGGTCTCCTGCAGTAGGATGACGAGTGCCTCAGACTGCATAGCGAGGTGATGAAGAACATTCATCTTGCTTGCAGTGAGGCCTTCGATGTTCAGCTGAAGAATAGTGGGTCTTCGGAACTTGTTGGCAATGTGCCCTGAAAAGGGCAGTTTTATCCTGACATTGCCCCGTCCTGAAAAGGACGTTTGCCGATTAACAGACCCACACTGAACATCGGAATGGGTGGATACCCTTCCGTTTTGGTAGGTTCGGTTTCGGTCTGTCATTTTTAAAATCAATGAGCAGACTTACTCACGGCCGAGGCTGCGTGAAAGCACCTACCATCTGGGCCATTGTTTCACCATCTCCAAGAAAACAAATAAAGATCATTGTTGTCGAATGTTGGAGTGAGAACTGCCGCGAGCACAAGCAGATTTGCAGCGCTGCAAGAACGTGTTTCGAATTTCTCTTCTGTAAGATAAGCCGGGGTTTTGCCAGTTCGTCCACTTCAAATATCTTATAGTATTACCTATTTTTAACTCGTATATCCTTTTATAAATATTATCTATAACTCTTGCTTTTTATGGTTGGATCTGATGAATTTTAGAAAATTTGTTATGTCATTTTTACAAATGAGATCTTGTAGATTGTTTGTGAGAAAAAATAGTTGTTACTGTTTTTTCGAGGTTTTGAATAAGTTGATAGCAATTCTTATTATTTCAATTGTTTATATCAAAGGAACTCTGGTGGTCCTCTTTTTGAAGTTAGTTGTAATAGATAAAGATTTCTGCTCCAAGTGTTTGTGAGTAGTAAATTACAAGAGATATTTTTAATTTCTTTTGTGGTCATCGGGTGGTCGTAGGTTGTCAAATAATAACTCGAATATAATAAGTCGAATAAATCGAATAATAACTCTTGGCTCGGTACTTGACATTAAATTCTGTCGGGATGCTGTTTGTAAGAATTATGTCAATTTTTAAAAGTATTAATAAAGCTTTTTTATCGTAGTTGTATGATTTTTCCGACTGCTGGCAGTCAAAAGTGTCTCGTTATTTTGCACAATCCACGGTACTTCATTAAATATTTAGATGAAGGCATACAAATTAAATGCCAAAGCTCTTGGCTATTTTTTGTTCCAAAAACATTACAAAAAGTGATTGAATTTTCGTTTTTAGCAGGGAGTTATTGTTTAGTGTCATTAAAGCATAAGATAATTTAAAACGCAGCGATAACTTGGTAGACTACGTTGTTCAAATTTGTTTTTTGTCTGCTGTCTAGTTGCTTGATATATTTAGTTGTGATCTTTTCTTGTCTCTGTCGTGCAAGGTCAACCCACAAAACAGGTTAAGATTAACATAGTTTATTACAGAAGTTTCTTTCATTGCAATTTATTTTCAGCTTGATTTAAAATCGGTTTCCGTTCGTCATTAAACAAAAGATTCTTCAGTGTTTAGGAAAATGGAAAGAACTTAGCACCGCTCCCATTTACGAGGAACCTGTTTTCTTTCCATCTCTACCAGTCTTGAATCTCCAGCTCAACGATTTAACTTACGAAAGATTTTCCAGGAAAGTTTTCGTCGGTGGACTGCCGCCTGACATTGCGGAAGGTGGGTGTTTGTGATGCTTTATCGGCTTCAGTTTCTTATAAATTTATTCGCTCCTTACTGCACTGCGTTAAATCGGACAAACCGACGACGTTTACGGAATTTTCTTTATTAAACTTCTCTTTTATTTAACAGAAGAGATACGAGCTACGTTCTTACGCTTCGGAAGGCTGACAGTTGACTGGCCTCATAAGCCGAAAAGCAAATCTTATTTTCCTCCCAAAGGTAAGATGCGAGTCGTTTCATGGTTAGTAGATTTTGAAATCTTCTTCGCTTGCCTTTGAAATAAAGCAAGTAATTCTACAAATAAATGAAAAATGTTGATTTTTCTTCAAGTGCTGCCGCGGGTCTTTCATGCTCATCACGATTTGTGCATCTAACTTGATTTCGTGCATACACCGGAGCATCCGCTTTAATACTGTGATTTAAACAGGTTACGCTTTCTTGCTGTTTGAAGAAGAATTATCCGTTCATGCTTTGGTAAGGAGCTGCTACAAAGACCGTGACAAGCTTTACATTGCATTTTCAAGCCCAACCACCCGGGAAAAGCCAGTGAGTTGTTTTGTCTGGTTTGTTATTGTATTGCTTGCGATCAGTTAACGGAAGGATAATTAAAGCGATGATTTTTTTCATGAAAACCATACGTCAAACACCAGAAGTTAGTCATTTGCTGCATAAGTAATTCCAGCTTCCTTTTAAACGTGTTTTGTCTACATAAAATTTTCGCTCGCACCGAGCGTCTTCTGATTGGTTCAATTGATGAGTGAGAAATGTCACGAGTTTTTCGTGTCAACGCTCAACTGTTTCAGCAACCGACTCGTTGCTGTTTCGCTCCTTGATAAGAAATTGTAACTTTGCAGGTTCAAATCCAACCCTGGCGACTTGCCGATAGCGATTACGTCATGGATCGTTCCTATTCCCTCGATCCACGAAAGACAGTGTTTGTTGGTGGAGTCCCAAGACCACTAATGTGCATGTAAGTTGAATGTTTGTCGTCTTCAATACAACATATCTTTGCTGTTGAAGCAGCAAGCTCCATCTCTGGCTGCTTCTCGCTGTTTATTTATTTTTTAAAAACGTCTCGTTATTCTTACGACGCCAGCCACGATCAAAGCGTACATATCACGGGACGCTTTCGTAACGTTTGTTTGTTTTTAAAAATTATGATGACACTTGATCTTAAGACAAAATGTTTTAAAGCAAAAGTGTTTGCAGATCAGAGTTTGGTTTGAGGTTTTCAGAGAGTAGCAGTATTGCTTTCTATGCCGGCCGGTAACATTGTCGACGGACAAAGTATAATTTGCCGTTTGTTTAGCTTCACAATTATCTCTAAAGCTAGAAGTAATTGTTTTAAAACCTTTCCTCGTATACTTTTATACGGCTTCGAACTGGTCGTTAAAATTGCTTAAGGAGAGAGTGTTATTTAGGGAGATATTAAGAGTTTGATTGATTTCTTAATCGACGACGAGTTCAATCCCACAACTTGCGTTTAATAAGTAGCGAGTCCTCGCCGATGTGTTGTTGATAGGTGCGCCATTTTAATTTCCTACCTGTCGTCTATTAAAGCGATTAGAACGCGCTGTTATTACACGAATCTCGATCTCAATTACTCCGCTTCATCCTGTAGTCTTCGAATTAATTCGTTAATATTTCATCGTTCCATTGTCGTTTTGTTACCACAGCTCGGCCGCCTGCTAGACATTGCATCGCCAAATTTGTTTGTTTTCTATCTATATCGAGTCGTTTCCTTTACGTACCCTTGGAAAATGCTGCACTGAGTGTTTTCGCTTTAATTAATGAATCTTTTTGTTAATTAAAGTTTGCAAATCTCCTGGTATTTTTTAAGACTTCAGCAGGCTGCTGGCTTTGTGATGAATCAGTTTGTTTTCATTTGAGTTCGCGTTGCTGATTGATCGAGCTTACGGCGGAGTGTGTTATGCCGGGATCGACGTAAATTCTGATCTCAAGTATCCGAAAGGAGCCCGCAGGGTTGCTTTTTTGAATGAAATCAGTTACAAGTGGGCTATCAGCGCTCGCTTCGTGCATTTGCAACTGGGCGACATTGACAAGCGGGTGAGCTCTTTGTCAGTTATTTATTCTGTTGGAAGAACAATTAGTGCGTAACTTTTGGAAACTTCACATGTTTTAATCGTACGCACAATTTATTTAGCTTGGCATTTCATTAATTTTCCACATGATACGGTTATGAATTTTCTTTTTTTATTGCTGCAAAAACAAAAAAGTTGAAGTCGTACCTGACCCGCGTTGTTCCTGTCGCTATTACTTACTTAATTGGCTACCTCAGCAAGTTAACCAAGTTCTGGTCGTTGTAATGCTTATCCACCAAGATACTGACGAGACTTGTCTCCTTTGCTCTTGAAGCGTTAAAGATTCGGTGTAAAGCAACTGAAGATGTTTCGTGTTTACTTTCAGGTTGAAGTGAAGCCGTACGTGTTGGATGACCAGCACTGTGACGAATGCCACGGTGCAAGGTGCTCGGGAAAGTTCGCTCCTTTCTTCTGCCCCAGTCTCAGTTGCTTACAGGTGAGCAAGTCGAAATTGTGATATGTGCACCTCTGCCTTCGTTGATCCAGTTGAACGGGATCACGTTGTTTGTAAATCGCATACAGTAAATAAAGTGGCGCACAAGTTGAATTACTAGAGTGACTTTACGCTTGAATGCATACTTCATTGAACGCTGGAAAACTTTTCAAAGTTTTTGGTTTTGGATTATGTGTTAATTAAAGAAATCTTTTTGTTGCAGTATTACTGCGAGCAATGTTGGCTTATCATACACACCAAGTCTGGATTCAAACTGCACAAACCAATGGTGAAGAAAGGAAACGAAAGGTGAAGTGAGGTGAAGCAACCTTGCTTCTATATTAAACAACAAGTCACACCTTTCATCGCTAATTAGCAAGACACAACGTCAACTCGTTTTGTTGCTTCTTCCTTTTTCTAACCCCGTCTTTAACAACACACAAACTTTTCAACATTTTGTTATTTTGTTCATGTGGCGGAGCAGAAATAAAAGAAAACTGAACTGAACTGAACTGAACTGAAAGGTTTACAAAGCCCATGTTTAGTCGGTGGTAGGGGTTTTGGACGGTGTATTATGTCATTATTAACTCCAAGCTTTTTGAACTAATTGGACTTGATTAACTTTCTTTTGTTTAAGCAATTTTGCATACGTATGCCTTAAAATAATGGAAGAACTAGCTTCAGTATTCTTGTAAGATGTTGTAGCTTTCTTTGTATGATTTTTAGTTAACAAATTGAATTTTTATACGATTTCGCTTACACCTGTGTGCAATGTTTGATTGCACCCCACTGTGCTTTATATGTAATGAATTTTGAACTGCTTTGAAAACAGGTTTACATTGGAAATATTTTCTATCCTTATATAGGTTTTATAATTTTGTATCTCTAGTTTTAAGTGTTTTAATTTCAATAGAATTGAATCAACTTATATATTTGATTATTTTTAATAATTTTTTACTCGCAACTACGAGGTCTGTTCAAAAAGTATCCGACCTTTTTCCCTCTCGCCAATAAGGTATGAGCAAACTGCCCGTGCAAAGCGTGGCTGCACACACACACATTCACGCGTAATCGTGAAGCGTTTCAGGCCGATTCGTCATTCGTATCTCTCTGTGTAAAGCATTTAGTGCAGGCGTGTAGTACGTGTTCATCGGTTTTTTGATTTTCAGAAAATTTTATTTCAATGACAGAACGCATCGAACAGAGGTATTGCATCAAGTTTTGTCAAAAACTTGGTGATACTCAAGTTGAAACAATTCGAAAGATTCAACAAGCTTTTGAAAATGAGGCCTTAAGCCCAACTCAGATAAAGCAATGGTTTAAACGCTTTAAAGATGGCCGTGCATCAGTGGAAAGTGATCCTCGCTCAGGAAGGCCATCCACAAGCCGAAACGAGGAGGCGATGGATCAGGTTCGTGAAAAAGTGTTGGAGGATCGTCGTTTAACAGTACGAGAGATTGCTGCAGAAATGGGAATAAGCACAGGCTCAGTTCATTCAATCCTAACTGAGGATTTGAACCTGCGGAGAGTGTCGGCTAAATTTGTCCCCAAGCTGCTGACGGAGCAACAGAAGGAACTCCGGAAGGAAATTTCGGAGGACATGCTGGATGTTGCAAATCATGACCCAGAATTTATCAAGACAATCATCACTGGTGATGAGACCTGGGTTTATGGTTATGACCCAGAAACCAAGTTTCAATCATCACAATGGAAGCATCCGGAATCACCACGCCCAAAAAAAGCTCGGCAAGTCCGCAGCAATGTGAAAGTTATGCTGACCTGTTTTTTTTGATTCCCGTGGCATCGTGCATCATGAATACGCACCAGAAGGTCAAACAATCAACAAAGAGTACTACCTGGAGATTCTACGTCGCCTTCGTGATGCTATGCGAAGAAAGCGGCCAAACATGTGGGCAGCAAAGAATTTTCAGCTTCACTACGACAATGCTCCCGCTCATTCTGCACATGTGGTCCAAGCTTTTCTAGCCAAACACAGCATGCCACTTATTAGACAGGCTCCTTACTCTCCCGACTTAGCACCGTGTGATTTCTGGCTGTTCCCTAAGCTAAAAACAACTCTGAAAGGGAGGCGATTTCAGTCAAGAGAAGACATTATGAAAAACGCGACGGAGGAGCTTCAGAGCATTCCGGGGGAGGAGTTTATGAAGTGTTTTGAGAAGTGGCAGAAGCGCTGGGATAAGTGTGTGAACCACCAAGGGGAATATTTTGAAGGAGATTGAATAAAACTTGCAAAATTTATTGTGTTGTGTGCTTTATACAAAAAAGTCGGATACTTTTTGAACAGACCTCGTATTACCTACTGATTATACCAGACACTGCTTGAAACTGTTAGTTTCACCATAGACTCTACAATAACAAGACATCAGGCTAAGCTGTTTTGCGTGTTCACTATGCGCCTGATAGCGGTATTCATCATCAAACATGGCAACGACAACGCTTGTATAGAAATACTATGGCAAAATATAGGTTTATTACTTTCTATTTTAGCCCCAAGTATCAGTCGTAGTTGTTTTAAAAATCTTGCTTATTACTATAAAGTATATGTAGAGATATTTCTAAAAGTCAATATAATCGAACCTATTATTAAAACAAAATTATAATTATGACAAATTAAATAATCTTTTTTAAAAAATGTAGCCAGAAGTTTTCAATTTGTCTCAGAACAGTGAAGAATTCGTGCAAAGCCCTGAAAAAAATAAATGCTAATCTTAAGCTAAAGCTAAAAGATATGTAAAAGAAATGTATTTTAATTAAATTAATACTTTCCTAAACCATTTTAAAAGTTTTTAATATCTTTGTAAGATCTGCAAGTTGTAGCTTGCGGATTTAAACTAGTAAAAAATAGTAAACGAAATGTATAGATTTTTTTTATTTCTTTTAAAACAAATTCTTAAAAAATCCAGAATTAAATATTTAGATTTATTCTATGTATAATAAAAATTACTTGGATATTTATAAACATTTTTTGTACAAGTCTTCGGCGTTTTTCTTAGCCTACTGGTTTTGTTTCTTTATAGGTCGCCAGAATTTATTGAAGTATTAAAGTGCATCAATTAAAACATCAATAATAAAATAGTTATTGAAGTTATATTTAAGATCGATTAGCTTTTGGTATGCAAAAAAATTAAATGCTTTGTTTCGAATAAAAAAGCTTCACCAAACTAAATATTTGAGAAAGAATTTGCAGCTTTACTGTTAGTTTTATCAAAGACTAGATCAAATTCGTACTTTCTATGTTCATTTGAATGTACTTTCAACTTGTAATTTTAGCTCTTCTTACGTTTTGTTTTTGCTTAGTGTGATGGGTTGAAATCTAGATTTGAAAAGACCTACTGTAGATTTCTTTTCGAGTGACGTGATGATTGGCAGTTTATTTCTTTGCCTACTCGTTGGGAAATAGTTATTCTTCTTCATGAGATTAAACACTGTTATTGTTTTTGATAACAATATATATGTTATTCTGACTCTTAGAGCTTCACTATTGTTACTGCTACTGATAAACATTTTAATAATTTTGCTGTTTGCGCAGTGGTAGATATTGGGTGAGGCGAATGAGACAGTCGCCTCAGGCCCCCCCTCGAAATTAGCCATACAGTTTCAATCCGCTGCAGATGTTTGTTTAGAGGGTATAATCAAGTCGGGACGAAAAGTGGGAAATGTAAAGAACGATATTAGGTGAAGACCTTTTTTTTTTTAAAAAACACCCTGATTTTGGGACGAAAATAGGGAAATCTGAGAGCAAATGGAAGTGAAGACCTTTTTTTTTTAAGAAGACACCATGAGTTTCGGAGAAAAATATGCAAGCCGAAATCAAAGGTCTTTTTTTTAGGCAACATCAATTTTTGAAAATTCTTGCCTCGGGCTTCTAAATTGGAATATCCACCACTGTGTTTGCGTTATATTTCTGTACAATTATATATAAAAATCTATTTAAATAAGCTTGTTGTGGTAGGATGAAAAAAGCAGATAAGCAGTTTGGCACAGCGTCTCCGATTTATGAAATTATCTGGCGTCAAGTTGTATTTCCGAAAACCAACTGCAAAATTTGCAAAACACTGTATTTAAATTTATTGGATCTTTACATAAGGTTTACAGTTCAACTATTCATTCTTTTACATTTTATGTTTTTCAACCAACGAAGTAACACTAATTATTAAGGTGTTAATAAAAAAAAAAAAAAAAGGAAAACAAGAACTACGTCCAACTTTAAAGTGCTGGTTTCCAAACTTTCTCCATACTTGGCCCATATATTTATTTAAACGGCAGCTGTGGCTTATTATAAAAGTTTATTATACAGGGTGTTTTAAAAAGAATACGCCAAAATTATTACGTGGTATGTCAAAAACAAAGAACAATAAAAAACTCAAGCTTAGGTAGATGTGTTGTACAAACCTGCAAGTTTTATTTTATGTTTTACAAGTGCTCAGTGTGGCCACAACCGGCAGCATGGACGACATCAAGCCGATATGAGAATTCATCCCGAACGCGCCTCAGCATGTTGCGGTTCACCGTGTTGATTGCAGATGTTATTCAATTTTTCATGTCATCAATATTTAGTGGAAGCAATGCAGTATAAACTTTGTCTTTAGCATACCCTTACATTAAAAAATGACACACAGTGATGTCCGGGGATCTGAAACGCCAAAGGGCAGAGTGCAAGATCTCTCGCACCTCTCCTACCAATCCATTGTTGGGGCACGTTTTCATTCAGATAAGCTCGAACCTCGAAATGCCAATAAATTAAAAATCGCAAGCACACCAAATGCTTCTGCTGAGAACTCGCCGTTTTCGGTCCAAAAAAAGTGTTTTTCCCACAATTCAATGCTGCCACAAGGATTACTATCCACAGCGGTTAAAGTGACACCTAATCAAAACTTTGATAACTATTTTATCAACTAATTATTGATTCATTACGACAATGTTAAAAAAACAATAAATGCGTGATAATTTTGGTAAACACCCTGTATATACGTTAACAGCTTTATAGTGAAAAATAATGATATTATATGATTAACACATTTTTTTTAAAATAGAGCTTAAAATATTATATTATAATGCAATTTGTTGAAATAGCTTGTGGGCCATTAAAATTATCTTTGTGGCCCACTATTGGAGCATGGCCAATAGTTTGGAAACCACTTTTTCAAAGCATAAAAAAAGGCACGGGAAAAATCGAAACCATTCAAGAGTAGTCACCAAAAACAGCAAAATAAAAGAACAATCTTTAAAATTCTTTATAAAATTATATATGGAAACCCATGTGCGATCATTGCTTGTCCGATTGATGGAAACCAGTTGCTCGCTTTCATTCACCTAAACGAAAAACAAAACAATGATAAACAACTTAGAGTCAATAAAGTTAGCAACTGCAATAAGTAACCGAAAAAGTAGTAATTTGTAAAATAGATACACATACTGGATTCAGGTGCACTACATGCAACAGATATATCTTCAATGGAAACATTTGAATTCCTGACATTTTTAGGAGAATGTATGGCATTGGCATTATAGCCAAAGTCAACAATTGTTGGAGTTGTATTTCGTCGTCCAACGCTACGCTGATGGCCGAAGATTCCAGGCAATCTAAGATAAAAATAATAATTTTACGTTTTACACTAACAAATATAAGGCCACTGCTCAGAGTTGTAGCAGAATTTTAAAAATCATTTACGTCAAATATTTTGGTACTTATTTATTTTTTTAGTATGATCGAAATAGTATTATACATGTATTCCGTTTTGCTAAATATTACTAAATAATGCAGCAAGTGGTAGAAAATTTGATGGTAAACTATTCAGAACACCGCTGATAAATTCAACATTGTCGAACGCAACGTCATTGTAAAACTTTGTTACTTTTTTGTGTAGTTATATAATATCAAAAATAAAACCTTGGTTACATCTTCTCGTTATAACATATTGTGCCCCGTCTTGAAGGGTATCTGCAATAAGGCCAGCCATAGAAAAAGAAGTGCAGAGAATTCCTTCTTCTGTTGAAGGTGTAAGCAACATTTTTTCATCATAGTCGTCTCTTGCACGAGCTTCGAGTCGCCATTTTGAAAAATATTCTACACAGAGACAGTTAAAAAATTGCTTCAAATTTTCAATAAAAAAAAAAGCATTGTTTTTTAAATTGAAATGCGTAAAACGCTTTACTTTGTATCGAAATTGGGTGTTTTTACGACTTTTCTTGTATTCGGTAGTACAATAAAATTATTTTATTATAGAAGATAAAAACTTAAATCAATGGCCTAGTAGCCCAAATTTTAAAGCTCATTTCCACTACAAGCGTGGAATAAAGTAATCCTTGTTTCTTTATTGAGTTTTTTTGCTTTGCTTAGCGCTTAAGCGCGAAAAGAGGTACAAAATTCAATAAAACAGACAACTGTCCGATAATCACGACCAGTGTTTTTTTTAAAGTTTGGCTTGAGGAACATCTAAGCAATTTTGAAAGACCGCTAATTTTTTTTCCTATTGTTCCTGAGCGTACTTAGCTTTGTTTACACTATTGTAAAAGCAGATTTTGAGAGACCGCTGGACAATTTTGAGAGACCGTTTCGGTTCTTCAAAACGCCTTAAAAAAAACACTGATTCACGACATTGGCAATGTAAAATTGCGAAGCCCAAAGTTTTTCTCGATTGGATTAATTTCTAGCAAAACATTAGTACCATAAATGTAAAGAGCAACTTTCGTAAAACCTCAAACCTGGAACAGCAGTCGTGAGCCATTTTATTCTGTCGTCATTTACATTTGTGTATGGTGATAGTTGTGGCTTTGCTTTTCGTTTATGGTCATGCAGACCTGTGTTCATTAGGTCGAACCAATAATCCACAAACAGAAGAAACTCAGCCAAATGTACATGACCCGCTTGTTTAACTGGCTAGCCCCACAGTTGAAGATAATACCTGTAATAAAGTTTTTTAAAACTATTAAAAGTTCTTCTTTTCTCGAGTGGTCTTGATGGCTGGCTTAAAACACTTAAAAGTGAGGAACAAAAAAAGTAATAATTTTTTTTTTAGATTTGTTTTTACTACAATTTTCATTCGTTTAAATTTTAAAGAAACAGAACAATTAACAGTGAAAATAACATTACTTATTTAATATTAATACTTCTTAAAATCAAGTTTTTATAATATCAACAAATTAATTATATGCACTTCTCTTGCACAGCATTAAAGTGATAGCAATTTACCTGAGCAGCTAAATAAACTTTCATTTTCTCATAGTTTTCTGGATATGCATGCGATTTTGTAAGGCGAAGAAAGCGTCGAGGTAATATTGAAAGATCTTCCATAATTAATTGTTTGATTGGTTTCCAAGATAAATGACTTTTGTTCCAGAGATGACGATTACATGACATTAAGTTGTTTCTTAAAGTTTTTAACAAATGAGGAGGATCATAGATAAAGTATATAAATCTGTGACAAAAAATAAAAATTAAGACGTAAGAATCTTAACTCTTAATATGAAGAAAAACACATGATGAAATCAAAATTACACATTACAAAAATAGGGAATTAAACCAAAATAATGCTATTGACTATGCTTAACAAATTTTCAGTAAAAGGGCACCTTTGCAGATCAGCAGGATTCTTCATCCAATACGAAACACTATTTGGCTCCTTTTGAGCAAATGCCTTGAAAGTGGTATGATTGACAGAAAGACCATCACCTACAAAAGAGACACGGGGAGTTTTCATGAAAATTTAAAAAATTAAAGATACCTTTGGTTTACCTATAATTCCAACCACACGAACTCCAGCTTCCATTTCCAGGCTCATTATTGCATCAAGCAACATGAAATATAATGGTTTTGAAGTGAGACCACGAGAAGGATAGTATGCCAGTAATCGATCCAGCAAATTATTGGTTACACCTAAAAATATCTTTAATGATGCAATTGAAGATAAGATTTAGTACATGAAAAAATTGTACATTTTGTGTATAATATAAAATTTAACATTATCACAAAGTCTCCAACTAACCTCTTACATAAAATGCCAGGACGTTTTCTGCCAAAGTTCCAGCACGATTACTCAAAATAGTAATCGCTTCAGAAGCATAATCAACAAAACCTATCAAATCACCAGTGTCTTTCCGATAAAGCAAGCTTTCTGGAAATTTAAGTAAAAAAGTTTTACAAAAAAATGAAGGAAGTCTTCCCATGTAAGTTTCCTACCAGTGATTTTCATTTCATCAATAACAAGAAGAACATTTTTTTGAAATAATGCCTTGTTTTTTCCAGCTATGGAGCGAATTTCTTTGAGGACATTTGAGGTAATACCAGGTGTTGGCTTAAATAAATTTCGTTCCAAGCACAACCTTTGCTTTGATGGTAATACCAGCAATTTCGTGTCTTTGAGCATGGCATATGCTGCTGGACTTTTATTAAATAATTTCATGCAATACCTAAAAATCACCATGATTTTTATATATTTTTTTACTCATAAAAAAAACTATTATTTCAAAAACTAAATCTTTCCAATCTTTTGTTTGTTGCTCCACAACCTTTTTGTGCTCACAACTTTAAATAGTTTTCACTGACCTTAATATTGAAGCTGGAAAACATTGTCTGGAAGATGGTACATTTTTAAGGCTTAATTGATGTCTCCACCATTCTGACAAAAAAGTATCATTTTTATTTTGAGCACAAATTGCTGTGACAAAATCCTCAGTTGCCAAATCTGTATTCAAAGTCACACCATATTTTTGTTGAAAATTAGAAATCCTACAAAAAAACACCTTTTATTCTAGGTATCTTAAAAGTAGGAATAACCCTACAGCTGAAGTTACATTCTAAAACATGCAATATAATTTTTAAGTTAGCAAACCAGAAGAAATTTGCCAAAATCAGTCATAATTAATCAAATATGCTTATTGATTCCCATAACCTTTTTAGACAATTTTTTAAAGTATGACAAAAAGCACAATAAATTTAACTGTCACGTTACTCCACATAATGTTATGGCTAATCAAATATGCTTATTGATTTCACTTTACAAAAATACATTTTATTTTTTTATCCTAAAGTTGAAGCAAGTTTTTCTTTACTGCAAGACTTCATGTTTTTTATTTTTTTTTGAAGGGCTTAGTTGCTTAGCTGTCTCCTTTCTTTCTTCAGTCAATGCTGCATTAAAACTTTCTTTGAGATGAGAAGTACAACATTTAGAGCAGACTTTCTTTTCTGAAAAAATTGCCACTGCACATTGCTTGCTCAAAAACCTGAAAAACATTTTTTGGGACAATTTGAGACAAATGTTTTTATTAAGCGAAATTTTTTCCAAGAAAAAAAAAGATATAACACTGACAAATTACCTTTGACATGATGAATTCAAGTCACTGTAATTAATCTGAAATAAATTGAGACACAACCAATTTTCTTGTAACTTTATCAAATCCACAAAAAAGTTTAACTTGTCCAATAGTTTTTAGAAAATCACAAAACCCATGAGCATCCAACTTTATAGAAGGTAAAGATTCGCAAGGTACTGGAATACCACACAATGCAACATGGCATGTCATGTTTGAATATAAAACAACTTTTGCATCATCTACAAAGTTTTTTTTGATGGTAAAATCAAGTGGAATTCATTTTCGTCTAAAAATAAACACCTCCAAGAAGGTGGCAAATTGTTAGAAACCAATTGTGATGTTTCTAAAAAAAACGTTTGTTGCACTTTGATCAATTGTTAAACAATGATTAGTACTTTATTGGTTAAGTTGAATGTTATCTAGAGTTGAAATATCTTGAAAAGTATGTTTAGTTATGGTACGTCTTTCTGTACGTTTAACTGTACAATGACTTTTTTGTGGAAGGTGCTTTGAAGGTAAAGCACCAAATTTTAACCAGCTCCTCTTATTATCTGTAATAAAAATAACCTAAATTAACTCCAGGCAATATAACTTAATTTGGACTAAAAAACAAATTAGTAAACAAGAATCCAATAGAGTATCTATTATAAAACCATAAATTTTAATTTAATGCCATTTTCTTTTAGTAAAACTTTTTCAAAAATCAATATCCACAGATAGAATAGCAATAAACAAAAGACAATGTTGATCATCTATTGATAACACTTTTAACCGAAGTGAATTTTTATTCAAATTTAAATTGCTAGTATTCCAAACATAGACATGTTTCTATAAACAAAGTATTTAATTTATCAATGAATATTAAAACTAACATTTAACAATGTCATTTTCTTCAAAATGAAGGCTGCATATGCAAGCAATTCCTTTTTCCAAATGTTGTTTAAAATTGGCATTATTGGGAGCACGATATTTATAAAGGACTTCTTTCATACACTTTGATCAATTTGTTGAATCATATCCCCTATTTGTAGCACCATGTGAAACTTTATACAATTTCACTCCAGGTGTTGATCTTGTGGTATCACAGCCAGGAATGCAACAAAAGTGAGACATCTTTACAAAATTTTTTTTTTAAACTACGAGTAAAAAACAAATTAGTAAACAAGAATCCAATAGAGTATCTATTATAAAACCATAAATGCTCGTATATATATTAATTCTGGTCAAAAAAATAAAAATTCAAAAAATATATACTTAAAATCAAAAATCAAAAAAATGTCAATCAAAAAATATATAAACACTGTTACCAGGGATATTACTTAGTTTAAAATTCATTTATTCTTCTGCTTCACCATATATTAAAGGTCTTAGTGATGAAATGTCTAGAATTTTGAGGAAATTTAATATTGGCGTTTATACTTGCCCATATAAAACAATTGGAAATATTTTACTTAAGATAAAAGACTCTGTGGATGAAATATATAAGCATGGTGCAATTTATAAAATTCCTTGTAAAGATTTTGGATGTATATATTGGTGAAACATGCAGCTGCTTTAATACTCACTTGTCTAAACATAAACGTGATTTGAAACCGATTAATTTGGCTAACTTAAAAGAAGATGATTTAAATAAAAAACTTGCATTGGTTAAACATTGTTTTAATTGTGAACATAGATTTTGGAAATTTTAAAATATTGAATTACAACATTAATTATAAAAAACAAAAATTTCTAGAATTGTTATATATTAATAGTACAAAAAATTCAATAAATGACAAAGATTGGAATGTTTTTCCAAAAATACATAGTAACATAAAAAATTTCACAATAAATGTGAATTTTCAACCTGTTAAATTTGTTTCTGTTGCACAAAGTAGTTATTGAATTGTTATGCATGTTTGCCTCTCACGTTGTGTTTATTAGTTTGTTTTTTAACTTCTTGGTTTTTTTAAAATAAGTTGTGCATTGTGTGTTGTTTTTACCTGATGAAGTCTGCCCAATGTAACAGACGAAACATTATATTAAGTTTTTCTTTGATAAATATATTAAGCCTTCTGTTATTTGTTGAAGTTTAACTTGCCTCTGATTCTACCCAGAAGAACAAATAAATTAAAAAAAAATATATATATATTTATTTATTCATTCATTCAATTTTATTTGCAATCAAGTTATTACATTTTCTAAGTTGTTATTGAGAAAGTGATTGCAAAATAGAAAACAGCAGCTAAACAATATATTTTATTACACACACAACATCAATTGTGTGCAGTTGCTGTACCTTTAAAACAAAGAAGCTAAGTTAATTTAAAAAAACAACTAAAGATAGAAAAAAGAAAATGAATAAAATATTTAAAAAAAAGAAGTGTATACATTTTGTTTATGAAAGTGAAGCAGAGCAATAATTAGCCAAAAAATGTACACCTCTGAGCAATATAGAATTTAAAGTAATTGTAAAATTTTATAAAGCCTAAAATACTTTTTTTAGTTTGAAATTAAGAAATTAAGATTATAACATTATAAGGTCAATATTGATCAAATTTACAAGCTTAACCATTTTGCTGTAATCTTTTACTTGGACCAGATTAAAATTAGTATTCATTTTATATATAAAAGAAACTGCATACAATTTTCACTTTTGGAATTTTGCACTTTTGGAACATACAATTTGCATTTTTGGACTCTAACCACTTCCCAAAACATGAAACGCAGTGCAAAACAATGTTGATGATAATGAAATACTTGCAAAATACAAATGCCATGAGTTTACTTTAAATAAAAAGATGGCAATACATTTTACTTAAAAATTTATAGGCAGTATTAGTTTCCATACATATAACTAATAAATATTTTATTGTACAATTAAATAAATAATTTTAGAATTTTAAACTTTTGTTTTTACTATATAATAACAAATATATCAGTAAACATACTCAATTTTGAGCTTTAACATATATTCAAGCAGCATATATATGTAACATAAACTTATTAAATTATTTGCTTTACCAGCTATTTTAAAATAAATGTAAGCACAATTAACAACGGATGAGAAGAATTAAGCTATAGCCACAACCCATAAAAACTCATGTCTAGCAACTTTTTTAAAAAATACATTAGCATAAATTGGTCTAATTCAAAATATGCTTATAATATGAAATAAACCGATTTTTTGGTTGAAAAAAATGATTTTGCTTACTTAAAAGTTCTTTAAAAAAATAGTGACTCCAAATACAAGCAAAGTAATCCACTCGCCCTTAAAAATATTTTGTTAGTTTTTTTATGATCTAATTTTTATTGGATAAAAATCTACAGTAATTTTACTATACATAAAATTGTGCAGCCTATGTTTCGAAAAATTGGTTTTGGTTCACTATTCGCTGAGTTTCGTTGATTATCTTTTAAATTTAGGGAAATTTGAAAGCCTGCAAGGTTATTAAAAGCAAACAGGGAGTGAGACCCGAAACTTCTATACTGTTCATAGAAAGAAAACCTTATAAATGATGAATATCGGTAGAGGCGACACATGAACACACAAAACCGCGAAAAAACTGTAGGAAAGATACGGCAGTCTGATGTCTTGCTATTGTAGAGTCTATGGTTTCACCCAACAGGCCCAACTGCACTTCCAAATATATGACTGGTTAAACTGCCCACAGTAGCCTTGAGGTGTTGGTTTCCTTTAGTAGTGGTTTTGTACATAAGTAGTTTTAACGCCATTTTTGATGTTTTATCATCTACCTTTCGATCTTCCCACACAGCGCTTTTGCGGCGATGCGTAAGTATACGAGTATGTGGTTATAAAAGTTGCCTTCTTTTTTTAGTGCAATAATCCGTCTATTTATACTAATTCTTTATGCAGTTTATTATAGTTATACTTGTACAGTCACCAATCTATTAATGGGTTTTATGTTTGTATTTGCAATTCTTTTAAGTAATTTTTACGTGCCATCTCAAGAAATTTTATGGGATTTTTACTTTTTTTTATTTTCTATAATTTGGGCTATACTATATTGTATCTTTTGTAACTAAGTGTTAATAAAAAAATTTAACACAATCGTGAAAAGTCACATAATTATTTTGGAAAGCCTTCAACTAAGTTTGCCCAAGTCACTTTTAGAAGAGGATAGTGTTGCCTGTTATCGTTTTCAGCGCTCTTATATTAATACACTCTCCCGAAAGCTGTTATCAATCTTCGACCTAAAAACATTTTGCAGCTTTTTGAATTGTTTTTCAATTATAATACGACGACAAATCAATACAAACTTAAATTCCTTATTCAAGTTTATTCTTGATGTACTACACTGGTGTATCTTTCACTCCCTCTCCTGTGATTGTCAAACTTTTATCTTGTACTTTGATTCTCAATCTGTTCTGTGAATTCTGTTGTTCCTTTCTAGTACCTACTGCCTCAAACTCTGACAAGAACGGCCACACCGCAAGTCTTCGTGCGCCCTGCTGTCCTTTTGAACAGTAGAACATCTTGCATCTCCTGTTAGACTGCCCTACTCTTGACTCTCTACGCCGAGCCATCTTTAGTTATTTTTTCTTAATTCTAGACCTTTCGTTATGTCATTGGGGTTGTTCTTTTACTGGCACTCGGTGCCCCAATCCCTTGAAATGATCAGTCGAAACATGACATTCATACCAAGAAGAAAATTAACGATGAGATAAGTTGATTTTTGCACCAACCTTTCAATGAATTATTTCAGGAAAATAAAAAGAATTAAGTTTGCTTGAATCTCGATGATATAAGTGATTTCAAACTACATTCAAGCAATAAATTCTCAGGATATTCAAGCGTTGCAAAGCTGAAAATTAGGATTTTAAGTTTGTATTTAATAAACAAATTTTTTTAAGAATTTGGTGGCAGTACCAAATTAGACATAGCTTAAAAAGCAAATCGAACAATCACAATTCACATAACAGAATCAACCGGCTAGAAACAAAAAAGTCCATACACTATAAAAAAATTCGTTTTGTTTAGGGGCTTAATAAAAGCAGCTTTTATTAAATTTTTTAACCTAATTTATGCAAATAAAAAAAATTAAGTTCGATATTTTAGATAAAATATTTTCTTATTTTCAACCAATAGGAGGTATTTTGAAAAATTTTATTTTTAGTGTTAGTGATTACCATATAATAGAAATTCAAAAGCAAACACGATCATTTACAGATAATTTGACGTATTAACTTGAAGCAATTAGTTATGAAAAGAATAACACCCCACTAAGTTTGCTCGAAGCCAGTTTTTTTGTTTGTACAAATTTTTGTAAATATACCAGTGAAATATACTAACCAAAACTTTGTTTTCATCATTTATTTCTTCTGGGGTAGGAATTGTTTGGTTTTCAAAAGTTATTGTTGCATGAATGTCAGAAAAACTTGAATTAGACGTTCTGATTATGATCACCTGAAATAGATTAAAGAATTAATAAGGAACAATTAAATCATGTCGTAGCAACAAAATGCTCTATTTTTGGTTATTTACTATTAAATGTAAAATGATGAAAAGGTTTCCTAGTTCAGAATTTTATTAAAAATGAAAAAGTTACGTAGATCAGTCGCACTGCATATATGTAGCTAATACGAGGGTCAGTCAATAAGTAATGAGACTTTTTTAATAACTCAAGTTTGCAATGACTGGTAATCAAAAAATGCTTTTTTATTTTTCAACATAGTCTCCCTCCTTTGCAACACACTTGTTCCATCTTGATATTAGATTGTCTATTCCTTTGGCATAGAATTCCGTGGACTGGGTCCTTAGCC
Organism: Diplosoma virens; assembly: GCA_963680785.1. NCBI lineage: Eukaryota > Metazoa > Chordata > Ascidiacea > Aplousobranchia > Didemnidae > Diplosoma > Diplosoma virens. The sequence goes on from OY796880.1 coordinate 40,785,180, forward strand.
AGTTGCTCACAGCAGCCTTCACTTCTTCATCAGTCTGGAAGTGAATTCCCCTCATACTCTCTTTGAGTGGGCCGAAGAGGTGAAAATCAGATGGTGCAAGGTCTGGGCTGTAGGGTGGGTGTGTTAGAAGTTTCCAGCCTAAATCTTCAATTTTGGCTAGGGTTCTTGCTGCTGTGTGGGGCCTTGCATTATCCTGAAGGAGAATCACACCTCTTGATTGAAGTCCTCTCCGTTTGTTCTTAATGTCTTTTTTCACTTGAGTTAGCAGCTCACAGTAGTTCTCTGAGTTCACAGTATTGCCCCTTTCCAAGAAACTGATAGTGATCGGCCCATTTCTGTCCCAGAACACAGTGAGCATGACTTTCCTTAAACTTTTCTGAGATTTGAATTTTTTCTTCACTGGGGAAGAAACATGCTTCCACTCCATTGATCGTCGTTTCGATTCAGGTTCATAATGAAAGACCCAGGTCTCATCAGTTGTCACTATTCTCAATAGAAATACATCTCCCTCCTTTCTGTATCTGTGTAGTGATGCTCTGGAAGCCATCAGGCGCTGCATTTTGTGATCATCCGTTAACATCTTTGGAACCAGCGACAGCTGACTTTTGAAAAACGCAGCTTCTCACGCACAATTGCGTACACTGTGCCATGGGAGATGTCCAAGTTTGTAGCAATTTCATCTAAAGTGACCCTTCTATCAGATTTGATCAGGTCTTCAACTGCCTGTACTGCTTCTGGGGTAGAGACATCCACAGGTCTTCCACTTCTCAGATCATCAGTAATGCTTTCGCGTCCATCTTTGAATGCTTGCACCCATTTGTAGAAGTTTGCTCTAGACATACAGGAAGGACCATATTGTCTTTGCATTCTAGACAGAATCTCACATGATTTTACACTCTCTGCCAACAGAAATCTGATGACTCCTCTTTGTTCCAAGCATGAGCTGTTTCCTAGCCTAGTAGTCATTTCAATTTATCGTCACACCTACAGTAATCTGAAAATAAACAAGTTTTGTTGTAAATAAGATGACAACTCCATTCATAATCATCACATAAAATTTCAGTTGCATAACTCCAAGAACACCAAAGTAATTGAGAAAGTCTCATTACTTATTGACTGACCCTCGTAATTTACAATAAAATAAAAAAAAGTTTAAGAAATTACTGATGTGCTATTTAATTTTAAATTAACTTTACGATGTTTGATTTGCATGGTTAATATTTTTAGATGTGAATTTGAAGTTTTTAGTAATCAATAAATTGTTTAAAAACAGTTTTCTTGAAACAATTTAAAATATGTTTTAAAATGGGAGTTAAATAAATCTAAAAATTTCCTATTAAAACAGGAGTAAATTTTTTAAGTTTTTAGACATTATTTGTATTTGTTGATAAAAATAAAAGTTTAAACATATGATCATATCATATCAACTGTTTATCTCCTTGACCATTGACCAGCAAGTCAGCCCAAGGTGATGTTAAATTTGCCTGGACAAACGATTGCCAAACGATTGCCTGGACTTTCATTTATAGATGGTTAGATGCTGCTGTCAAGTTGAAATTTTTTATTTTTTATATAGTTATGACTATACGTATCAAAACAGCTGGTTAACATCTACAAGCATCGAAATCCAGATTTCTTTCTACATTTCAATATTATTTATGAATATCTTTTAAATATAAGGTTTAAAAAATTCGGAAAAGCATTTTTAACGATATCAAAGGAAAACTTTTATTGATTGAGAGTAATATGCCTCCAAATCAAATTCAACTTTTTCAAATACTCTTGAATTTATAATAACTATAAAACCAAACAAATAGATTTATACCGATATTTAGTTAAAAGTAATCAATTTTTTGTTACCTGTGAGGTCTTCGCATTTGATTCATTTATTACTACAGTGTTAACAAGTGAAACAAACACAAAGTTATTTTCTTCAAACTTATGTTCGAAAGATGATGACGTGATATTAATTAACACACTCTGTTGAGAATCACCATTTGACATGTTGAATGGAATTACATTGGAATTTGGAAATTCGTTTGTATGGATCCGTTTGATCTGCATGAGGTTTGATATTTAAGCACGTTCGCAAACAGGGTAAAATTTTTTATCTATTACAAAAAATTGCAAAGCCAATGAGTTTGATAAAACAAACTTTCAAACTAGATAAACTGGAAAATATAAACTAACTTGTTTTCTTGTACAGAATGATTTTTTGGTTTTTGTGCTGTTTAGCTCATCAAGCTTATTTTTAGGCACAACCTAATTCAACAGTCTAAAATTTAAATTTTAACATCATACTTTTTGCAATGTTATGCACTTTTTTACGTTTTGTACTTCATTATGCAATTTAAAGAATTTTTGGATCAAAAATCAAATCTGTAAAAAGGTTTAAAAATATCGAGTGCCCCTCTTAAAGGCAAGCTGCCTGAAGAATAACAAAAGCCTTTCCAATGCGTGTTACAAGTGAGTAAAAACCTGATTATTGATTTTGTATAATAAGTGAGAAGTTGACGATTAAAAAGGGAAACAGATCATACTTCACACTTAAAAAAGAGCAAAATTCTAGTAATCACCAGTCAGAATAATTCTGCATCAAACAATTTATAACAAAAAATCCATGACTGAACACATTGTCAGCTTAATTGTCTAAACATTTTCCAAAAAATAGCTTCCGAAAAAAAAAAATTCAAAATTTTTTTTTTTTAAAACTTATGTGCTAATAACAAGTCACAGAACCTCCAAAAACATTTTTGTTGAAAAAAAAAAAATTTAAACGTGCAAATCATTAAAATCGCGCCAACGTTTATCTATACAATTATTTCTTAAACACTGGTTGAAAACTTATTTGTAAGTTGATGTTTTGAGTTTTATAGTTGAATGCCAAGGTGCGATTCGGAAGTGACAAACGAGAAAAAAAGTTACTTAATACTTCAACTAATCTTGTATTTTCTTTATTGATTCTACAAAAATGTGATAAAATAGTAGTTTAAAATTGAAATGCAATAAGTAAAGTAGATTAATGTTAAATTTATTAAATTAATTCAACACTTTGATTTCGTAATCGAATGTAGATCTGTATCCTTTCTAAGATTGTTTGAAATTTGTAAACATATCTGCAATTTTTTTGGAATAAATAATGTTTATTTGTAGCAAAAAAAAATCTTTAAAAGATCATTAATCTTTAAATCATGTATTGATATATCTTCGATTAAAGAGTAACTTTTTTTAAATTGAATCATTTAATTAATAAACATTTTTTAAATTAACCTGTCATATTAACCTTGTCAGTAAAATGCTGTACAATCCAAAAAAAATTTCCTAAATTTAGATGTGGAAAATAAAAAATTGTTTGGATTTTAAAAACAAATTTAAAGAAGATTTAAAAACTTTTTTGCGTTAGTGTAAAAAGAATTACTAAGATTTAATTTCATTTTTTTATCGTATCAAATAATAAGCATCTGTATCTAATATACTTTTAAAAGTTTGTATTTTGCTATCGATCAAATAAATTGCTATTGCTGGTGATCACTGATATACAGGGACGTGCCGTCAGGGGAAGCAAGTGATGCACTGCCTCACCTGTGGAAATCAAATAAAGTAATAATAAAATATTGAAGTCATAATCTTAGCAAAATAGTTGCAACTTGCTATTAGGTACAAAATTTGCATGATGAAATGCTCAAAAAGTTTACGAAAAGCATCAACTTGCAATATCTTTCATCATGCGAACAAAACTCGCGTCCCTCCCTTGATAATACCAACAAAACTCAAGCCTTATTATATTAAAATTCTAACAGCATTGAACAGAACAACAATAGCTAAATTTTGTTAGTACTGTTTTTTTGGAAACTAAAAGTTTAATTCGTGACTTTGTACCAGATAACGCAGTGTTGTGATTATCGGCGATGTTGATTGGCTTTACATTCAAGCTTGTTCCTGTGTTTTATTTTCATAGTTAGGAAGAAAAGTCATTTTGTTCATGTAATTCGATGAAAACGGAAGGAGTGTACGTATAGCTGCAGCCCCTAGACTCTTCTATATGTACACATATTTTTCTCAGAAATCAGTCAGTGGCATAGCTTAAAAATTGTTTTTTGCAGTGGAGTTACATTTAATTTTCAAAATCTCTTTTTGAAAATATTCGGAAAGAATACCCTTGTTCAGACAAAAAGGATTCCTTGTCATCTTCAATTTTGAAAGTTTTTAGTGTCCCTCAAATCTGAAAAATAGCTTCTAAATTCTTGTTTTAAAAGTCGCAGGTGATCCTCCACCTCAACTTTAAGCTCGCCCAAGTTCAAATTGGCTTTTCTCGACGACAATATCTAGTTTAAGAAAGAAAGCTGCATTTCCTTTTTGAATTCAACAATGCTTTGCTCCACTTTTGCCACAAAAGTGTTGATGGTGTCATAGTCATTGATACAGTTGATATTCTTGCCCTGCAAAATCAAATTTAAAACATTTAATGCTTTGAAAATATTTACGAGTTTGCCAACGTCAGATAAAACTCTTTTGATTTGATTGAAAAAAAAAATACTGTTTCCATGAGGTTTAAATAACAGCATAAGTTCATCTTTCATTTCATGCACACGAACTACGATGTTAACTTTTAATAACCACCGAACAGATGTATTAAAAAAGAAGAGTCTCATGATTGGAACCATATCCTTGCAAAACTTGGTAAACAGTTTTGTGTTGACAGCACTTGCTTTAACCTATTGGACAGCTTGTATGATTTTTGACAGCTTATTTTTCATGGGAATAAACCAAGTCTTGAAGCCCAGAGCCTCTCGGTGAATCACAAAATGAAATTTAACCACATTGTAGGTTTTCTTTTTATCTTTGCAATAAATTCACTTTGAAACCCAAATATTGCCAGAATACCATCAATACAAACACCCACAAATTTTTCCCAAGGTAATCTATAATGTTGTTGCAATAAACGTGGAGACAACTTAAAACACATTTTCTGCTTAAGGTGTAGTCTCTAGGGGTCTGCAAAACAACATATCCTGTTTAATCGAAACGAACGTAGACTAATAACTGCAACATTTGGGCAGTATTAGTTGTTTCACCACATTGAATTGAAGAAAAAAAGTAAGGCTTGTAATTTTTTGAGAACTTGACATTCCATGTCTTTTGCGAGCTCAAGAATGGGTGTTTAAATTGCAGAATCCGAGAGTGAAATCTTTTCCATCTTCTTACTGTACGTTTTTCTCAATACAAGGTCAGCTACTTTTGACATGTACGGTTTAATCAATGTTTCACCAATGTTGTGAGGTTTCTTTTCTTTAGCAATCATGTGAGCGATTTCGAATGATGCTTTTACTAATTCTGTAGACAAAAATTGGCGAAAGCAATTTTCAATTTTTTCAGACAGTCTTTCTTGCTTTGAAAAAAGCTAAAAGCTTACCTTTATGGCCTAAGTGTATTGTCTGTAGATGATGCTGAAAATAGCTTGGTCACCTTGTGCAATTGCTGAGATTTCGATAGCATATGACGCACTGTGGTACCACTTGACTATTTATTGTGGAATCTATAGAACTATACTATAATCACTGTCACGCTTTTTCTTTTTCACATTTATTTTATGTCAATGCAGTTATCTATTTAGTTTGCAGCCATTTTCTTGCGCTCCCTTTATGAACTTCTTACGCACAAAGGGGACGCACTCCCCAGGTTAAGAACCCGGGCTGTACAGTTACTTAAAAAATCATTTGTGTGTTAAATCGAGATTACTTAAATTACTTTGAAAATTACTGAACAGACATTTTATAATTTAGCAGAGCATAATGATCAATGAAAAAATTTTATCTTTAGTCATAATTGTTGAACATGAAACAAGTTCAACTGATTTCATCACCGCTGAACTAGGCAAGAGTTAACTACATCTTTAGCTCTTTTATGGGTTTAAAAACAACTAGTATTAGTTGATGTATGTAGCAAACACAAGAATACCACATATACAAAGTTATAATTAAAAAAACAAAGCTTTACGTTTTTTTCTGATTATCATTTTTGTCCAGCAAATTTCCCACAGTTGAAACAGCAACTTTTAATTCTTCTTCTTTGATCTAAAAAAAAATATAATTTTGATAAATATTCACTATTTAAACCAACTAATTAAGCTAATCTATCCTTTTCTAGTGAAGATTTAGACCAACAAGTACTTAAAGTAGTCTTTTAAAATTCATAATAAATCTAAAGCAATCAAAAAACTTTGTTTATCAGCGATTAATTTCAACAAAATGGAACTTCTGTTCCACTTTGTTGGATTGTTTTTTTTTTGTGTCAAAGATGGTACCGCAGTTCTATTCGATTAAAGTCAGCAAAATGCAGTTTTAATTGAAATAGGTTGAAAGTAAGTAAATTTGCAATTTCTGAACAAGTTAAGTTTTTTTCATGCTTAGCATTTTCCTTTTGCTATTTTAAATTGAAAAAACTCTAAAATTTGAAGTTTTACAATTAAGTTATGAAAGGCTATTCATTACAAAAGCCTGATGAGGGCTTAAGTGAGCTAAAAACGTTTGTTTTGTTTTGTATGATTTTTTCTTGTTTTAATAATTTACATACATAAATTCAGAAATGCTAAATTCAAATGACAGTTTTTCATAACTATCAAATAAAATATTACAATTAATAATTTTTGTAAAATAAAAAATTAACTTTTAAGAATTTTATAGTTTTATTAACTATTCTAAAGATATTGTCTGAAAAAAATTTGAAATAATTGATTACCAGTATACTTGTTTCTTTCACCAAGTCCTCAAGATACTCAGTTGCCTTTTCATGATCTTTGTCCGTAAGATTTCTAGTATTTGCAGTTAAAACAAAAAGGTGAATAAGTCCTCTAGAAAAGATTTTCTAAAGTCATGTTGCAAGAAACTTCCTTTAGTGTTGATAAATCAAATGAAGCCTGAATCTCATTTGTTTCGGAATTAATTTTTGGAACACATTGAATTGCTGCTTTTGGTGAACCTAATCAAAGTCAAATAGTAATTTATTACAACAAAATTTATTTTCAAACAATATAAATTTTTGTATCGTTGAAAAGTAATAAGGCAATTAAATTAGTCATTTTGCAAGTTTATGCTTCCGGTCTTACAGTATAGTAATAAAACAACAGTATATTATTTGCAAATCATTATTTTTAGTTTTAAATTATGTTTTCTAACGAATCAATTCTTTTAAAATGAGCAAATTCTCCAACCTGTTAAACTGCAAATTTCTTCCGATGTTGCAGTATCATAAAAATTTGTTTTAGAAAATGTGTATTCAGTTCTTTCATAAGAGATTTGGTTCGTTTGACAGAACTTTTTCTCTAAAAACAGTAAAGAGAAATTGATATAGAAAGGTTTTTAGGCATAATAAAGTCCATTTATGATTTTTTAAATAATATTTCACATTTGAGAAATGTTTCCTTTTTTGAAATTTCTTTACATGGTCCAGTTATCGAGCCTGAGACTTTGTGGTTAATGTTTAATACCAGCTTTGAGCATTTAGATTGTGCAAAGAGTTTGTTTGACATATTCGAAAAAGAACATCCGGCTATGAAATTAGGAGATTTTTGACAAGGTTATGTTCAGCACAGCTTGTGAATAAGCTTGTAGCATTGTTCAAGAAATTTGAAATGCAGCTTCCAAAAATTATATGGTACATCAAATTAAACGCAATCAAACTTAACATTTATAGCTTTAAGTGTTCCTTTGATGCTTTGTTCATTCATTTTCATTTCTATTTAACCATACATTAACTTAATTTATTCTCTCAATTGCAGGGCAACGTCACAGACATTAAACTTTGGGCAATCGTAACCATCAAGCGATTACTCAGACCTGCTTTTGGAGATGCCAAAATATCGCTGTGCGTTAGAAATTTTTTATCTGTTTTTTATTTTATTTAGAGATGCGATTGATACATGCTTGCAACTTTTTTTATACTTTTTGATTTTCAGATTATAGCAGATTATTATGACGTAATTTTTTTATTGCCAAGTGGTGATTACATAATCGGTACACCAAGCTCTCACTTAATTTAATCTATTTGCAAGTTGTCTTTTTAGTGGTATAATTATTTGTTTTTAACTCTGAGAAAGTGGCAAGTAGCTTAAGAGCATGTGACTTCTGAACAGTCCATTTTGTTTTTCTCTTTTAACCTTCAAGAATCGCTTAACAAAATTTTTTCAGTTAATGCAAGACTTCAAATTATGTCATTTGTTCACTGCCTTGACTTGTGATTAGCTGTATTGCGAGGGCGCGCATTGTTAACCAATGATAAATTTCGTGTACTGAATAAATGCACCATAATCTTGAAATTTTTATTGTTATCTAGCGTATCATGGCTTGATTCAATAAATAACCTGTATTTTAGCGCTGTGAATTGTTTTAAAGTTTGATAAAGCTTGGAAGCCACGTTTTACATCAATAGATCAAATTTTTTTCAATTTTGTGAATATATTTTTTATAGTCTGAAACCGTGGTTTCTTTCTATTTGTGGATAGAAATTTCTATTGAATCAATCCCGTGCTTAGCCAAAATGTATTGTTTAAAGAGCTTCAGTGTCGCGTTAAACTATTTCTCAGGCCGGAATTAGTAAAGATAAACACAGTGTTACTTCAGCTCAAGTATTTGGGTTACCTAGTTCAACTGGTCTTTTTGGATTCCCAAGTAAAGCTGTGACAAACATAAAAAAACAATAAGAAAAATTGCTCATTAAAAGAAAACATTAAATCCGTGCAAAGCCAAATTGAATTTTTTCAAAAAATCAATCTTTGTTAACCTAATTTTATATAATAAACCCTGTAACGATTTTGGGATCTCCATGTGAAACGATATTTTGAACAATGAATAAATCTTTCTATAAGACAAAATCTTGGTTTAACTCATTAATTTCTTTATTTTTGTTTATTTACATTTGGCTTTATGCTTAAACTTTGCAAATTGCACAACTACTATTGTGATTCCATACTTAGCATTAAAAAAATCTAGATCAAGTTGTAGAAATAACTTAGTTTTTTTACAATTTTTTATTATTATACCAAAAATATGCTTAACTCAAGAAAAATCAGCTCTCAATTTGTCGTCACCAAATCATTTTCAGATCATGCAAGTTATGGTGAATTATAGATATATTTCAAAATATGAAAATATAAAAACTGTACTAATTTGTAAGGTTTTGTTACTTAATTTTAAAAAAATGTAAAAACATACATTAATTATATTTTACTAAAAAACTAAACTTTAATACCTTTTTTTTTTGACAAATATATGGTTTTGACAAATATATTGTTTAGTAGTTCCACTAAAATTTCCGTTGCACTCTACATTAACCCATTGGGAATTTGAAGGGCAGCAGTGATGATTTAATACAACACAATTTTTCTTGGTATTATTGGTTGGTTGTTTATCAGCCCATTGGATAAATTTTGGATGGCTTCCATTAACCCAAGTAAAGTTGTTGTTGTTGTTGCTAAGATTGCGTTGCAACCCAATCCAGAAAAATGGATCTATAATGTAGATGATGGTCTATATTTTAAACGAAAAAAAAAAATTTTAAGCATAAAAACTCTAAGCTGTCATCAATTAAAGATTAATAATATCTGGAGTTACAGAAAATTTGCTCAATAGCAAACAGTATTCTTTTATAAAACATTCATACTGTATTAGTTTATTTTAAAATCTGTGACATAGAAATGAATCTGGACTGCAGAAGGCCAGATTTTGCCCCCCTAGATTGTCTACAAGAGCACAAATTTGTGGGGTTCCTGGTGTCATGGTGGTCCAAAAGGAACACGCTTTAACTGAACAAAAAGTGGCTGGTTTGATGCTTCAACATTTGATGACTGGTTCCGAACAGTGGTTGTACCTTGGGCCCGAAGGCTAGAAGGAAGAAAGTTGATGATTGGTGACAACTTGTCATCTTACCTCAACCTTGATATTGTGAAACTATGCTCAAAGAATAACATCATCATGGCTTTTCTCCTGGCAAACACAACTCACTTGACACAACCACTAGATGTTGCATATTTTCGTGGACTTAAAGGTAGATGGAGAAAAATACTGACTGATAATAAAATTGCTCACCCTTACAATGCTGGTTTGAGCAAAGACGATTTTCCATCGTTGCTAAACAAGGTCATGAAAGCATCTGATCTGAAGGTGGAAAAAACCTTCAAGCTGGATTTGAAGCAGCTGGTATTGTCCCTTTTAATCCACAAAAAGTATTGCAGAAAATGCCTACATGTAATAATCAGCCAGAAGCTATTGCAGAAAATGTTAATGCCAGTGTTCTTGATTTTCTGGAGAAAAGTCGAACACCACAAGAAAAAGACCCTAGCAAACGTCGTAAGAAAGTGACTGTTGTCCCTGGTGCCTCAATTTCTGAGAAACATTTCTTTGTAGAACAAACTTTAGAAACCATCACTAAGCATAAAAAGTCAGGTATGAAATCAAAGAGAAAAATCTGTAGCGAAGAAGAGTCTAAAGTCAGCAATACAGATTCTAGTGAAAATGAAGAGGAAGTAGAAATAGATGATGACTTTGAAGAAAGCAAAAGTGAAGATGAAAGCCAAGAAGAGATTGAAGCTGAGGAAGAAGCATTAGATGATGGTAAGCATGGTGCAAAAGATGATGAACACAAGAGAGGTGAAAGATATACCGAATGTGACACAAACGATTGTAGTTCATTAAGTAATGCTGTAAATTCACTACCACTTGGGATGACACAAATGGGAAACTGGGTTGTGGTCAGATACAAAATAGTTAAACATTGTAAAATAACAGCAAAATACTTTGTTGGGCAGGTTTTAAAGGCATATGAAAAGCATGAATTCAAAGTTAAATTTCTTCGACTTAAAGAAGCACCCAACAAGTTTATTTTCCCTGAGCATGAAGATGTTGCTGATTTCGAACACAGTCAAATAATTTGTCTCTTAACCAGTTAAGCACGTTGCAGTTTTTGGTCTGTCTACTTGCTCAGTGCGTAACGATTTTTGTCTAGTATATGGCGGTCACAGAGCGTATCATGCATTACGTAATCGACTTCTTGCTGTTGAATTTGTTGTTTGGCCTCGCTTCATCTATTTATTAGTTTATGTAATTCAATGACAGAACATCTTGATTTTGTACTTTTTACTTTTGCAGTATATATAATACAGCTACCATAAGAGTGATACAAACACAAGAAATTATAGAGTAAACAAATGATCTCCCAGCTGATGTTATATGCTTCGATAGGCACAAGTTCAATAGTTTTTCTTGGTATGGTAAATTTTGAAGCAAGGTGAAACACACAAAGCTTTGTCGCATTCCTTGCACATAAAATGCGTTTGCTTTCGTTGTTTGTTGGTGTAGCATACGTGACAACGGCGTTGTGGCTTTGAGTTGCATGATGTTGGAGGAATTTCTTCTGGGAAATGCCGGCCTGTCAGGCGCAAAGGCGACTGTTCAAGTGAGGGTCGGCGCGACTCTCTCTGTGCTCCTCCTTTGTACGTTTCAATAAGTCTATCCACCAAAATCAGAATAAACTTCAGTCTACTCCACTCACCACCGCACTTTTTGTACAACAGATAAGCATTGAAGGTAGCCATGTCCATGATGTGTCAAAACTGCTTCTTATAATATTTTTTCAGCCGTTTCCAAGCAGAAGGGTAAGAAGCCAAATATGCATCGCTCAGGTCTACTCCTCCCATTTTGTCGTTGTAGTCAAAACAAACCTGAGGCTTCACTGCTTTTTTTCCACGGACTACTATCTCAACAGTTGAGTCATCATGAATGGTGCTAAGCATGTTGACATATTTTTTGTCTCTCCACCTCAGGGCCATCACTTTTCCTCTATACATCGCCGCTACTTCACCTTTCTTGAGAATCTTGGACATGAGATCTTTAGGGAGGCCTTTTGAGTTGGCACGTACTGTTCCGACAGCATCAGTTGAATTTTCACATAGCTTATCAAACAGTTGCGTACAAGAGAAAAAATTATCCATGCTGATACAGTAGCCCTTCCCTAATAATTCGTGAGCAAGTGTCAGAATGCATTTGGTTCCCATGCTTTTTTCCTCATGATACTCGTTCAGAAAAGCAGTCTCTTTTCCAGTATAAACAAAAAAATCCCAAATGTATCCAGACTGTGAATCACAAATCTCGTAAGACTTAATTCCGTATCTTGCTCTTTTTGAAGGTATGTATTGTCTCCATCCCAGTCTTCCCTTCCACAGCATCAGAGACTCATCTATTGATACATGTTCATCTGGGATGTACACAGATGAAAATTTTCTTTTCATGTGAAGTAAAACTGGCCACAGTTTTGACAGTTTTTTTGGAATACTGTCATTACTTTTGCTGTTGTCTGAAAAGTGGAGAAATTTTGAAAGAAGAGCAAATCTTTCCGATGACATTGTTTTTCGAAAAAAAGGAGTGTCAATCGATTCCTTTTTACTAAAAAATAAGCTTTCTTTTGGCTTTGGGATGATGCCTTGTGAAAGCAGAAGAGCAAGATACACTCTAATTTCACAAGGATTAGTGTCTGTCCAAGAATTTACTCGGGACCGTCGCTTCAGTCGACCATCATGCTCTTCTTTGAATTGTTGAGCGTATACATTAGTTTGCTCAGCAATGAGGTTTATTTGTGAGTCATCAAAAAATAACTCGAAAAATGGAAGGGGATCTTCCTTATTTTCAACTACCGCTTTCATTCCTGGACTTCCTGTAAATGGAAATCTATCTCTGTTCTGTTGCGCTCCAGTACTCCAAACTGAGTTCGATTGTACAGGTATTGCCTGCTGTAGTGAAACATCACTAGTATTATCGCTGTCAATGTCATGTGAAGGAGAATTGAGGTCTAAATTATCTGAGCTGCAACTCATGTAACTCTCTGAATCACAGCTTTCTGCACCTTGCAAGCAAGGTTCGTCTTCCATGTCTGAATCACTAGAGTCATCATCCGATTCGTCGAGCAGGCTTCTTAGAGCCAGTTCTGATAAATGCTTTCTTTTGTTGGCAGCCATAAAAAGGGAAACGAGATACACAGAATATATTATAGTAAAACTGTAATATAAAATCGTTCAGATCAGTCTACATACGCTGTAACTGAAAGTAAAAAAAATCAAAAGAATGAAAGAAAATTTATCTCAAATACACTCTATATTCTATACGATAAGTAGGCTACCACCTCCACATAACGACTAAGAATGTTGAGCTAATCTATTTATAGTGCTAAGCTTTCAGCATGATTCATGCACTGTTGCACAAGGTTTACCGCAAGTCTCGAAGCAGTCAATGCTACAGTATAAAAGAATTGAATTTGATAAGGGTCATCTGAAAGAAGATGCCAAAAATGATTGTAGTTTATAGTATCTTCTGGGGTTGAGTTGAACGATGTAAAGCACTCTTAAGTACTACAATGTGATAGCTAATGACGTGAAAACAAGTTTGTAAACTATAGTATAAGGTTGGACAATGATGGCATAAATGTATGCCATACGGACTAGCGGAGTAAACCACCCATGTTATACGCACTCCAGTAAAGCAACTCTATGACATCATACAATGCCATACGTGATCAGCAAGTTAAAATGGCACGACATATATTAATGCCTTACGCGCTTAACTGGTTAAAAGAACCAATGATTGATAGATGCAGTATTTACACATTTGAAGAAATTAGGATTTTATCCTCTCTGATGCTCTAAATTTGTTTGTGCTTATCTAAGCAGACTGCTAGAATTGTATGAACTATTATTTGTGACATTCTTTTTGTGTCATACCTTTAAAATTTTTGTATCTAAATAAAATTTTTGCATGTAAATCATTTTTTTTACAAGTCAGAAATTAGGCTAAGTAACTGTCAGATGAATTAACCTTGCCTGATAAATAATATGGTATCAACTGCTCTCTACTTTTAGTAGTGGGCAAAGTTTACAGAATATGGGGTTACTTTGCCTACTTTTTAGATTAAAAAAAAAGTCTTTAGCATCAACTTAAGTTATTTTTTTCTTAGCATCATGATTTTATGACCTATCTTCATCTATGAGCAGAGTTTGTTCAAAAACAATCAAACATAAAGAAATCAAAAATGACAAAATGTGTAAAACTTAGGCAAAGTATCCCCATTTCACGGTACAAAAATTTTTAATTATTATGTATATGTATCCTTACATATACAGTATAAATAAATCACCAATTGAAAATAATTTTTACTTGATATAATCCCCTCTTTGTGCAACTACAGCCTTAAATCATGTCCAGGTAGCAATTGCTGTGGCACACAGCATTTCTTTGAGGAAATTGGTCCCAACATTGGATAAGAGAAGTTTTTAAATCTTTAACAGAATGATGAACTTTTGAACAGGCTTTAGTTTTGAGTATTGACCAAACTGAGAAGTCCCTTAGATTGCAATCTGGTGAACAAGGAGGCCACTTCTCTTTGGGAAAAAATGCAGTAAATGATCTCTGCACCACACTTGAGTGATATTCACAGTGTGAACTGGTGCCCCATCCTGCTGAAAGGTTTAGAGTTTGTTACTACCAAAATGCTTGAAAGCAGAATCTTTCATGGGTTTCTGGATAAAATTAATGTAAGATTTGGCATTAATTTTGCACTTTTGATCCACAAAAATGAGGGTAGACTTTCAGGTGCAAGAAATGGCCCCCCAAACCATGACAGAGGCCAGTTTCATGGTGTGACAGACTCTTTTCTTTCAGCTGGAATCTCAGAACTGTTTTTCCCAATAACTCAATCATTATGGCAATTATGGGCCATTTCAACAGCAAATAACTTCTCATCAGACCAGACAATTTCCCCAGCTGTGCCTCTCTTCATTGCATTCAACAAAACTTTCCTCTGTCTAATCTTTTTTGCTTTTGAGATGTGGTGAGGGTTTGCTTTCATTGCAAGGTGAATGAAGATATTCCTAAGTCTTTATGAACAATTCTTTTCATTGTTTTGGGGCTAATTCCACTCTGCACTGCCATCTTTCTCAAAGACCTCCTTGGGTTCCGTCTGATCCTTACCCTGACTACTTTTACAGCTAATGGAGTTTGTTCTGATCAAGGTCTTCCTTTTTGAGGCAATCCTCAAAGTCACCTTGCTCTTTATATTGCTTCAAAGTTCTCCAAACAGTCGATTTGTTCACAAAAAAACTTTTTGCAATCTCAGAATTGAAGCATCCTGCATGATGGATTTTAATAATAGTCTTTTTTTGATAATAACTTCATAATAAATCAGATTTTAATCAACCAACAATTGAAAATATTTAATAATTATAATCATCAAAGCCTTTAAAAGACAAGAAACAGTTAAAAAATTAGTTTTCAACATAAAAAATTATGATTGAACTGTTGCTGCAATATTTATGAAAAAAATGAAAAACGGCAAAAAATCACAGTTTAAGTTTGGCGTTAATCAATTTATATTTATTTTTATGCCAACACTTATTGACCAATTCAGTGTGTTTGTTCAACAGAACGTCATCATTAGCAGTTAAGATTGCATATTTTTCTGCCAGACAGAGGTTGTATACTTTGCCCCCGTGTTGATAAGGTGTGGTGTGGCAAACTATTTTCCAAGATATAACAGGATTTAAACCAGAATCTTTGCAGGACCAAATGAATTTGAAAAGTTCGGTTGCATTTCTTTTGGAATCCGAATTGAAGGAATGGTTGTGCTTGCCACGCAACACCTTATCAACACGGGGGCAAAGTATGCAACCTCTCTCTGGCAGAAAAATATGCAATCTTAACTGCTAATGATGACACTGTGGTGAACAAATGAACCGAATTGGTTAATAAGTGTCGGCATAAAAACAAATATAAATTGATTAACGCCAAACTTAAACTGTGATTTTTTTTCATTTCTCACCATGTACAACGTCCTACTATAGCTGATACTTGAATCCTTTTCAAAATTTTGAAATAATATTTGTATTTGTATTTCTTTTGCATGCTTTTCTTCTTGTGTTTTCTCACCGATCTTAATCAGTTTTGTTTAGCAGGGTCTGTGATGGGATGTTCCGACCCTAATAAGCTTTAAAGTTTTTTAAGTTTTTTAGTTTTTTTTAATTGTTTTAATTCTTTCTGGCAGTTTTATCTTAACTTTATTTTATTTTACTTTTTAGAGTAAAATAAACCCCTGATGATCTCTTTTATGGGTGAAACAGTCTGTTGGGTTTTAGATTTGTTTTTATTTCCATGATTTCGCTAGTGTTTTGAATTAAATTGATATAGCCCCAGAAGAATTTTTGAGTAAAAACAATTTAAAATTACACTACATCACAATCGTATTGACATGCTTTTGCATTGACATTATATTCAATAAATCAATTTCCCTTTTTTGGTGTGTATTTTAAACGGCTGGAATTTGCTATAATAATTTGACTTGAAAAACTGCTGGTTCTTCAGTGCTTCCTAATCTTTTGCACTTTTTATCACACTTATTGATGCTGTGCTGTTTATTAATTGATTTTGCATCAAAGACAAACAAACATCTGTTTAAAGTATGGAAAGGGAATTTACAAATGTTTAAGTGTATAAAATAGTTTTGATTGCAATTATTAGTTATTATTTAGCAGTTATTAATGTACAGGGTGGGGCGTAAGTATGAAAACAAATTTTCAGTATTAATTTTCTCTTCAAAATACTTATTTTTCAAAATTTTATAGTTTATAGATTTGATAAGATACTCTATTGTCATATTTTAAAAAATTTTTGAAAATTTTTTAGCCATTTTAAAAATGACAGAAAATAGAGCAGCTATAGTTGCATTACACTGTGCCAGAAAGTCTAACTCCGATATTGCAAAGACACTTTCAATTGGGAGATCAACTGTCTGAAAAACACTAAAGCAGTTTAATGAAAGGGGTGATCTTTCTGATCGCCCTAGAAGTGGCAGACCGTGTTCCAAGCAGTCAAAACCGATGATCAAATGCATTCGAGAAAAAATTGGGAGAAATCCAAAAAGATCGATTAGAAGGCTAGCAAAGACATCAGAAATGAGTCCAAGAACCATGAGACGACTTGTCCATGAAGACCTTAAAATGTCCTCTTTGGCAAGCCTTATCTGCAGCGGTGAAGCAAAAAAGGCTTGAGAGAAGCAAAATTTTGCTCAAGAAATTTAGATCTGGCATGGCCGGTGAAATTGTTTGGTCCAATGAGAAAATCTTCACAGTAGAAATGGCTCATAATTGAAGAAATGACAGAGTAATTGGAAGAAATATCAAAGACATTCCTTGTGATCAAAAAACTGTCCACTAAACCATGAAGCCAGTTTCTGTAATGGTCTAAGATGCTGTTTCAAAATCCTGGATGTCCCCACTAATTTTTGTCGATCAAGGTGCAAAAATCAACACAAAATGTTATGTTGATAACATTTTGAAACCAATGTTGGAATATGCTAAGGATCACTTTGGCAAGGACACTTTGTGGACATTCCAACAAGGTGGCACAACATCACACACCACAAACGTCACCCAAAATTGGTGTAGAGACCATATTCCAAATTTTTGGTCCAAAGAAATGTGGCCTCCATGCTTCCCGGATCTTAATCCCATGGATTTTTCGGTGTAATCTATCTCAAAAGCAAGGCTTGTAAAAAAACTCATCACACTGTTGATGACTTAAAGCGCTCATTATGTTGAGCATGAAATGAAATTCCACAAGAACAGCTACATGCTGCATCAGAAGGAGTTCACAAGAGATTGGAGGCAGTAATCAAATACAATGGGGGCCATTTTGAATAAAATTGTATTTTTGCTTTTTATTAATGTTTTTAAATAATACATCCAAGTAAACATGCAAAATATAAATTTTATTATATTGTAACATCCATTTTTATTGGTTTTCATATTTACGCCCCATCCTGTATTAGAAACAAAAAGTTGTTTTTATGTAATAAATTTATCTAAATAACAAAAAATTGCTTTATTTCAAAAACTTAGTGATACCAAATTGTTGTTCTCCACTTGCAAGGTTGCACAGTATGCCAAATTAGGAAGTGCTTTGGATTTAGCAAGACTGCAATGCATCAGTTATTTATATGCCATGCTATGGCTGCAACCAGAGAACACCTTGAACAGACTTCTTTATAAAACTTTAACAGAAAACAACTGGATCAATGTAAATGAAGGAAACATTTAGGCCATTGTTTGGTTCAATGTTCATGGCTCAGAGTTTCTAAAACCAACAAGAAAAATATGGATTACACCAGAAATAAAAAAGCTTTTTAAATTTGTTTTGCAGCAGAAACACTGATTTTTCTGCCAATGATTTACTACTCAAAAGAGCACATAATTATTTAATTGTATATCTTGGCATTTCATAAAGCAGGTCTGGGTAATTGCATCACAGTTGCTTGATTTATGTATAGCACCTCCAACACTTTGCTAAGAGTCAGAAAGATGAATATAGAGAGAAAAATGAAATAAAATTAAAGCAGGAAAAGTACTGGTCAGTCATATTTTGATTTCGGTTGTAAAAAAACTAAACTTTATTCAATACAGATGCATGGAAGAATTTCTACACCCCACCAACTTTGCTGGAGCTTTCTCCAAAACTGGATACATTTTATGCATACAAAACTTTTTCCAAGTTGGTCAGAAATAATAAAAAATGAAAATGAAATGATAAAAATTACATTTAAGCTCAAAGCTTTACTAAATTTTTATGAGTTTTCCAAGTTTAATTTGTTTAAAAACTCAGTGGATCAGTTCAAACTCACTGGATGAAAATACTAGGACGATTCATGTGAAACTGCCTAATTGAAAAATACAAGTTTTCCAACAATTTATTTGTTGTGTTTGCATTTCAACCTTGTTTCATGTAAATTTAAAAGAAAACATTGTGATTTGTGATAACTTTACAAAAATGCAAGTTAATACCTGATCTTTATTCTAAATATAGCTTTTTATAGTTTCAACCTTTAAATCATTTAGCTTTGTTGGGGTTCTAAAGCCCACCTTGAAAAATCACTGCCATGATAAAGGTTGAAAGGAAAAAAAAACATAATTATATTCATCAATTCATAAGTCTTTTTTTTTACTTATTTGTTTATTTCATAGTTTGAAAAACTTGACTTGCAACAAAAATAAATATTTAGTTTGTTACCATGGTCTCCTGATGTGTTCTTTCTGTTGTTGTCTCCAAATCCAAAACGAGCTTGCTTGGTTGTTGGACGACCATCAAAGTGATTTACTATTTCTATAAACATTTTAAAAATTTTACTATATTTTCATAAGTAGCTTACTATTGGACCAATCTACAAAACTTTAAAAAAAGGATTTGATCAAAAATTGCTTTGGAAATATTAAAAAATTTTTCAAAATTTTATAGCGATGTTATAAACCAATTTTTTTCAATTAAAACAGCTTTATAGTTTTAAAATCACTAGTTTTAAGTGATGTTTGGAGAACAATTGTGATTTAAGTCAAAAATTTAAAATGAAATAACTTAATTAAAATAAAAAAGAACTGTTTCATATGAAAAGTTGTGCTGGCTGTCTAAGCTTTCAACTTTTTCAGCTGGATTTAACATCTAGCTGTAGTGTCATGATGAATCTCAATTAGGACAAAATAGGCTTTTCGACACTTGCTTGTTTGTTGACTTAACAATTTTTACTTTTTGTCTTATTCATAGATATTGGGATCAAAATTTTGAATTCTACCCATAATCAATTTAAACGTTTTCCTATTATACATTCAAAAATCAATGTAAGTTTAGTTTTGTTACCTCCATTTGGCTACATGTAATCATTGTAAGTTCTAATTCAAAATTACTCGATTTTTTTAAAATTTTGTTTCTAGTCATTTTAAATAATGCAATAAGGTGACTAGAAGACCTTGCAGTCATTTTGTCACTACATTCAATCCAAATTCTAAGTTATGTGTTTATTTGTAAATTTTTTGTGACAAATAAATAATTTTTGTGAAAATGTTTTGGGTTCTGTTTTCTCTGCCTATATTCTTAGAATTCCATTGCTAAGATCTCTTTATAGTTATATATTTAACAGTCAGGGCCATCACAGTTATTTTTTGAAGTTTTATGTTTCCTAGAGATTTGATCAACCATATTTACTCCTTCATTGTGGAATTGTAAAAAGTGATAACTTTAGGCTCCTGTATGTTCCCAGACTCAAAATCAATTTCACTACCATCAAGTATAGAGGACAAAAGAATTTTTTAGGGCTTTATGTTGTTTGTTGTGAAATCCTGTGATACTTATGTCTTTAACATATGTATAAATTCCACATCTTTTAGGGGGAGTGCAATGTCACAGGTGTACATGTTAAATAATGTTGGAGACAGAACTCACTTTATGGTTCTCCAGTATAGATTTGTTTGAGTTGAGAGAATGTGCAATTGTGTGGCATGCATGCTTGTTGCCCTTTTATATAGTTTGCTATAAAGTTAATAATAATGTTTGTAAACGTGAGTTTGTACTATAAGCTTGTGTGTGTTCCACTGTGTCAAATGCTTTGCTAATCTCCAAAGCTATTACTACAGTACCTTGTGTAGCCTTTGATTGTTGAAGCCTGTTGTGATTTGATGGCAAATGTGGTGCAAAGCAGTGTGTGTTGAGTGTTTATGTTTGAACCAATACTGATGAGAGATGATTAGAATGTTTTTTGTTATGCATGGTAATAGTTAGCAAATGATAATAAGTGATATGGGTCAGTAGTTTATGCCATTGCTGTGGTCTTCATTTGGTTTTGAAATGGAGATGATTGCGGCATATTTTGAAAGATGTGTCATTGTATTTGTGGTGAGTAGGGATGTGCCAAAGCCAGAATTTTGCCAAAGCTACTTTACCAAAGCTTCTGCAAAGATTTGTTGTTGTTGTCATTTTGTGAGGGTCCTTGCTCTCTCTTAATAAACTTTTTTTGCAAAGTATGCAGACAGCTTTGCTAACATCTTCATTACTTATTTTGAAGTAATCCCATATGGGATTTTCAACTTGTTTAGGTATTATGAATAATGATTAGTTTAGTTCTCCATATTTTTAATGCTAAGATCTGAAACATCAATGATCAACATGAAGATATTTTGCTGTTACCACAATGTTATATTTGCTGATAATCATTGAATAGTGGTATTTATACCATTTAACTTATCAAACAAAGTTAAAACTGGACTTTCAACCAGAAAAGTTCATGTAGAAAAAAAACAGTTTGTATAAACGTGAAAAAACTTCAACTTTCAACTGGATCAACTTCTTTCTTTTGAAAGGACAGGCTCAGCTTAAAAAATTTGACAACAACAGCAAAATTTACAATAATCATAATAATATTGAGATATTCTTTAAGTTTTTTATTTTTTCCTGGAAAAAATCATTACTCATATCTAAGTCTACTGTGATATAAACCAAGCCTTGTTTGTTCTTTAACCCTTAAAGCACTGGTGCCTAATTTTTTGCAGATTAGCTGTGTAACAAAAAAACCCTAATTCTGGTTGTTTTAATTAGTTAAATAAAATAAAATGAATAAATGAAAATGCATTAAAAACAATATTTATTTATCGTACTACACTAGGTCATCCTTCATTCAAGTAATTGAGCATTAGGGGGTAATAGATAGGGCTAAAAAGGGAAAATCAGGCTTTCTTCTCCAAGGTTGCAAGCACACAGTACAAAATCGGAAGACATTTAACTTTTACACACAAACACAAATAATATATGTTATAATAAATACATAACAGTAAAAACACATACAAAAATAATCAATGATGGTGTTACAATCAAGTGATAACCTTAAAATCAGGGAAGACCCTGTGCAAAAAAAATAAGGGGGCCACTTTTAGTCTCAAAAAAAAAGTGATCAATATAGGGGGACACTTTTACACGAATGATATACATTATAATAAATGCATAACAGTAAAAGCACATGCAAGAATAATCAGTGATGGTCTTAAAATCAGGGAAAACCTGGTGCAAAAAAATAAGGGGGCCACTTTCAGTCTCAAAAAAAGTTATCAATTTAGGGAAGCCACTTTTCACATGAATAATATACATTATAATAAATGCATAATAGTAAAAACACATGCAAGAATAAGTAGTGATGGCCTTACAATCAGAGAAAGCCCACTGCCAAGAAATAGAGAGGCCACTATTTACACAAATAATATAGTCAAAGTGGCCAATGCGCAGCAAAAATGCCGAAAAAATTAACTTTTAATTCAATAACTTGCTTTTTGAATGTAATGAAGCCGTGAATTTAACTTATTTTATTTAACAATTTATTGAGGTGTTTAAAAACAATATTTTTTTTAAATTTAACTTCCGCTTCCGGAGCCGGCACGGCTTTTTACGAGATACGGGTAATGCACCAGCGATTGCGGTAATGCGCAGGCGATCGCGGTTATTGCGCATTTTTTTTTATTTTGAAAGTTAAACAATCATAACTTGGGTGAAATGATTTGAAAATTTGTAAACATGGGAAGGACTATCTGAGG
Source organism: Diplosoma virens (assembly GCA_963680785.1). Taxonomy (NCBI): domain Eukaryota; kingdom Metazoa; phylum Chordata; class Ascidiacea; order Aplousobranchia; family Didemnidae; genus Diplosoma; species Diplosoma virens. The sequence continues at coordinate 40,807,612 of OY796880.1, forward strand.
GGGTGTTAAAGGGCCAAAATCCACCAGTTAAGCAAAATAAAAATAGCTTTAAAATTTTTTTTTTGCGTTTCAAAAATTTGTCTTAATTTCTTGCCGAGTTCTCCTTTCACATGTTGTTTCTGTTTTATCAACGCATTATGTAGAACTGGAAGGGAATAATTAAGTCCACTGATCACAGGACAGAATTCTCCGTTCCGGGTAACGTAACTACATCTCTAAACAATTATTGTATAGTACATTATTTTCAAATCTATTCGATTATTTATAGAAGGAAAGAGCCTAACCTGCTTTTTCCTGATGTTATTAGATTCAGATACGTTTTAGGCAGGCATAGAAATAGTTAGGCTCCGCATGGAACCACATAATGAATAAAAGATTTTTTGTAATTATAAAAAAAAGAAAAAAAAAAAGTTATTGGAATTCTAATAAGGTTTTGTTGTTTTAGAGAAGTGTTCGATCAGAGAAGAATAAGGCTATATTAGTTTTGAAGAACAAATTTGAATCGACAACGAAGATTAGAGTACACTTAGATTATTAGAGATTACGATGATTTAGCCTCTTATTATTCGTAGTGGTCTGCTTTTTACAGATATCAATTTATTTCAGCATTTAGCGTATTTTATGTTGTCTCGTTGCGTGTTATTAAGTAAGCAGTAGTTCACGAAAGCTAATGCAATTAAATAAATTTTGATCAACTTCAGTGCATTCTTTTTTTGGTTCATTTCTGAAGAATTTTCATGCCAGTTGTTGTATAGGTCTATTGCTTAAAAATTTTTTTCTTGTCCACTGTTGATTCTCCCGAACTGCTTCCGGTGATACCAAGATATTGCTGTCCGGTTGAAATTTATTATTTAGATTTTTGTTTATTTATTTATTTCGATATAAATAATATGTAAATATACTAAGTAAGAATTCCAAGCAGAAAAAAGTGTCGTAAAATTTCTTTTCCAAGGATAGGCTACAACAATTTGACCTGAGTACCTTTGAAATCGCAACCATGTTAATGCAAGCACCATCAAAATGGCGCTTTTAACCACTCGACCAGGCTATATAAGTTTTTTAATTCTTAAAAAATAATTGTCATATGCAAGGATAGGCTACTTAACCTTTTTGTACGTACAAAGGTTCTTTTTTAAAACGGCTTAGACCTTTTTCTCAATTTTTTTGTTATTAATTAAACAACCAAAACACCTCATTGAAATTTTGTTTTTGAATCTAAAAACATCTAAATGCTCCAAATAGAAATACTTTAAATATAATTTCAGAAAAAATCATCAAACCCTAAAGAAATCTCTGGTCTTCCCTTGCCCTTGATCATAAACATCAAAACATTGCACTAAGTTTTGCTGTTTCTGACCAAAGATGCAAGTTGAAAGCGCGTTGTTGCTATCATGCACGGTCGGGTTTAATTCGAAAAAAAAACGATCGAAGTGAAAGTTAATTTTAGATAGAAAAAGAGTTAGTTTTAGAGAGAAACTAGTTGGTTGAAAAAAACTAAGCTCTTCTCAAGTTTCTTAAAAATTAAAAAAAATTCAAAAAATTTTGGGCTTACGAATTCAATTTGCGCGGGTTTTTTCTTTTTTTATCTCTTAGAGCAACTAGTTTTGTTTCTTTTTTACTCTCACTCCAATTGGTTTTTCTTCAAATTACACTTGACCATTATGCGCTTTAGACTAAACATTATGAAAAAATATGGGTAAAGAACATCTTTTAATAAGAGAAAGAGAAAATTTTTTTTTTCGCTGTTTTTTGTTCAGATATGTTCTTGACCATTAGTAGACCGGCTAGAAACTATAGATCATATTAAGCGCTCAGTATATTTCGCGATGTAAGTAAAGTTAGCAGGTTGAAGGACAAAGTTAAAAGTTTAAAAAAATGTAGTGGTTTGAAAATCGTGTAGTTTGATTTCAAAAAACACTTGAATTCGCTTCATTTTGATACTGACACTTTTAAAAGGAATAAGCTAAATCCTGAAGTAATTTTTTTTTTTTTCTTTTTTTTGTTTGTTTATTAAAAAGCTTCTGCGCATTAGGCGGTAAAAAATGGGTAGCTGCGCATTGGTCAGTTTGACTATATATGTTATAATAAATACATAACAGTAAAAACACATACACAAATAATCAATGATGGCGTTACAATCGAGTGATGGCCTTAAAATCAGGGAAGATCTGGTGCAAAAAATAAGGGGGCCACTTTCGGTCTAAAAAAATCATCAATTTAGGGGAGCCACTTTTCACATAAATAATATATAGTACATCATAATAAATGCATAATAGTAAAAACACATGCAAGAATAATCAGTGATCGCCTTACAATCAGAGAAAGCCCACTGCCAAGAAATAGAGAGGCCACTATTCACACAAATAATATAGGTTATAATAAATACATAACAGTAAAAACACATACAAGAATAATCAATGATGGCCTTACAATCAAAGGAAGCCTACTTCCAAAAAAACAGGGGCTACTTTTTGTGTCTAAAACAAATCTAAGGGGCCAACGTCATGGAACTTCTACACATAGTGCAATATTTTGCTTAGGGGGACCTTCAACATTTTTTTAGGAGAGACCTGGTGTGGCCGTTCGTTTGCACTGTAGTAAATTCATCACTGCAAATACAAATCATATAAAAAATACACAAATAATAAATTAAAAATTTTGTAGAGTGTGGTAAATTTTAAAGCAGGGATCAATGCAGAGAGGTACATCACATTCTGGGCAGTAACTTGTGAAATATAAATGTGTTTTGCCTCTAAAAAATTCGGCTAAACATGGTGGTGATAGAATGAAAAAAAATTACTTTTTGTTGAACAAACTGCAACTTATCAATATGAAGTAAAATAAAAAACTAGAACCTGCTAAAGTCAATAGTTTTTTAGGGCTTTGTTAATTCGTGAAACTTTAACATTGTTTGTTCAGTTGCTCAGGTGTCTTTTTACAAAGTTTACCATAAACTGCCACAAGCCCTATTTCAGGATCTGTTAGAATTAAACATACTAAAATATGTTTTTATGATTCTCATTTTTTTATCTTTCCATCCATGATCTTTATTTAAAGCTTTTTGAAACGTACTACGCATAATTTTTAAAGTACCAGCTATTCAAAAAAACCTGTCATCATCATTGTTTGAAGAGGCATCCACTCCAGGTCAGACACAAACAGGACTGGGGCCGAGGGTTTATACTTTTACTACCCCAGGCTGCTGCACTGCCTGAATCAGATGCTGGCAGTGATGTTAATAAGCCAGCATCGAGTTTTGTCATCCAAAACTGTCAGACCTTGTGCTCCATGTGGTGCCTGATGTATAGGGCACGCTGTTAGCACATGGTCTGCAGTTAGCTTAGAGGCGCCACACTCGCAATTCAGTGAAGAAGCAAGACCCCATTTGTGTATGGACGAATAAAATTGCCCAACACCATTCTGCAGCTAATTGAGCTTAACCCAAGCTGCTTGGGGTAAGCCCATCCCAACAGGCCTGGCACCGGTCCCAGGCACAAAATTACAGAGCCTGGAAGCACCTTTACAATACTCTGTTTTGCATTTGTGATTTGTCCATTCAGAAGCGCAGATGCCAAGTCTGGCAAGGTTGTCCAAAAGATTCTGCACAGCTGGCACAAACAGGTCTCTGGATCTTAGTCCCACTTGGCGAGTATCTGAGGACCCACTGAAGAGACCATACAAGATATGATCAGGGTCCAGAGATCCATGGTGAGCCAAGGAGAGTGTCACTCCCATTCGGCAAAGCTTAGCTGGCTGGATGCCTGAGAGTACAGGTAGGTGGTCCGTTGCAGTGGGATGCAGGTATCCAGTGACTATAAGCAAGGCGTGATTCAAGACATTGTCAATGAGGCGAGTGTGAGCACTGCGACACCAGACTGGTACACAGTACTCAGCTGTTGAGTAGACTAGAGATAAGGTGGCTGTGCATAGTGTTTTAGCACCAGCACCCCAACTGATTAATGGTTCAACACAGGCATAGATAAGCCTCCCGAGGATCTTGTAGGGGACACATAGCAGAGATATCGGTTGATAACTCTTTGGTTTCCCCATGGGCTTCAAGGGTTTTGGGATCGTGACCACAAGCGCTCTTCTCCAGATATTGGGAATTTATTGGGGATTTTGAGTCAGCGCAAACAGGAAGAAAGAAAGTCACATAACCAGGACTTCAAAGCAGCTCCAACATGGAGTATAAGCTCTCGGCAGATGAAATCAGGTCCCAGAGCTTTACCTGGTTTTAAATGTTGGAAGGTAGCAGTAAATTCTCTCTGTAAAAAATTGTCAGAGATATTTACTGTGTCTGATGTTGTGGCCCTCCAAAGGTCAGACACTTCTTGAGACAAGTCGAAAAGACTTATGGTCAACAACCTCGTATTTCCCATTCATAACCAGCTGAGATGCAATAGCATTGGCTGAAACAGGACAGTGACAAGGAGAGTGTTGTGACCTACAAGGTTGTTCAAAATACTCCATGCTTTTCGACTAGAGTGTGAGAAGTCAATGCTCCAAACTGCCTTGGACCATTGATCCCTCTGCTTCCTGTCAAGCTTGGCAAGCAGAGCTGTAGATTAAAGAATAATATTGCATGTTTCTTAACTCCTAAAACACCTTTCTGGACCACAAATATGCATTAAAAAGTTTTGGCTTTAAATTGGAAAATAAAGTTAAAACTTTAAATCAAGTCAAAAATTTTCATAATTTTACCTCAACTAATTTTACAAAAACTCATTTCTTACCTATTTTTGCAATTCTGAATTTTGCAACAATTTGGCAAAAGCTGTAAATAGATACTTGGAATACTGTTTTGTTTGTGCATTTTACAGCAGTTTTTCTAAAACTTTTGAAGCTGTGACCTTTTGCCATCAATTTAAAAATTTTTTGCTATTCTTCTATTTATCACTTTTGAACAAGCAACATACATGTTCTAGAAAATTTCACCAACATTGAATCCTTTCCAAGTATTTTAGCACTCCCAATTTCAGGAAACCTAATTCTCAGTTTAAAAGTCTTTGATCTATGAGGGGTAGTCAAAAAGTAATACAACAAGGTTTCTTTTCACGACATTGAGTTTTAAAGGTACATAAATCATGTATCACAAGAAAGTATATAGCACAAGCATTTCATAGTTACTTCTTAATGTAATCTCCCGCTTTCTGAACTACCTTTCCCACTTTTCAACAAGTACACATATTCCTTCATTGTAAAATTCTACAGGCTGCATTTTTAACCACTTCTTAACCTCTTCATGACCTCTTCATCACTGAAGAAATGTCGCCCCCTTAAACTTTTTTTGAAGGACCCAAACAAATGGAAGTCAGACAGTGCCAGGTCTGGAAAATATGGGGGATGTAAAATTGTTCTCCAGCCAAAGGAGCTGATGACCTCATGGGTTTTGAGGCTGGTGTGAGGCCTAGTGTTGTCATGTTGCAATAAAATCTTAGACATTTCCAAAGCAGGTTTGAACTCTTCGTATTCTTGCTTTCAACTTTTTTAAATCTATCAATGTAAACATCTGAATTGATTGTTGCTTGTTTGGACATGAAGTCTACCAGTATTACACCAACACTATCCCAGAACACAGTCACCATCACTTTTCCTGCAGACTGCTGAGATTTAAACTTCTTCAAGCATGGTGAGGTGGCATGGCGCCACTCCACTGATGCTTGCTTTGACTCCAGTTCAAAGTGGTGAACCCAAGTCTCATCTCTGGTCATTATTTGCTACAAAAAGGTTTTGTCACTATGGCAATACTCCAGAATTTCAGAACAAGTTTCTAGGCAGGATTGTTTATGAGCCTCTGTGAGCTGCCTTGAGACCCATCTTGCACACACTTTTGAATACCCAGGGTATCCATGATCTTTACAGCACTTCCTGCACTTACTCCTAATGATTCAGCAAGCTCATTAATAGTGATGTGTCTGTTTTACTTAAATCAATGCATCTGCCTGATTAATGTTAGCTGAACTGTGAGCAGAAGATGGCCTACCACTTTTTGGGCTATTGCAAAGATCGCTTTCAACAGGTTCTTCCTGTCCATCATTGATTTGCTTTACCCACCTTGTCATTGTGCTGTAGTCTATCACACCATCACCATACACTTGCTTTAGCCTTCTGCTGATGTTCATAGTTGTTTCTCCCTCTGACAGTAGAAATTCAATAACTCTTTGCTTCTGCTGAGATTGCTTTGGGGCAATCATGGCAGTTTTATCTTCTAACAAAGAAGACATAGAGGGATTGCTTAAAATTTGAATTGCAGATCGCAGTAATTCAAACCCTTATTTTTTTACAAAATCTGAAAACCTTACATAATTTACAAAATCTATAAACCTTAGATTGCTTTGGGGCAATTATGTCAGTTTTACCTACTAACAAAGAAAACATTGAGGGATTGCTTGCAGATTGCAGTAATTCACACCCTTATTTTTTTGCAAAATTTGTAAACCTTAGTTACCAATCTATAATCAGTAAAAAAATCAGATGTTAGTTAAATGAATGCTGCAAGAAATTAAATCAGTTGCATTACTATCTGAATGCCCCTGGTATATGATAAAAATGTTGACCAATATAAAATTTGGTAAAAACTAACATACTATCTTCATTAAATAAAAAGGAACTGTGTCTAAATACGTGTTTGTTAAAAAAGTTGGTAGCGTGGTTAAGTGGTTACAAGCACCATATTGCTGACAAATGTGATCAACACAATGGCAGTTCAAAACCTATTCACATCATTCTGTTGTGTCCTTGAGAAAGTCACTTTATAGCACAAGCAACTTTAAATTTCAGAAATATCTAAAAAATTATAAAACCAAATACAAATTTCAACTGGAAGGCAATATCTTGGCACTTTGAATGACAGACAATTGATAAAAACAACAATTGACTGAAAGACAGTTTATCAGATGACAAAAAAATTTGCTACAAAACATTGAAAAACCATCTTGATAGTCTTTGCAAAAAAGCTAAAAAATCGTTTAATGTTTATGATGAAAATTTTAGTTCTTTAATTTATCAATAACTAATTAAACTAAAATATTTTCAATTCGCAATGTTTGCATTCATGTTTAGTTTTGGTTTTTTAACAACTACTCAATGGTATATCAATTAATTGTAATTATCCTTACTTAAAAATATAAACTGCATTCGGAGATCTTTTGCAAAATGTTTTTGTTGGGTATTGCCCGAAGTATTATCAGGACAACTGATTCATTGTAATAATACTTTACACAAGATTATGTGTGAGCTAAAATCATACATTTTTGTTCTCAAAAACTTCCAATTTATTATACATCTAGTATTACTTAAGATTTCATAACAATTCTTATTTAAAACTAAAGATTGCAAAAGAAGTGTGAACACTTTATCAACTCTATATTAGCTAAATCCTGTAAAATATTGGTAGTCTTTATTAAATTGTAAAGAAAAAAATGAGAGCAGCAAACAGGCATGTATTTTTAAACTAATTGTACGAGCTTATTTAGTTTTTTGGAATATTCAAAAGTTGCTTAAAAATTGCTACAAGTTTGTCTTTAAAATTGATGATAAAACAAAAAAATACAAATTATATTGCTAAAGTATGTTAATGTATAATAGACTAAACATTTTGCCAGAGTTTGGCATGATTCATGTAAGTAAAAATGTGAAATACATTTTAAAGTGATATTAACATAACAAATTATAGTTTGAGTAAATTATAACTTATTTTTACATATTTTAAAACTGCAAAAGTTAAACTACACCTGTTTAACACAAAGCAAAGCCTACACTAGGAGCAAAGTAGAAAACTGTTTCACAAACTTCAATTCTTGTTGGATAGAACATTAAATTTGGCTATTTAGCACGTTTTTCACTTTTTATTACCCTACAAAAAACACATTTTATGTATAGCTAAAATATTTTAGTAAACCACATTTCACTTTACTACGTATGGGAACAAAGTAAAATATATTTTGATATTAATAAATGTGGAGTAAATTTTAGCCTGGAGTAGAACTTGCAAGCTGCTGACTAGACAAGGTAGAAAATCATTAATGCCACAACTAGAACTTTAAACAAAGTTAACTACCATGTGTATACCAAAGAAAATTATGGATTTACAGGTAAACTGTTTCACTTTTTCCCATCTTTGATAGGTCAGTACTGTTATCAATTGCTCAACCAGCCAAGCACTCTCCTTGGCACTGTTTATGTCATTACCCCAATCAATATCCTGATGGTTGATGTTGCCCCTCCTCCAAGGATATCTTGGAGTAGCTATCCCTTAATCTCTCAAAGAAGCCAATCTAGATTTCCACCCTTGAATTACCTCTGTTCCTTTTAAAGGCTTTTTCCATAAACTAGTGGTGCTATGTTGTGTTGGTAGTTGACTGCAGTAGTGTCATGTGTGTGTGACAAGCATTGTGGGCATTGTGGCATGTAAGTTTCAGGGTTCACTGTATGTAGGCAACTTTGCAAGAGTGGTGTTTCTTGGCTCTAAGTTGTGCCAGTTTTGTATGCATATTATGTTGTAATGTTTGTTTTTATGAATGAATGCCATAGGGTGTGGTGTTAGTAACTTTGTTGTTTTTTCTAGAACTGAGGTATTGTGAGGTGATGGTAGTGTAAATGTGTTTGAGGTTTTCTCTACATTCCTCAAGTGTTATGTCTGATTTTGAGATGATGATGTTAGTGTGCTCATTGTTATGAAAGATAGTGGCTTTCATGTTTCTGGATGGATATAAGTATGCATTAAGGTCATGTAAAGGGTGTGTTTATGTTTGAGCAGTTGTTTAAGTTGAGTAGCATGAAGTTTGAGATGGGTGTCCATTGGAAGGACTTTGGTTTCGTCATGTAGATATTGAGCATTTGTATCTCATGTGCAGCCAGTAGCAATTCTCAAAGCTGTGTACTAAATGATTTGCAGTTTCTTGATGTTAGTGTTTGATATGATAGGGCTCCATATGGTGTTTGTGTATTCCAAAATGGGATGAGTGCAAAATGGGATGAGTGATAGCTTTGAATATGTGGAGACGATTAGTTACCTTTATTTACCCTATTTGGTAGAAGCAAATGCTTTCAAAATGTTAAGCATTTGTTTTGCTTTAGTGGCGATGTTTACATGTCGTGAAAATGTTAGTTTTGGGTCAAAATTGATTCCAAGAATTTTCTGGTATTTTCTTGCGCGTAATGTTTGGTTTAATTTTAAGTGATAGAGTTGTGCTATATTCAGCTGGGTCTGGTGTAAAAAGTGTGGTGGTAGTTTTGTCTGTGTTTATATGAAGATTATTGGTGGTGGCCCATTCATATATTTTGTGGAGATATGGTTGAATGAGTTGCTGGGCCTTACAATGTTTGGTGTGAGATGCAGTGATTGTTATGTCATCAGCATATGTTGTGATTTGTACATCTTTTGAGGGAAGTGGAATATCAGAGGTGTAAATGTTGAATAATGTTGGAGACAGAACTCCACCTTATAGTACTGTGGTATCAATTCATTTGAGTTTTGAGAGTGTACCAATGTATTAAGTGCATGTTTGTTGTCCTTTTATGTAGTTTTTAGCCTTTTATGTATGAGGGTTAGTCAAAAATTATCTGCACTTTATGCCACAACTCACTCTTGTGTTTAAGTTGGACACAGTTTTTCCAGCAAACGTGGGTTTCTGTGTCATGTGATCACTATCAGCTGATCTATTAGGTTGAGGAATATGTTTGTAGCGTTTTTATCAAAAATTTTTATTTACACAAAAATGAAAAGTTATGGCTATATATTAATAAATTATGTATTGCTGTTTACGACCTCTTCCCACCTCTTGACCAATTTGTCGATGTTGTTCTGCCAAAAATCCCCAGGTCTGGTATCGAAGAATTTGTTGAGCCAGTTTTTAAGGTCCTCTCATTGTCGAAGATAATGCTCCTCATATGGTTTGACAAAGAGCAGAAAAGATAGTAATCTGTGGGTGCAAGGTCCGAAAAATACGGCAGATGCTGAAAGACCTCACATTCGAGCTCTTTGAGTGCAGCTTTGACAATTTGTGCAACATGAGGCCTGGTGTTGTCATGAAGAAGTATGGTTTGGCCTTGTCAATCGGGTCTTTTCAGTCGAACAGCCTTATTCACATGATGTAGCTGGGTTATGTAGAGCTCTTTGTTGACTGTGGCATTTCTTTCGAGCATTTTCCAGTACACCATGCCCTCTCAGTCCCACCAAATGCAGATCATGGTCCTCCTTAGATGGAGGTCAGGCTTAACTCTCGGCTTTGGTGTATCTCCAGGAGCCCCCCATTCTTTTCTTTGCTTCATATTTATATATAGGCACCATTTCTCATCTCCCGTGACAATTCGGTACAAAAAGCGCTGTTTGTGACCATACAAAAAGTAGTACAAAAAGCGTGTTGCTTGAAGGCAGGTGAAATGTTGAAAAGCAATTTGAAGGCGATTTTCTTTGTTGTTTTTGCTAAGCTCATGAGGCACCCAGATTCCCAATTTTTCAGCAAATCCCATTGAATGAAGATGATTGAAAATCGTTTTTTGATCGCAGTTTACTTTTTCGGCCAATTCACGACTTGTTTGGCAACTTTCCTCCTTCAAAAGTGCTTTGAGATGATCTTCATCAAATTCAGAAGGTCTTCCACTGCGGGGTGTGTCATTGATGTCAAAATTGCAATTTTTAAACTTTGCAAACCATTTTCTTGCCATAGATTTGCCTATGACACCTTCCCCATATACCATACAAATGTCCTGGGCTGTTTCAGCAACTTTTTGGCCTTGATGAAAAGCAAAGAATAGCAGGTGTCGAAAACATTGCTTTTTACCCCTGGATATTCCATATGTAAGCCTCACAAATAATAAAATCTCAAAATACTCAAAAAGACAATCAGCACAGTTTTTTAGAGTAAAAAGAGCTCTATCGAATGAATATATACATTTTGCCAAGTAGTAAAAAATCATTGTAAAATAAAAGAAAATATAAAAACGCTATGAACATATTTCTTGGCCTAATATTTGTTTGATTGATTGTTAAAAGTGTTTGTTTCAGTCAATAAAAATTACTGCTCCACTAACAGAATGCACCAGTGAAGAATAGCGCCCAGTGATTTGATTTTTATAGTCAAAAGGTGTGTCAGGGGCTGAAAGTCACCAGCAATTTTTAAAACAATATAGAAATAGTGCATAACCAAAAAGAAGTGTGTATGAAATAAGTGAGAAGTTTAAAAGTGGCCAGGCAAGCGTGGACTATTGGAAACATTCTGACTCACCCATGAAGACCTAACGTTCTGCAGAAAAGGTTATACTGGTACTCACCATTTTTGGGCTCAAAAGGGCCTATTCTGAAAAAATAATCAGAAAGTGCTGAAACACCCTGCATACAGCCCAAACCTTCCGACTACTATCTTTTTAGTACACTCAAAAATGCTTTACCAAGTCGTCAATTTTCTTTGGATAAAGCAGTTCTGGAAACGGTGCATAAATAATTACAAGACCAGCCAAAAACTTTCTTCTCAGATAAAATTCACAAACTTGTGAACAGCTGGAATAAATGCATCAAAAAGAAAGAGAAATAAGTAGAAAAATAACATATTTCTTTTAGTCTTGTGCTTGGAAAAACAAATCAAAAAAACAAAAGTGCAGAGAGAGAGAGATCTGTTTATTTGCATCAAATCTTGTTTATCAGATAATTTTTGACTGTCCCTCATATAATTTTTATGTAGTTTTTATTATATAGTTTGTATTGAGTGCATGCTTGTCATGCTTTTACTTCCTTTTATGTAGTTTTTAGTCCTGATGATTGAAGTGGTCAGCATTGAGACAGGGTTGAAAAACACTGTGAAATCTAAGGTTTGCAATGGCAGTGGTAGAAGTTTCTGCATTTCTCTATTGAGGTTTTTGATCAAGAAATAATTTTTTAATTCACAACAGGAATTTTTTCAGTGGGTTTGTTTGCCTTTTGGGCTGGTAAAATATACTCATGCTTTTACACATTTTTAAGAACTTATTATATTCCTCAAACCAAACTCTGCTATGGTCCCACCAATGCACCTCCCTCAGAGCAAGTATTTTATTTTACAAATAACCTCAGTCTTTTATTTATTTTTTTTTCTGTTTTTTCATACAACCATATAAACGAGGTGGAGCAACCTTACTTCCATATACACATTTGGTCACACTTTTAATTTTTAATTAGCAAGTCATAATGTCAACTCGTTTTGTAGCTTCTTCTTTTTCTGATCCTGTCTTTAAGCAATTTTTAATACTTTGTTCTATTTCTATTGTGTGGCAAAGCAGAAATAAAAGAAAACTAAAAATTGTTTAGATTGAATCTTTAGTGGGGGAAAAAAATAGCTTGGCAGGTTGGATTTGGCTTGTGGGGCCATAGTTTGCCCACTGCTATATTATGTTGTTATTAAAATATTGATAACAACTTTGTTTTTAAAAGTTTTGATACTAACAGTGCTCACATTCAAATATGAATCAAAAAGTTTTAAATTAATATCATTAATAATTTTTTAATCCCAAACTTTTTTGTAAGCTACAAATCACTTGTTGAACCATGAAGTTATAATTTGAATCACTGAGTTCCAGCGAGCTGTTAGAAAAGAAAAATTTGAATAACACAATAACTAAAAAAACAAATAAAGCTTTGCCGATCATACATGCAAGTGTAAACCAACTTTTATGCAGAAAACCAAACAAAACCTTAATTACACCTGACTAATTTACCTTTTGCAGTTTTAGATGACTCATCAGAATTTGATAGTCTTGATTTTTTGGCAAAGGAACTGCTTTAAGTTCTTCCTGAAAAGCTGCAAGATTTGTTTCATGCTTAAACTGAGTTGATGTTTCTGATTCCTCATCAAGATTAGACATAAATGGCAATAATATTGTGTTAAATTGTTATAAAAACCTACAACAAAATGTTAAACACGTTTATTTTAATTTTTGCATAAGTTTAATTATTTGTATTTAGATACAATGTAGCTTAAAAGTAAATTCAACTGCTTATTTAAGCAAGCACATGCATATTTGCACATGTATCCATATACATAGCTTTATGAGTATGTTTTTGCCAAGGGTTTAAATTTGCTCTGATATAATTGCGCTATTGGCAAAATGGCAACCTGTTTTGTTTTTTTTGTTTGTTTGTTTTTGGTTTTGATTTAGTTCTAAATTTGCTGCCATCAAAAATAAGTGATAAAAGTAGGTTTTCACTGTGGTTGTTTATGCTATATTAACAATTTTTTTAAAAAAAAAAAATTGTAGTCAATATAACAATGCATCTTTAGCAAGTAAATTTTATCTAAGATTTGTGGCTTCTACCAAATGCAAAATTGCACTGATAGAAATGGCATTGTGAATACCCATGACCAGATGCTAGGAATAGATCAGATTATAAAACAGATATCATTACAGCATACCATCTGCATGTGTCATTGTTGTGCATCATGCATGCTGAACCTGAGCTCATTGCTCAACCATGGTTTTGAGTTTTAAACTCTCATCAGGGACAGTCTGCTTACTCAGGTTTTAGTTGCAGAACTGATCATATAAAAAAAAAATCTAAGATTTGTGGCTTCTACCAAATGCAAGACTCCACTGGTAGAAACAGCATTGTGCATCACACATGTTGATGATCAGATGCTAGAAATATATTAGGTTATAAAACAGATGGCACTATAGAGTAGGGATGTGACAAAGCCAGAATTTTGCCAAAGCTACTTTACCAAAGCTTCTGCAAAGATTTGTTGTTGTTGTCATTTTGTGAGGGTCCTTGCTCCCTCTTAATAAACTTTTTTTGCAAAGTATGCAGACAGCTTTGCTAACATCCTCATTACTTATTTTGAAGTAATCCCATATGGGATTTTCAACTTGTTTAGGTATTATAAATAATGATTAGTTTAGTTATTGATATTGTTAATGCTAAGATCTGAAACATCAATGATCAACATGAAGATACTTGTACATTTAAAAAGATGCAATTGTTTAAAACAATTACATAATGCAGTATACACTTTAGCAATATAATTAATTAGCTACAAACTAATTACAAAACAACATTATTTACAACACACGTTTTTTCAGCAATCAGACACACAGGAAGTTCTTAAATTGTACAGGATGTTTCAATAAATTTGATATCATTTGACACGTACATATTAAAGAAACTACATAGTTGAATCAAATGAAATTCAACAGGTTAAAATTTTGACTAAAACAAGATTTAATGACCATGAAAGATTTCACAAATGTTCAATGTGTGCACTGCCTGTTAACCAGTTCATGTTAAGTCAGTAGTCTAGCTCCTCCCAAACACAATGCAGCATGTCTTGGGTAACTGTTTTCAGTGCAATAGTGATTCTTTGTTTGAGCTCGTTTACATTTGCAAGAAGAGGGAGGACATGAACCAAGCTCTTCACATACCACCAGAGGAAAAATCGCAGGGGGTCAGGCTAGGTGAACGTCAAGCTATTTCAACATCACATTGTCTTCACCACCAGCATGCCCGATCCATCTCCTTGGCAGATTGTCATTGAGATAAGCCCACACAGTAAGCTTCCAGTGAGATGGAGCACCATCCTGTTGATAAATGAAATCTTCATGTTCATTTGCAATAAGCTCATCTATCAGCCAGTTTTAAAGCATCTGCAGATAAACATCACCAGTCACATATCCCTCAAAGAAAAATAGGCCATGAACATTGTTTTTTGAGATGGCACAAAACACATTCACTTTTGGTGAGTCCCTCTCATACTCAATAGTAGCATGGAGATTTTCTAAATCTCTTTTACTATCGGCCGTCACCTTCATTTTTAAAACTTTTTTCTTCTCTCGTTTCTAAAACGCTCTCTCGTTTTCGCTACTCTCACTCACTTTTCTCTTTTCTTTCTCTTTTAACTAAAGGATAATCGGTATAAAACCAAGTCAAATTTTGTAATAAAAACACTTTAAACATTTTGTTTATATTTTTTATCACTTTATTTTAAATTACTAAACATGGACAACGTGATTTTAAATCAAAATATTCAATTTAAATGCAGTTTTCGTTTTGATTTGCGCGACAGCTTACAGTAAAACAAATGATAATCGGTGATCTGAGCAAGCTAAGCTTTGTTAAATAAAATACTTCAAACGTCTTTTTTATATTTTTTATCACATTATTTTAAATTACTAAACATGGACAACGTGATTTTAAACCAAAATATTCAATTTAAATGCAGTTTTCGTTTTGATTTGTACGACGGCTTACAGTAAAACAGATAATAATCGGTGATCTGGGCAAGCTAAGCTTTGTTAAATAAAATGTTTCAAACTTCTTTTTTATATTTTTTATCACTTTATTTTAAATTACTAAACATGGACAACGTGATTTTAGACCGAAATATTCAATTTAAATGCAGTTTTAGTTTTGATTTGTACGACGGCTTACAGTAAAAGAGATATTTAAACAATGATACTTGAGCGACGGCTTGAAGACATATTAATGGGTCAAACCATGGACTTCTGTCCATGGTCAAACAACCAAGCCAAACTTTGTAATAGAAACACTTTAAACATTTTGTTTATATTTTTTATCACATTATTTTAAATTAGTAAACATGGACAACGTGATTTTAGACCAAAATATTCAATTTGAATGCAGTTTTTATTTTGATTTGTGCGACGGCTTACAGTAAAAGAGATATTTAAACAATGATACTTGAGCGACGGCTTGGAATAAAAGAGAAATTAATGGGTCATACAACCAAGCCAAACTTTGTAATAAAAACACTTTAAACATTTTTTTTATGTTTTTTATCACTTTATTTTAAATTACTAAACATCGACAACGTGATTTTATACCAAAATATTCAATTTGAATGCTGTTTTAGTTTAGATTTGTGCGTCGGCTTACAGTAAAAGAGATATTTAAACAGTGATACTTGAGCGACGGCTTGGAGTAAAAGAGATATTAATGGGTCATACAACCAAGCCAAACTTTGTAATAAAAACACTTTAAACATTTTTTTATATTTTTTATCACATTATTTTAAATTACTAAACATCGACAATGTGATTTTAAATCAAATTATTCAATTTAAATGCAGTTTTAGTTTTGATTTGTGCCAAATGGAGTCACTACATTGCTTTGACAAATAAGTGCGCAAAAACTTTGTTGCCGCCTGATTCACTTGATGTGGAGCTTACCACGACTTCTGTAACATCATCAAGAAAGCAGCCAAAAAGACTATCCCACGCGGGAATCGAAACAACTATATTCCGTGTTGTGATACAGAGTGTGAATCCCTCTGTAAAACCTTTCTGCAGTCTCCTCAGGGAGACGACTCAAGTTTGGCTGCTACAGCTCTGCTTGCCAAGCTTGACAGAAAGCGGAGGGATTGATGGTCCGAGGCAGTTCGGAGCATTGACTTCTCACACTCTGGTCGAAAAGCGTGGAGTATTTTGAGCAAACTTACTGGTAGGTCACGACACTCTCCTCGTCACTGTCCCGTTACAGCCAATGCTCTTGCATCTCAGCTGGTTAGAAATGGGAAATACGAGGCTGTTGACCGCAAGTCATCTCGACTTGTCTCTCAAGAAGTGTCTGACCTTTGGAGGACCACATCACCAGACGCAGTAAATATCTCTGACAATTTTTCACAGAAAGAATTTACTGCTGCCCTCCAACATTTAAAACCAGGTAAATCTCCGGGACCTGATTCCATCTGCTCAAAGCTTATACTCCATTACGGAGCTGCTTTGAAGTCCTGGTTATATGTGTAGTTTTTTAAACGAATTAACGGCGATGGCCCAAACGCCAACTACACCGTCGGTTGACTCTATTCGAATAAGTAATCACACAACCTGCGGCTGACCTCGTTGCTGAAGCACACGCACGGTTCGCAATGAATGAATGTATGCACAACGAAAGCACGATGCGAACGATAGCACGAGGTACGAAGGTACGAAGGTACGCACGATTGTACGTTAGTACGCACGGTTCTTCTGTAATCACAGAAGCACTTAATATTAATAAACAGCCACTAACTGCTGATAATTTTATACAATTTGACACATAACAATAATAAACGTACCAGGCTTGTTGGGCCACAATACCGCCGGTCGATGTGTTTGATAAATAATACTTGCTGAATCTTGCCACAGAAATTAACAATTACTTCCAGCATTAACAATTAGCATTAACTCATTTAAAAGCACTTATTCAAATAGAATGTAAAAAATACAAACAAATTAGAATTTTTAAAACCATAAAACTGAAATTAAAACTTTAAAACTAAATATAACTAGTTAATCAATTAGCTGCTTCTTGTTTAAGTTCCATTATACTTTGTGAACAAGTTACACGTTTCATGAAAAGCGAAACAATGGGCATTGTGACTGAATTACGAAGCACATGTGAAACTAAGTTGCCGCATATAAAAACTAAAAAGGCAAACGAAAATAAGGAAGTCTTAAACTTAAAATCTTACACTCCCCGCCGAAAATGTGGGGACACATTTTACACAAACAACAGACAAAGATTTTAAGCATTGCCATGTTTCCGACCAGCTGGGAGTCGACGGCCCATTACTGATCAAAAACAGAGGGACCGTTGGTTGATGCTTGATTTGATTCACAAATCAAACACAACTTTATTGTTAGTCTTCGGAGGACATCGGCATCATCTTTCACTTCAGTCTGACGTACGACGCCGTTGAGATCAGGACTGCCATGATTCCGATCAGCTGGGAGTCGACGGCCCATTACTGATCAGAAACAGAGGGACCGTTGGTTGATGCTTGATTTGATTCACAAATCAAGCACAACTTCACAATTGGTCTTCGAAGGACGCTGACACCAATTTTTACTTCGACTTGACGTACAACGCCGTTGGGATCAGGAAAGGTAGAGATCACCTGGCCCATTCGCCATTTTCCTCTTGGGACCCCATCATCAACAACAAGTACTAGATCACCATTCTGAAAGTTTCTTTCCTTATCTGGCCACTTTTGACGCAGGGCTATTGTAGGCAAATATTCTCTACGCCAGCGCTTCCAGAAGGAATCTGCCAAGTATTGGACTTGGCGCCATCTTCGACGACCATAACAGTCTCGGGATTCAAACACCCCGGGTGGATCATTGCAACTTTGGCGCATCAGAAGCAGATGGTTGGGGGTCAGCGGTTCATTACCATGAGGATCCAAGGTGATTGGACAAAGAGGCCTTGAATTAAGGATGCTTTCCACTTCAAGTAAAAGGGTATGGAGTACGTCATCAGTAACTACTTGGGACTTTAAAAGAATATCTAAAATTCGTCTTATTGATCTTATCATCCTTTCCCAGGCGCCACCCATGTGGCTGGCAGCTGGAGGATTGAAGTTCCATTTAATACCTGTCTGTTTGAAATATTCATCCATCTTGCTCTGGTTTAGCCGGGACAGTTCTTTTCTGAGAATACTTTCTGCTCCTTTAAAGTTGGTGCCGTTATCAGAAAACACTTTCTTTGGGTGTCCTCTGCGGGCTATAAATCGGCGGAAGGCATTTATAAAGCAGTCCGTTGTCATGTCATCCGCGACCTCGATATGCACGGCCCTCGTAGTCAAGCAAGAAATAACGCATCCATATCTCTTAAGTTGACTCCGGGCTCTTTTTACCAGGATGGGCCCAAAATAGTCGATCCCTACATAGAGAAACGGTGGCTCGTTCGAAACTAGGCGGGAGCGGGGCAAGTCAGCCATCTGCTGCTGACCACGAGGCACACTTCTCTTGCGGCATATGACACATTGGTTCAATTCTCTGCGAACGGCTGCTCCTCCCTTTAAAATCCAATATTTCTGACGTATTGAAGTCCAGGTAAAGGAAGTTCCAGAATGACCACATTTGACGTGGTGATAACGAATCAACAGGTTAGTAAGATGATGTTGATACGGCAGGATTGCAGGATGCTTTGCTGAAAAGTCAATTGTAGCATACTCTAGTCGTCCTCCCACTCTAAGGAGTCCTTCAAATAAGATTGGGCTTGTTTTGTACAAGCAGCGTAATTGAGAATTTTCTTTGAGCTCTCTTTTTATTACTTTATTTGGCAATCGGACTTCGCTTTCTAATATTTTGAATACAGGACCGAAAACTTGGCGCTGCACATACGCCACAAGTCGCAATTCGGCGGCTTCCAATTCGTCTACTGTTATGCCACCTTTACGCACGGAAGACTTATCTTTCAAAAATGCAATGAAACGACGGTGCCAAGCGCAAGCAACTTTTAACCTATAAAGGGAAGAGAAACGAACAATCAGGTCGTCGACAGTCCCACAGGTTTCTTGAACTCGGCTTACTGCAACTTGTTTGTTTTCAACAAAGTGAAAGTCATCGGGAAGCTGACCTTTGAAGGGGGCAGCGGCTTCTGGTGGTCGAGGCCACGAACCTTCATTTTCCCAAAGAAAGCTAGGTCCTTTTGGCCAGCGGGAAACCAATAATTGCGAAGGAGACAGTCCTCTTGAAGCGTCGTCTGCAGGGTTGGACTTCGTATCAACGTATTTCCACTGCTCAGCCGACGTATGACGATGGATCTTAGCTAGGCGATTGGCCACGAATGTTTTAAAACGTTTTCTGTCATTTCGGATACTACCCAACACAATACAAGAATCAGTCCAAAACGTTGAGCGGCACTTAGGAAGGTCTAGCTGCTTGGTTAGCCATTTATCAGCTTGCACAGCCATGACGGCTGCAACGAGCTCAAGTCTGGGAACGCTGTGAGATTCAAGGGGCGTTACTCGAGCTTTGCCGCACAAAAAACTGCAATGAGTTTTTCCATTAATATCTGCGATTCGTAAATACGAAACAAATCCATATCCGGAAATGGAAGCATCTGAAAAATGATGAATTTGATAATCGGTTATTGGTCCTAACGCCTTGGATAGAAAACACCTTGGTAAAGAGAACTTTCTTAGGTCATCCAATTGTTGAAACCATGACCACCAATGTTCGTTCTCCTCATCTGGCAATTCATCATCCCAGTCAAGATTCATCTGAACTATACGCTGTTGCATGATTCTCGCAATCAGAATTACTGGTGCCACGAAGCCAAGGGGATCATATAAGGAATTAACGTAAGAAAGAATCATTCTCCTTGTGAATCTTCGATCATGTTCTGGCATCTTTACATTAAAGTGAAACTCGTCTTCAAGTACATTCCACTGTACACCGAGTACCTTCTGTCCCGCTGATCCGTCTATTTCCAGCGACACATTGCTCATTGTTGGCGCCCTTTCTATTTCAGGGACTGATTCAACTGCCTCCGGGACGTTGGATAGCCACTTTGTTAAGTTAAATCCACCCAGTTTCAGCAAACGGCGCAGACCTTCAACGGTATTTTTTGCCTGTTCGACTGTGCTGACGCAGGTGAGGCAGTCATCAACGTAAAAATCCTTTTGGATGACATCGCAGATGCGAGGATCAAATTCGCCTCCGAATCGGTTAGCGGTCTCTTTGAGGCAGTATGTTGCTATGCATGGGGACGAGGTGGCTCCAAATATGTGGACTAACATCCGGTATGGAACGGGTTGTTTATGTAAGTCTCCCTCAGGCCACCACAAAAAACGAAAAGCATTGTGATCTTGATGTGTGGTTTTCACCTGGTGGAACATTGCTTGAACATCGGCCACAATAGCGATGCGCTCGCGTCGAAAACGACTTAAGACCCCGACCAAACCATTAACTAAGTCTGGACCTTGTTTAAGAGCATCGTTTAAGCAGATTCCGTAATGCTTGGCTGCGCAGTCAAACACAATCCTGACCTTGTCTCGCTTTTTTGGATTATACACTGGGTGATGTGGAAGGTACCATGCAGAGTCGTCCATGGCAATCTCATCAATTGGGACTCTTTCTGCATATCCTGATTCGATGTAGCCCTCTATCGTTTCTTTATACTTGGCCATCAGTTGACTGTCTCTCTGCAAGCGTTTCTGAAGACAAGACAAGCGCTTGCTTGCCATGAAGCGGCTATTGCGAGGCAGTTTAACGTCACTTCTCCAAGGCAACGGGGCACAGAAATGACCATTCTCATGAGTGACGCCATTTTTCAACAAGGTCGCAACTTCTCGGTCTTCTTTAGAAGAAGGGGCGTTAATCACATCTGGTTCAAACTCAGTGAACCAAGACTTTCTAATCTCGTGGTCAAGAGCTTCATCACTTTGCACAAAGTAAGTCTGCATGTCCTGGTTGCCTTCTGTTCTGTTAATTGCTGGCCCCAGTAGTGACCAGCCGAATGGGGTTTTAACAGCATTAGGTTGAGTTCCATCGCCTTCACGCATTTCAAGAATCCGGTGTGCATTAGGACAATCTAAACCGATTAGCAACGACACTTTATCTTGATTCATTTTAGGTATTGTCACGCCTTGCAGATGAGGTAAAGATAAAAGATCATTTAATGAAACTACGGCGTTTGGAGAGACTGGCAATGCATCAGCCTTCACTACTTCCCTAATTTTGAAGTTAACGGAGTCATCCATCAAGGAAGAAACAGTCAAGTTTACAGAATACTTTTCAAAAGGTTCTGAGTGCTGTGATATTGTGACAATGTTAACAGGCCGTGGGCTTTCTTGAATGCGTAACCGAGAAAATAAGTCCTTGTCGATAAATGATGTTTCTGAGCCCGTATCCAGGAACGCATAGGTTTGAACTGTCACACCTCTAGCTTCAACCTCGACGGGAACAATGACGCGAAATCCTCGTTGGCTCTGGTTAACATAACAACAAGTTTCGCCCGAAATCGTTTCATCCGTGCCTCTGGGCTCATCTTGCCGTGATGTATTGTCTAACGCCGATGTATTTGCATGAAGCAGCCTGTTGTGTCGTCGACCACAATTGTTTATACGACATCGAAAAGACCCTCGGTGATCCTTTGTCGCATGCTTCGCAAAACATATGTGGCAACGCTGGGATTCTTGCACAAAACGCTCTCTTTCGGCGACTGATAATTCAAGAAAATCGTTACATTTGTACACCAAGTGATCTGGCTTTGAACAGTAATAACACTGTTGTGCGGGAAGCTCCTTTGAACGAGAAAAACTTACGCCTTTGCGTGGAAAACGGCTCGGAGCGTTAGATTGACTAACCGTAGTAGTAGCGCAAATATTTTTTCGAACACCACCTTCATTAACGCGTCTCCTTTCGATCTGATCACTGGCAGAAACAAGAAACTGCTCTGGGAATGCTTTAAGGATATCTGCCTCCCTTTTCACATAAGTTACGAAATCTGAAAATGTTGGTTTTCTCTTTTCTTCTAAATATATTTTGGCATAGTGTCTCCGCCAATGATAAGAAACAGCTTGAGGCAACTTATCGCTGAGCCTTTTTAAACAATCCACGGTATTTAGTTCTGAATAGTCGCCTAAATCTTCTAAAGTGACAAGGCCTTTTCTAAGAGCATTTGCATAGGAAGCCATTGAAGAAGCATTGTGCGGTTTTACGTTGCTTCTCTGAAGTAGACTTCTTTTAAATGACTCTGCTATTATTCGCGGGTCACCAAAACTTTCAAAAAGAATATATCTGGCTTCTTCATAGCCTTTTGAAGCAGGTTGCAACGACGGACAATGCGAGATTGCATCATAAGCCTTTCCATAAGTATTTTGAAGCAGGTAAGCAAGTTTTTGTTGATCGCTAAATATGTTTTTGTCGTGGATATTTTCATTAAAGTATCTAAAGAATGCACAATAATCCTCCGGATCACCATGAAATTTAGGGCATTCTAGTTTTGGCATAGACATGTATTCTACAACAGCTGCCAAAGGCGAACAGTCATTACCTTTATGCGAAAGATTAGCTCGTTCCTCGTTAACACTCACGGGTTGAGATAATGGCGTTCTAATTTGTGACCGAGTAGGCATTTGAACAATGCTCGGTTGAAGACAAGCTGAGCGTTTAAAATTCAAGACATCGTTTATCGCTGCTAAATTGTTGGGGGCCGAAACAGGTCTATCATCGTCGGGAATTGACGTTTTACAGCTGAATCTAGCAGACCGAGATCTATAGCTTTCCTTGTCATTAAGAATTTGATCTACCGCTTCCGCTTTCCTTAATTCAATTTCAGCCGCTAGCCTTCGTTGTTCCAATTTGTTTCGTCTCTCTACCGCCTCAAGTTCTAGCTTGTTTTGTCTCTCCACTGCCTCGAGCTTGTTTTGTCTCTCTACTGCCTCGAGTTCGAGCTGTGCCAGCTTCTTCTCAATCTTAGCTTGACGGCGTCCCTGTTCAGAAGCAGTCGTTGAAAACGAACGATGACTCTCTGACCGAGATTTGGACTCATTAGATTTAAGTTTCCGGAGGTAGGGATTAGAAGCGCGAAACGACGCAGGTCTGCTCATAACCCCTTCCGCACTAGCTATTTGATCAGTGGCTGTCACAGTTCCTAAGTGTCTAGTAAGCGTCTCTTCAACATGCGTTTCAAACTCCTCGAAATTTAAAATTGCATTTTTTCTTTCGGACTTTAACCATTCTCTTTCCTCACCTTTGGGCAAAGACTGTATACGTCGTGAATACATCTCCCCTATCACTTCGAGTTCATCGCCAATCTGCGTTCTAATTGATTCTACCGCAGATCTATCCAGCGAAGATAGCGCCTTTTCAGCTGACTCGTACAGAGACTCAAGAGCTTCTTTCTTTAACCGAATCTCATCCTTGGTAGGAGCGGTAACTGAGGAAGCATGGTCACGGAGATATGTGGGGGATGAATCCGACACAGACAATACACCCGACGCGGTAGGGTTGCTCGAGGACATGGTAAATAAAGCAAGCTTCTTTAAAGGAATTAAATTTGGCTTGAATGATTAGCAAACAAGCTTCTTAAAAGAATTAAAATTTGGCTTGAATGATTAGCAAACAAGCTTCTTAAAAGAATTAAAATTTGGCTTGAATGATTAGCAATCAAGCCTGAAGAACGCTCGACAATGTAGTTTTTTAAACGAATTAACGGCGATGGCCCAAACGCCAACTACACCGTCGGTTGACTCTATTCGAATAAGTAATCACACAACCTGCGGCTGACCTCGTTGCTGAAGCACACGCACGGTTCGCAATGAATGAATGTATGCACAACGAAAGCACGATGCGAACGATAGCACGAGGTACGAAGGTACGAAGGTACGCACGATTGTACGTTAGTACGCACGGTTCTTCTGTAATCACAGAAGCACTTAATATTAATAAACAGCCACTAACTGCTGATAATTTTATACAATTTGACACATAACAATAATAAACGTACCAGGCTTGTTGGGCCACAATACCGCCGGTCGATGTGTTTGATAAATAATACTTGCTGAATCTTGCCACAGAAATTAACAATTACTTCCAGCATTAACAATTAGCATTAACTCATTTAAAAGCACTTATTCAAATAGAATGTAAAAAATACAAACAAATTAGAATTTTTAAAACCATAAAACTGAAATTAAAACTTTAAAACTAAATATAACTAGTTAATCAATTAGCTGCTTCTTGTTTAAGTTCCATTATACTTTGTGAACAAGTTACACGTTTCATGAAAAGCGAAACAATGGGCATTGTGACTGAATTACGAAGCACATGTGAAACTAAGTTGCCGCATATAAAAACTAAAAAGGCAAACGAAAATAAGGAAGTCTTAAACTTAAAATCTTACAATATGACTTTCTTTCTTCCTGTTTGCGCCGACTCAAAATTCCCAAGATATGGAGAAGAGCGCTTGTGGTCCCGATCCCAAAACCAGCAAAGCCTGAGGGCGACCCAAAGAGTTATCGACCGATATCTCTGCTCTGTGTCTCCTACAAGATCCTCGAGAGGCTTATCTAGGCCCGCGTTGAGCCATTAATCGATTTTGCACAATATGCGCAAATTGATAACTTTATATGAAAAATAGTCATCACTTTATTATTAGAGTTGACATTAAAATTTTTAGGTTTTTATGTCAGTTAAATGAAACTTTAGGTAACGGAAAGCGTTGAAAATTTAGCTCTTTACCTGGTCCAGATGTTCTGCTGATTTTTGGAACTTTTTAAAGTGTACCGCAGGATTGAAAAAGTAGCGGAGGACAGCTCTGGAGTACCACTTTTAGGCAAAACAATTGTCGCTACTACATGTAGTTGTCAAAGGTCTGATGGCTGGATGTTTAAAAAAGGTCGTAAGTGGTCCGTTTGAGGGGGATGGAGGCATCAGTGACTACGCGCAAAGCGTCATTCAAGACCATATAAAAAAAATCAAGTACTACGACAACAAGTGCGACTCCAATACTCGGCTGTTGAATGACTAAAAATAAGAGAGCTGTATCTGATGTTTTGCAACAAACCAAAACTAAAACAGCATTTAAAGTGAATATTTTGGTTTAAAATCACGTTGTCCAATGTCCATGTTTACTAATTAAAATTAATGTGATAAGAATTATAAAAAAGACGTTTGAAGTACTTTATTTAACAAAACTTAGCTTGCCCAGATCACCGATTATTATCTGTTTTACTGTAAGCCGTCGCACAAATCAAAACTAAAACTGCATTCAAATTGAATATTTTGGTTTAAAATCACGTTGTCCATGTTTAGTAATTTAAAATAAAGTGATAAAAAATATAAACAAAATGTTTAAAGTGTTTTTGTTACAAAATTTGGCTTGGTTTTATGACCGATTATCATTTAGTTAAAAGAGAAAGAAAAAAGAAAAGTGAGTGAGAGTAGCGAAAACGAGAGAGCGTTTTAGAAACGAGAGAAGAAAAAAGTTTTAAAATCGAAGGTGACGGCCGATAGTAAAAGAGATCCAAATAATCTGTAGTGCCAACATTGGCTACATCTTGCATTAGCAACAATACTAGTAATGCGATATGGTCATTAGCAAGTACTTATTAAAACTGATGAGAAAAAATTCAATTTTTTGCAAAAAAAAGTTAATCTTAAAAAAGCAGGTCTGTTGCTTTTTATTTCTGTATGTATATGGTTTAATGCCTTAATGATAACAATGCTGATTATGATGGAATAATGTGGTAATTTTAAATCAATAGCTGGCCTAGATCTTGAAGTGAAGTAAAGATATAACACTTAGTTTCAAAATGTCGCCTTTGGGGTAAGTTAGGACATAGTCATGGGGCAAGTGGGACCACTGTCCCAACTTACCCTATTATACTTATAACTTAACTTCCAAGTGGTAAGTATTTGTAAAGTCGGCTGCATAATAAAGAAAAATATTCAATAACCTTGAGCTATTTACATGTAAGTTTATGTGATAATATAACCTTTCGATCTAGCTAATCGAAAAGTTCAAGTCTTTAAATCTTAATAAAAGCAAGAAATATAACCTACCGGTAAAAAGCTACTAATTATGATGTTATCTACAAGTAGAACCAAAACAAATAATAAAAATAATGTTCATTTTAAATTGCTTATATCGTCTGTTCTAGTTGGAAGAGTAATAGCTTATTAGGGTGGAGTAAAAATAATTTTTTTTTTGAAATTGAAAAAAGTGTAGTTCTAAAAACCTGCCAAACAGGTGAAATCTACGAAAAAAATTGGTTTTGGCGAGTTGCTACCTTTGGGGGGCTGGCAACCCCCCAAAATGTGTTTTGAGGGGTAAAATTTCCTAAAAATGTCCTAACTCAGTAACCGCTTATCGTAGAGGCATGATTTATGGCTCAAAATTTGCAGAATTATCATGTTTCTATATGTGCTAAGAGAAAGTTTTTGTCTATTTCCACTAGAAAAAAAGTTATGATAGAAAAACTGTTTAATAAGTTTGTTTGTTTGTACTTAACTAATAGTTATCTGAAAAGTTATTATTATTTTTTGCAGGTATATTGTTAAGTAATTGTGTAAATCAAAGCTTTGGCCAAACTGCGAAGTAGTAAAACATGAAAAGACGTAGTTCAACTTCTGTAAAGAAGATTTTACATAGTGTACTACCCGTGATAGTTTTCCACCAGGAGTATTGCCTACCAAGCGACATGTAATAGAACGCATTCTTCATTTGAAAAACTTTCGAACCTTCAATGCTGCAAATGACATTGCCAGAGAAATTTATGACAGATGGGTATGGTGCAACGTATATCCCATTCATCTGTACACCATTTCAAAAAAAGTTCAAAGTTTTGTGAATTGTTTTAGTGCACTTGATCGCTGGTCAAAGAAAAAACGAGAAGCATTTTTACAAAAGAAAAAAGAGTTTATGTCAACTATTGATGAAATATTTGATGTTTTTTGTGCTGACGATAAGCAGCGCAGAATTTTGGAGAAACAACATGGTTTGAAAATGACAGATGATGATTATGCTTTTTATAAAGATCAAACTAGTAAGCGAGTTGGAAAATGTGTGGATGCTGTGGTTCCTTCAACGTCAGCTGACATACAGTTTTTGAGGCGCTCTCGACCCTTACAACCTCATCCAGAACCACCAACATGTTCTTCCGTTACATCAGTTACATCAGTGCCTGAGTCAGCTTTGGATTATCTGTCAGATTCTAGTTCAACCAACACAGACCAAACGCAATCTTCTGCTGCTTCTGAATTTGTTTCTCAATCAATGCCATATGAAAATCAGAATCGAATGATTTGGTCAAACCTTGCAAGGATGAGTGAGCGTTTTCAGATATCCGACAGAGCTGCTGCTGCGATCGCTAATAGTGTGATGCAAGATTTGGGTCTAATTACTGATGATGACAAGACATACGTTATTGATTGTAGCAAGCTTCGAAGAGAGCGAGAACGATGCCGTGCTGAAATTAGGAAAAAGGAGCAAGAAAATTTCAAGTTAGTGAATGCCATATACTTTGATGGGCGCAAAGATGCAACACAGGTCACCATGCAAGGGCCAAATGACGAATTTTACATATCTGTGCAACTTGAAAATCACTATACAATGGTTGGGCAGCCTGATGAATACTATCTTTCTCATTTTTCCACAGAGGATGGCAAAGGAAGAACCATAGCACAAAAGATCTTCAACACCATTGCCAACACCGAATTACATGACAAGCTTACAGTAGTTGGCACTGATGGAACTGCAGCAATGACAGGCAAGTTCAATGGTTGCATTCGTAAGTTGGAAGAACTATTGAACAAGCCACTACAATGGGTAATTTGCCTACTACATACCAATGAACTACCCTTGCGCCATGTCTTTACTATGCTTGATGAAACCACCAATAGTCCTGACACATTTGCAGGACCAATTGGGAAGTGTTTAACTGGAGATGTTTCAAGTTGGCCGGTTGCTGCTAATTTTAAGTCAATTTCAAACCCTCAGTTTGTACAGTTGCCAGAATCAGTTGTTAATGATCTGAGTACTGATCAACACTATGCTTACAAGATATGTTCAGCAATAATCATGGGAGTTGTCGACAGCGACTTGCAATATTTAAAAGTAGGTCCCATTGTGCATTCACGCTGGCTAACTCTGGGCTGTCGAATCCTCAGATATTATGTTTCGGTGGATGATCCCTCCTCAAACTTGGAAACTCTGACAAAGTTTTGTCTTCAAGTTTACTTTCCAAGTTGGTTTGAAATTAAGTTAAATAGTCAACTAACTTGCAGATCTAGAAATTTTTTCAGTTTGGTCCAACGAATTCTTCAGGTGCCTGACGAAGCTGTTCGGAAAACTGCTTTGAAAGTTGTGCAACGAAATGCATTTTTCGCACACCAGGAAAATGTCTTGATCGCCATGTTGGGTGACAACGATGAGGAGATACGAATGCGAGGAGTGAACAAAGTACTTTCGATTCGTGGAAACTTGCCATCAACGGTTTCATTTGATAATCATGACTTGGTTGACAGTCGCAGTGAAGAATATTCTTTGGAAGGAGCAAAATATTATGATACCGCCTCAACTGTACGGCTGTTTGAACCGCCCACACTGGATCTAACAGTGAACTCGTACTACAAGATGGTGAATTTAACATCTTGCCATCAGCAGCCTCCGGTAATTGAACATTTAACTGATTTAGATATTGAACAATGCCGGATAAGACCACTGCAGCTCGACCACCCATGTCACAACCAATGTGTAGAGCGCCATGTCAAAATGGTAACAGAGGCCGCAGCACAAGTTGAAGAATTTGAGCGAAGAGATGGGTTGATTCGCCAGAAGATTAAATCTCGAAAACTTTTGAAAAAATTTGACACTAAAGTGCAATTCTGATGCGCTTCATTTTGCGTAGGGTATTTGGTGTACTCTAACTTGCTTTCTTATTTTTCTCTCACTCCTTAGGCAAAACAACCCAATATCAGGATCAACAGTTCGAAAGTAATGAGATGTAACAGATTTTCTTTAAATTACTGAAATACTAAACATTTTATGGGCAGTAAAGCTAGCACGTTCTGTACCTTATGAGTAGGCCTATTTAGGTACTTTATCTTGTGACCAAAGTTATCCCAAATCATCTTGTTAATATTGTGATTGTCATAATTAGTCCTTATATTGTGATTGTCATAATTAGTCCTTATCAGTTAGACATATATCATTTCAAATGTTAGATCAAAGTTATTTCCATACAGCGCAATTTTCGAGTATTGAGCATAAAAAACGGTTTATCGATTATAACTTTTTTTCTTGTGGAAATAGACAAAAACTTTCTCTTAGCACATATAGAAACATGATGATTCTGCAAATTTTGAGCCATAAATCATGCCTCTACAATAAGCGGTTACCGAGTTACGACATTTTTTGTCAATTTTACCCCCAAAAAACACATTTTGGGGTGTTGCTAGCCCCCCAAAGGTAGCAACTC
The DNA here is from genome assembly GCA_963680785.1 of Diplosoma virens. NCBI lineage: Eukaryota > Metazoa > Chordata > Ascidiacea > Aplousobranchia > Didemnidae > Diplosoma > Diplosoma virens. The sequence continues at coordinate 40,837,287 of OY796880.1, forward strand.
GCCAAAATCAATTTTTTTTGAAGTTTTAGTCTATTTGGCAGGATTTAAGAACTACACTTTTTTCAAATTTTTTTTCACTCCACCCTAATAGCCTATGCCTCGAAAATATACAAGGAAGACCAACAGAGGACAGACTCCAATAGATGTCTTGAAAAAAGCAGCACGTGCCTTACGCAAAGCTGCCTTACGCAGGTGCTTTGAGCCATGTGTGGGGTAAGTCGGGACGTTTGAGTGCGTCATTTCAAAAATCTGTTTTCGGCTGTTTCCCGATTTCGAAAACAAATGGTACTACTCATGTTAATTTATTAGTTTTTAAAGTTTTCTATCCAAAGTTTTATTTAAAAATGGCTCATGTTGTTTCCGATTTATAGTCCAAAAATAAAAATTTGTCCCGACTTACCCCAGTCTCCACTACTATACAATATTAAATAAGACTTATACTTAATCGTCGTCGTTTGGAAAGGTATCTACTCCAGGTCAGACATAAACAGGACCGAGGGCTTATCCTTTTACTACCCCAGGCTGCTGTAGGCCTACAGCCCGGATCAGATGCTGGCAGTGATGTTGTTAAGACAGCATCGAGTTTCGTCATCCAAAAACCGTCAGACCTCGTGCTCCATATGGTGCCCGATGTATGGGGAACGCTATTAGAACGTGGTCTGCGGTTTGTTCAGCGGCGCCGCACTCGCAATTCGGCGAAGGAACGAGACCCCATCTGTGCATGCACGAATGGAATTGCCCAAAACCAGTTCTCAAGCGGTTGAGTTTAACCCAAGCCCATCCCAACAGGCCTGGCACCGGTCCCGGGCACAAAAGCACGGAGCCTGGAAGCATTTTCACAGTACTCCGCATTCCATTTATGATTTGTTCACTCAGAAGCGCGGATGCCAAGACCGACAAGGTTGTCCGCGCGCCTAACACAAATAGGCGTCTAGATCTTAGTCTCTCTTGGCAAGTATTTGAAGACCCACTTAAGAGACCATATAAGATATGATCAGGGTACAGAGATTCACGGTAAGCCAAGGAGAGTGTCGTTCCCAGTCAGCGAAGCTCAGCTGGCTGGGAGCGACACTCTCTTGGAGTGGGATGCAGGCATCCAGTGACTATGCGCAAGGCATTGTTCAATACACTGTCTATGAGACGAGTGTGAGCACTGCGACACCAGACTGGTGCACAGTACTCAGCTGTTGAGTAGACTAGAGATAAGGCGGCTAAGCGCAGTGTTTTAGCACCAGCACCCCATCCCGAGCCTACGAGTCGCCTCAGCAGTGTAATGAGAGAGACAAAATTTTATTTGGCATAACCATAGCACTACATATTAACAACTAACAAATTATTTAATTAGAACAAAATCTAATTGATTGAAAATTGTGCATGCAAGTTACACCATGGAGGCATCGAAAGAACCATACGGTTATCAAAGTCGAGGTGCCTCCATTTTTTCATGTAGTAACATGAAGTTAATTTGAAAAGGCAAGAAATACTAGATATGAAATACTGGTGCTGATTATAAAAGAAATAATAAAAGAAAAAAACAAAAAACAAAAACAAAACAAAATATAAACAAATAAAAGCAAAGAAAGAAAGCATACAAGTGATACAATAATTCTAAAGTAAAATAATTTATTCTAAAATTATGAGACTTTTTGTGCATATTCCAACTAGATGAGATTAAATTTTTTATCTTTTATCCAACATATAAGAAATAACACTTTAGTACTCCATTAGTATTTCGATATTAGTTGTTTTTTATATTCTTTTTTGAAAGAAGTAAAAGAAAGAGATTTTATGGAATTAGGTATTTTGTTCCACAATATTGCTCCTGCATATTGAATTGATTTTTTTCCAGAATTAGTTTGGATTTGTGAGATATAAATACTCTCATTTTTTGCTTGTCTAGTCAAGTGGTTATGAATTTCTCTAGACTTAGTAAATAAAACTCTATATTGTTGTGGCTTTCCATTATTGATAATTTTGAACATGAGTTTGCCTACTTCCAGCTTATCTATGTCTTCTAATTTAAGGATATTTTGTGCTTTATAGACAAAAGATAATTTTGTTCTTTAACCACAGTTAACTAGGATTCTTAGTACATTGTTATGTAAAGTTTTAAGAGGTTTCATGTAAAAACATCAGCAAAACCCCAACTGGTTATTCCATACTGAAGATGAGAGTAGACAAGAGCATAGTATAACATTCTTGTGGTTTTTTCATTAATGTAATGCCTAATTTTACATATCAAACCAATAGATTTTCGCAAATGTTGTGTTAGGTGATTTATGTGATATGACCAATTCATTTTATCATCAATACATGTGCGAGGATAATATCATTAGATGGTGACGAAACGTGAGCGATTAAGCTTAATAAACCACTGTTTAATCAACTGGCAACGCGAAATAATAATAAAAAATTTAGCAAATTTCATGTTAAGTTTAAAAAGATACAATTTTTCTTAAACATAAGAAATTTTGCTAAAAGTCTAAAAGCACTGCTGAGAAAAGAGCTCAAAATTTTACAACATTTATTACTATTCTTATTTTATTCAGAAGTTAGCAGTAGTGATGTTGCTGATACAAAATTTAGTGTCCATAGCTCCCAAGTATTTGTTATTTGTGACATTGCACCGCGCTGCTTAACAAAATTGTTACCAAAAGTTTATACCACACTGTCTTGCACTGCAAAATCACAAATTTAAATACAAATTTTTTGGACTTCTTTTTCATTTTTTTAAAAGACGTTTGATCAAGCAATACTCACTGTTGTAGTTATCAAAGTATTTCAGAAATTCCAAGGCTATTGGCATAATCTTGTTATATCGTGGAAAAACACTTCAAGCACTTTTCTCTGCTTGGCATCATAGCCAACAGCCTTAATTTTTAGTAATATCTCGGCCCAGATGGCAGGTGCTTTTTCGCACCCTGGGCCATGAGTACGTCTGTTTATTAATCACAAAATGACAGACCGAAACCAAACCTACCAAAATGGAAGGGTATCCACCTATTCTGATGTTCAGCTTGGGTCTGCTAATCGACAAATGTCCTTTTCAAGACGGGGCAATGCTTGGAAAATACTGCCCTTTTCAGGGCACATTGCAAACAAGTATATGGCACATTCTTCAGTTGAACATCAAAGGCCTCACTGCAAGCAAGATGAACGTTTCTTTATCACCTTGCTATATTTATCAACTTGTACATGCGAAAACAATAAAACTACGTAACTAACAATTTGGCATGCAATAAAATGAAAAAATAGCCCATCAAGAAAGAAAAATAATCTCTAGTTTGGTATCTAGATATCTAAATTCCCTATTTGGCTGCTACAGTCCTGCTTGTCAAGCCTGACAGAAAGCGGAGGGATCGATGGTCCGAGGCTGTTCGGAGCATTGACTTCTCACACTCTAGTCGAAAAGCGTGGAGTATTTTGAACAACCTTATGGTAGGTCACAACACTTTCTTCATACTCTCCCGTTTCAGCTGATGCTATTGCATCTCAGCTGGTTAGAAACGAGAGATACGAGGCTGTTGTTGTTCATCTCGACTTGTCTCTCAAGAAGTGTCTGATCTTTGGAGGGCCACAACACCAAACCCAGTAAATATCTGTGACACTTTTTCAGAGAGAGAATTTACTGCTGCCCTCCAACATTTAAAACCAGGTAAAGCTCCGAGACCTGATTCCATCTGCCCAGAGCTTATAGTCTATTCTAGAGCTGCTTTGAAGTCCTGGTTACGTGACTTCCTTTCTTCCTGTTTTTACCGACTCAAAATTTCCAAGATCTGGAGAAGAGCGATTGTAGTCGCAATCGCAAAACCAGCAAAGCCCGTGGGGGACCCAAAGAGTTATCGACCGATAGCTTTGCTCTGCGTCGCCTACAAAATTCTCGAGAGGCTTATCTACGCCCGCGTTGAACCATTAATCGATCCACTGCTCCCTAAAGAGCAGGCTGGATTCCGATGCGGGAAGTCAACCGTATATCAAGTTGTTCTGCTAACCCAGAACATTGAGGATTCTTTTGAGGCTAAAAAAAGGCCGGTGCCGTATTTGTTGATCTGAAAGCTGCTTATGACACTGTCTGGCACCGTGGTCTTACCTGCAAGTTGCTGAGACTACTTCCGAATAAGCACATGGTCAGAATGATTATGGAGCTTGTCCGAAATCGAAGTTTCACACTTACTACCGGTGGCAGCAAGCAAAGCAGGCTACGCCGTCTCAAAAACGGCGTTCCTCAGGAATCAGTCTTGGCTCCCTTTCTATTTAGCATCTATACATACAATCTTCCTTTCGTGATTTCCAGAAAGTTAGCTTATGCTGATAAATTTTGCATTGCAGCACTCTTCTGGAAACTGGAAGGACTTGGAGGAGACTTTAAGCCAAGACATGTCTACACTTTTAGCATATCTCCAGACTTGGAGGTAGAAGCTCAGTCACACTAAGACGGTGACGGCAGCCTTTCACTTAAATAACCGAGAGACAAAATGTGAGCTAAAAGTCTACAATAATGATAGACTTTTACCGTTATGTCCAACTCCTAATTATCTTGAGGTAAAAGTGGACAGATCGGTCACGTTTCGCATCACTCACAACTTCACCATTTAGTTGCATTGCTTAAAAACCTATCCTCGCGCGTCACACTGCTGAGGCGACTCGTAGGCTCGGGATGGGAGCGACACTCTCCTTGGCTTACCATGAATCTCTGGACCCTGATCATATCTTATATGGTCTTTTAAGTGGGTCCTCAGATACTCGCCAAGTGAGACTAAGATCCAGATGCCTTTTTATACCAGCTGCGCGGAATCTTTTGGACAACCTTGCCAGACATGACATCCGCGCTTCTGAATAGAAAAACCACAAATAGAAAACGGAGTACTATGAAAATGCTTCCAGGCTCCGTGCTTTTGTGCCCAGGACCGGTGCCAGGCCTGTTGGGATGGGCTTACCCCGAGCAGCTTGGGTTAAACTCAACGGCCTGCGGACTGGTGTTGAGCAATTCCTTTCGTCCATACACAGATGGAATCTCGCTCCTTAACCGAATTGCGAGTGTGGCGCCGCTGAACAAACAGCAGACCATGTTCTAATAGTGTGCCCCATACATTGAGCACCACATGGAGCACGAGGTCTGACGGTTTTGGATGACGAAACTCGATGCTGTCTTAACAACATCACTGCCAGCATCTGATCCAGGCAGTACAGCAGCCTGGGGTACTAAAAGAATAAACCCTCGGCCCCAGTCCTGTTTGTGTCTGACCTGAAGTGGATACCTTTCCAAACGACGATAACAACGGCCCCTCTCTTAAAGGTGGGTGACGCCGATAGAGTCTAGTCTAGTCTGGTCTAGCGAAATATAATTAATACCAGGCTGATTGTTCGCTGACTAAAGCATCCGAAAAGAAACACGCAAAGCAAAACTAATGCCGTCATAAATTACGAACAAGAAATAAAAGAAAAGGCAGCTAATAAAGTGATACGTGAAAACGGAGACAATTCAAAACTCACCATGAGGCGACCCAGAGTTTCGAACCTCCGCGTAACATTCTTTTATTCTTCGGAATTATTCATCAGTTTTCTTTCGCTGTGTTATTTTTTTTATTGCGTCTTCCTTTTTCGCCTTTAGTCTTTTGTTGCAGTTTTTATGTTTGTGTAAAATGGTAATTGGACAGACAGATTGGAAATGGATGCAAATACAAGCTTGTTATTTAACATTGACTATTTTGTTTAAACAAATAGAGAAGAAATAGAACACACAAGGCAGTAGTGGCTCTCCTACACGCTACAACCACAATCTCCCCCGTCAAGAATAAATGTTATTATCATATCTGTCGATAGCTCCAGGAATACGTGAAGAGCGACGTAAACTAGAAATTTCGCTAGGTGCATCAGATGATATGCCGTCAGAATTGTCTGGCGCCGCTTGATCGTCGCTAGTTATTGTAATATTGAATACTGAATTGTAATATTGACAACGGCTTTAAAACTTGGTTTAAGTAGGATTTTTCTTGGGTGGTTTTATTATTAGGACCATAAACCAAATATTGATAAATATTTTAAGTAAATTTTAAAATAATAACTACGAATGTTATTCTGCCTTTTTCAATTGTTTTAATTTTTATGCAGTATATCAAAAGCTTTGATGATCCTAAAAAAGCTAAATGACCCCCCAAGGTTGAAACCACTGTCATACACATAGGTTTACATATAGTACAAACTTTGATGTTGTTTCAAATGATAAAACCTAATGTTGACTCAACACTATCTCTGCCAGTCTGGGCTACCGTAAAATGGGGAGACTAAGTCACCTTTTTAAGATTATCCAATGAATAACTTACAAACATCTGCAAAGAGATTAATACTTTTGATTCCAAAATGGGGGAAGAGTGAATGGTATTGATTTCATACCTTTTGTGTAAATCTGACCTCATGGGAAAAAGCAATATTATTTGTAAAATTAATTTTCATCGCATTTCTGTTGCTTACAATGATTGTCATATTGCATAACTTACCAAGGTACACAAATGCCCGTGAATTACAAATTTTATACAATATCTCAATTTTTGAAGCTCCATAAGAAAATGTTTATATAACTTCATTAAACACTGCAACAAGTTTCCAAATTTTTTTATCTCTAACTTGATAAACACACCCTGATTTCTGCCAGTAAGTTTTTTTCTCATTATCCACTCTGATAACTCCCGTTTCTATAAAACTACATTGGTTACCTTTGCGTTTTCACCTCATATTTAATATTTTGTTGCATGTAATTAAGGTGTTAAGAGGTGGTCACCCTCGTTTAGACTTTCTCGCTCTATACGTTCTTCTGATGCTAACTTTTTTTGTTTTTTACCTTTTCCAAATTTGGTAGTAGTAGATTTACCGTTTGTCTGGATTCTGCAATCTGAAATAAATTTGATATTATTAATTCTTTTTTCGAGACATGGCGATTAATATAGTAAAGCTGTTGAACCATGCAAACAAGCGACAGCACTTGTTTTGCTAAAATTTAATGAGTTTGGTAGCATTTAAAGATATTCAGTGCCTTTTTTTCAATATTTTTCCGGATCCGGAGCCGTTTCGGATCTTATGATGTTAAAACAATGCCGATCCGGTACGACTCCTGTTTTTTTTTTTACGGACTCGGACAGGATGCGGATTCCATTTTATGTGGATCCGGCAATTTCTGATACTACAACTGGCAGAGTTGAGCAAATTCAGAGTTGGAGTTGGATTACGGCATTCTTTATTGAAGTCGTAGTCTACTTTTTTAGATCAATTTATTTCACTAAGTAAAAAATTTTTTTTCAATAAAAATATTATTTTCTATATTTACTTTAATTCCTTGGCATTCACTTCGAGTTTATCGCTCATGCACGACTTGCGTGCCTATTTTAATTTAATTTACTTTTGACCATGACCATAAAAAATTTTTTGCTCTATAAAATTAAAAACATCACTTCTTTTATTGTGTGCAGTAGTTTTTGTGTACAACAAATTTTTTCATTTCTTGAGTTATTTAAAAAAAAATTTCAAATAAATGTGTTCAATTTTCTTCAAAAAAAAAAAAAAAAAAAGAAAGGTTAAAACGAGCAATTACTCTATATCCAAGTATATTTATTATTTATTCTATTTATTACTTTTTCCGATAATGAAAAAATACTCCATAACCTCAATAATGCAAAAAAAACTTGGTTGGTAGACCGCCTCAAAGGAAATGCTCAATATCAATTCAATTCAATTTATTTGTTTTGTTCTTCAAAACGAAAAAATACAACAATATATGTGACAAAATTTTTTTTCGAAAGCACAGGAAGACAGAAAAATGACTATACGGTCTTCTAGTCAATTGTCTCCCTAGTAAGACGAAAAAAAATTAAAAAATACAACAGTACACTTATAAAAACACAGTACATTTAGAAAAACAATAAAGAATTAATAGCAGTAAATAGTTGTTATTAAATAACTTTCCACGTGCTAGCTGACTTCATCAAATTGTTGTGCCATCTTATCTAATATCGAACAGTTAAAAAAAGTTCAAATTTTTTCTTAAATTGATTATAGGAAAGTTACTTTAATTCAAAGGGTACTTCTTGCCGTATTTTAGGTCCAATGTAAGAAAATGTCTTTTTACCTAATTCTGTTCTCTTTCTAGGTTGAAAATAATTTTGTTTCGCTGCCAGTCTTGTTTCATAATGATGTTTTTGGGTTATACTTATAAAAGCTTGGGACTGATTTTTTGCTGAACTTTTATTAAAGCAAAACATTGTTTTGGAAATTTCAAGTTTAACAATATTTTTTAGTTTTAAGAAATTCAATTTTTGAAAAAGAGAATTTGTATGTGACAAAAAAGGACTATTCGTAATAACTTTCATTATGCGTTTTTGTATTCTTACCAATAAATCCAAGGCAGCGGTCGAAGCCAGTCCCCATGTTGAGATACAGTATTGAAGATAAGAGTAAATTAAAGCATAGTATTATTTGATGATAGAGCAAATATTACAATAAATTTAAACTAAACTATTAAATCAGTTATTGCAGCCATAGGTTTCATATTAAACAATTACTAATTATAGAATAGAGCAATGTCAGATTATGAGATCAGACGATGGGACATTAGACAGGTGATCGCATTAACTAAATTGATTTTACCAGTAGGCTACAGCTTTTTCTTTATTTTTTTCTTTTTGTCTTGCAAAAAAGCATTAGAGGCGCTAAACATAAGTCATTCGTCAAGCAATTATTCCCACCTGCTTTTGGAGATGCGAAAGTATTACTTTGAATTTTTTTACTTTGTTTGCTCAGGTTTTGATTAAGAAATATGACTAAAATTTGCTGTCGGTTTGGTCTTGCTATCGGCAATTAATAACCGATAAATATGAAGCTTGGAAACGTGAAATAAAACAAATAGTCAATCGAGGTATTTTGGCAGAGAGCCACAGCTCATGAGCAAGTTTTATTTTTACCATAAAAAAGTCCTTTGCAGAGTATCGCTTTAATAAATATGTGCTGACATCGTGGCTTTAATAAAGCTGTAAATATTATTCTTAATATCCTTCTAAAATGATTGTTCATTTACCCGACTTATTTCTTGGGATGAAGGCCTGAATCAACTACGTGGAGCATTCCATTAATCGAGCAAATTCCCAAGAACGGTACCAAAATAGAATGAGAGTGAGAATGAGAGAGTGAGAATGAGAGAGAGAGAATGAATACAGTTGGTCAGGCGTGGAGAATCAAAACAAGGCAGTCTAACACGAGATGGAAGATATCTTGTGATTTGGAAACACAGTTGCTGCTTAAAAAATTTGTGCTCAAACAATCTTGTGAAGAAATGAAGTAAAGTAGGGTGCTGTGCCCAACACAGCATAAACGAGAGACGATACATCAAGCAAAGCGAGAAATAATAAACTTATCACAAATTATAACAGATTTAACAATGAAAAAAACCAGATTAGTCGGCAGCGTGGTGGAGTGGCTCAAGTGCCGGGACTGTAATCGACATGGTTTGAGTTCAAAACCTACTCGCAAAATTCTGCTGTGTCCTTGGGATAAACACTTTACGACACTCCCCTTAATTTGCGGTCTTGGCAAGTAGTTCTAAATTTTAATCATATCTCTATAAAACCAAAATAAACTAAAAAAAAATGAACCAGACCACAATATCTTGGCATCTCCGGAAGCAGGTCGGGGTAATTGTTTGCCCTACGTATTAGCAACTCCGTCGCTTTCCTGAGAGTCAGAAGAAAAAATATAGAGATAAAATAAATATAAATAACTGATAGATACCGCATCTTTAACTGGTGTAGAGAGATATGCATTCGGAAGAATTTAGAGATGAGAGGAAGAGAAAGTAGAAAGGTCATATGTGTCATCAGCTTTAGCGAGAGTGTGCACTCAATCATACCCCCCAATGGTAGGTGCTTTCTCGCAGCCTGGGCCGCGAATAAGTCTGTTCATTGGTGTTAAAGATGACAGACCGAAACCGAACCTTCCAAAACGAAAAGGTATCGACTCATTCCGATGTTCAGTGTGGGTCTGCTAGTCGGCAAACGTCCTTTTCAGGACGGAGTAATGCCATGATAAAACTGCCCTTTTCAGGGCACATTGCCAACAAGTTCCGAAGACCCACTATTCTTCAGCTGAACATCAAAGGCCTCACTGCAAGCAAGATGAACGTTCTTTATCACCTCGCTATGCAGTCTGAGGCACTCGTCATCCTACTGCAGGAGACCCACTGCACTGATGCAGAAAAGTTGGTACTTCCGAACTACTGTATCAACTAGCTGGGTCTTCTTTAAACAGGAAGCATGGCCTTGCGACGTTTGTCCACGAGCGACTGAGATGCACGCTTTTCGACCAATCTCCACCAACATCGGAGATCGAGTGGTTGTCTGTGGACGTTGATGGCTATAAAATAGTCAACGTCTACAAACCACCACCAACGCAATTGCAAACCCTGGATCTCCCAGTATTTCCTCACCCTGTCTTTACGTCTTTACGCTGGCGATTTTAACTGTTGTCATGCTGACTGGGGTTATGATTACAACAGTCCGGACGGTAAGTGCTTGGCTGGCTGGGGAAGTATTAATTGTCTTGCCCTCCTATATAATGCCAAGGACGCTGCCAGTTTTTATTCCGGCCGCTGGAACACTGGCACCAATCCAGATCTAGCTTTTGCTAGCGTAGATCCAAACAGTCGCTTACCTGATAGACGTGTTCTTGAAAAGTTCCCCAGGTCACAACATCGGCCTTCGCTTATTACACTACCAAGGTTTGCTATGGCAGTGCCAAGCATGCCTGTTAAGCGATGGAACTTCCGCAAGGCCAAATGAAGTCACTACATTGCTTTGACGAATAAATTCGCAAAGACTTTGTTGCCGCCTAATTCACTTGATGTGGATGCGGCTTACCAGGACTTCTGTAGCACCATTAAGAAAGCAGCCAAACAGACTATCATATGCGGGTATCGAAATAACTATATTCCGTGTTGGGATACAGATTGTGAATTCCTCTATAAAATCTTTCTGCAGACTCCTCATGGAGACGACTCAAGTTGGCTGCTACAGTCCTGCTTGCCAAGCCTGACAGAAATCGGAGGGATCGATGGTCCGAGGCTGTTCGGAGCATTGACTTCTCACACTCTAGTCGAAAAGCGTGGAGTATTTTGAACAACCTTATGGTAGGTCACAACACTTTCTTCATACTCTCCCGTTTCAGCTGATGCTATTGCATCTCAGCTGGTTAGAAACGAGAGATACGAGGCTGTTGTTGTTCATCTCGACTTGTCTCTCAAGAAGTGTCTGATCTTTGGAGGGCCACAACACCAAACCCAGTAAATATCTGTGACACTTTTTCAGAGAGAGAATTTACTGCTGCCCTCCAACATTTAAAACCAGGTAAAGCTCCGAGACCTGATTCCATCTGCCCAGAGCTTATAGTCTATTCTAGAGCTGCTTTGAAGTCCTGGTTACGTGACTTCCTTTCTTCCTGTTCGTACCGACTCAAAATTTCCAAGATCTGGAGAAGAGCGATTGTAGTCGCAATCGCAAAACCAGCAAAGCCCGTGGGGGACCCAAAGAGTTATCGACCGATAGCTTTGCTCTGCGTCGCCTACAAAATTCTCGAGAGGCTTATCTACGCCCGCGTTGAACCATTAATCGATCCACTGCTCCCTAAAGAGCAGGCTGGATTCCGATGCGGGAAGTCAACCGTATATCAAGTTGTTCTGCTAACCCAGAACATTGAGGATTCTTTTGAGGCTAAAAAAAGGCCGGTGCCGTATTTGTTGATCTGAAAGCTGCTTATGACACTGTCTGGCACCGTGGTCTTACCTGCAAGTTGCTGAGACTACTTCCGAATAAGCACATGGTCAGAATGATTATGGAGCTTGTCCGAAATCGAAGTTTCACACTTACTACCGGTGGCAGCAAGCAAAGCAGGCTACGCCGTCTCAAAAACGGCGTTCCTCAGGAATCAGTCTTGGCTCCCTTTCTATTTAGCATCTATACATACGATCTTCCTTTCGTGATTTCCAGAAAGTTAGCTTATGCTGATAAATTTTGCATTGCAGCACTCTTCTGGAAACTGGAAGGACTTGGAGGAGACTTTAAACCAAGACATGTCTACACTTTTAGCATATCTCCAGACTTGAAGGTTGAAGCTCAGTCACACTAAGACGGTGACGGCAGCCTTTCACTTAAATAACCGAGAGGCCAAACATGAGCTAAAAGTCTACAACAACGGTAGATTTTTACCGTTATGTCCAACCCCTACTTATCTTGAGGTAAAAGTGGACAGATCGGTCACGTTTCGTCACCATTTAGTTCATTTCGTTACCACATTCGTCATCATTTAGATGTCAAGCGCGTCACACTGCTGAGGCAACTCGTAGGCTCGGGATGGGTGCTGGTGCTAAAACACTACGCATAGCTACCTTATCTCTAGTCTACCCAATAGCTGAGTACTGTGCACCAGTCTGGTGTCGCAGTGCTTACACTCGCCTCATCGACAGTGTCTTGAACGACGCCTTGCGCATAGTCACTGGATGCCTGCGTCCCACTCCAACGGACCACTCCCTGTACTCTCAGGCATCCAGCCAGCGGAGCTTCGCCGAATGGGAGCGACACTCTCCTTGGCTTACTGTGGATCTCTGGACCCCGATCGTATCTTGTATGGTCTTTTAAATGGGTCCTCAGATACTCGCCAAGTGAGACTAAGATCCAGATGCCTTTTTATACCAGCTGCGCGGAATCTTTTGGACAACCTTGCCAGACATGACATCCGCGCTTCTGAATAGAAAAACCACAAATAGAAAACGGAGTACTATGAAAATGCTTCCAGGCTCCGTGCTTTTGTGCCCAGGACCGGTGCCAGGCCTGTTGGGATGGGCTTACCCCGAGCAGCTTGGGTTAGACTCAGCCGCCTGCGGACTGGAGTTGGGCGATTCCATTCGTCCATGCACAAATGGGGTCTCGCTCCTTAACCGAATTGCAAGTGTGGCGCCTCTGAACAAACCGCAGACTACGTTCTAACAGCGTGCCCTATACATACATCGGGTACCACATGGAGCACGAGGTCTGACGGTTTTGGATGACGAAACTCGATGCTGTCTTAATAAACATCACTGCCAGCAACTAATTCAGGCAGTTCAGCAGCCTGGGGTAGTAAAAGGATTAACCTCCGGCCCCAGTCCTGTTTGTGTCTGACCTGGAGTGGATACCCTTCAAACGACGACGACAACACCTCCCCCCAGAAAAAAAAAAACGTATAACTCACCAGACTTTGCCAGAACCAAAAAAAAAAACTAAAAATATTCCACCAGAACGAATAATTTCAAACACCTAAATCTACTCGCTACTGGCTACCAAAAGCAATAAATAATACAGAGTAGTTGTAAAACTTTTGTACTTGCGACTTCGCTATTGGACTATTTTTGTAGCAATTGCTTTGATGCTCCAAAATGATAAACAAAAATTTTCGACTTAGACAGATTAACAGACAAGTCTCGCTCGCTAACAGAAAAATCTACCGTAGAATTTTTGAGATTGGAGCGCGTTTCATTACACAGATCATTCGAGCTGGTCTAACGTGTGAGAGTCTGGGTGCTCTATTTCGTCCCTGACTGGATATTTATAAACCTATACACTTCTAAAAGTTATAAGATATATAGTTTCCAAAGAAACATTACGTTCAAGACAGAAATAATCATTTTTGAAAAAATTTAGCAAAACTCTGTTTGGAAAGTTTAATTAAGTAAAAAAGTAAAAGTTGTCTATCGTTTATAGATTAACTCATAAAAACTATTTTTCTGCTTTTTATCGTTTTCAGTAATTTTTGTTTTCTGTGACAAACAAAAATAAGTTATTAAGTTAACTTTAAACTATTAAGTGGCCAGCTTGAACGTTAATCAATTTCAAATACGATATTGATAACCTGCAAGTTTTTACAGATTAATATTGCGCACTTAAATGTATTGCTGTGGAAACTGCAAACTCAAGAGAGGCTTTGATCTAAAAAACAAAAAGTTAGTACAGTAGAATGGAAGGTTTGAAAGAAAAAACAACAAAATAAACTTTATTCTTGATCATGCAAACAGAAACACAACTATCGGTTATATAACTATTCAAATTGTAACAGAACATATTTGATGGAAATATAAATTCACACAAATTTATCAAATACATCACATATTTAATGTTATTTAGTCTGCGCTTTTGACGTATGCGGAACATAATACGAAAAATTGGAAAATTAATAAAATGGAAACCGTGTGCAGATTTTGCTCATCAACGCTCGATCAAGTCATTGATGAACAAGAAAATATCATTTTTCAAAGCAAACAATTGAAAACTGTCAGATTAAATGAACAGTTTTGAAAATAAAATTAAAATGTTTGAAATAGTTAACCTGGCCACAAAAATTACGTCCTTTGGACCCACTAAATCAAAACATTGGAATGCAAATAAAACAAAAAGTATGTACTTGAACCCTTTCAAGACTATATTTTTCTGAAATGTTTTTTTATTAAAAAAAAATAGAAAAATCATTCAAAACATTTCTGCACAAATGAAATACATGATCATTTATTTTCTGCTACAGTTTGTAATCTACGCTGTGTTTCCAGTTTACAATTTATAATCAAATTTTTAATTGATTTTAAAACAGCTGTAAAATTGAAAACGACACTGAATAATAAGAAGTTCAATTGTTGTTATTCAGTCAAAAAAACCGATAGCAACGTTGTTCTTTAAAAATAAAAGTACTTAACAGAAACGCTTAAGTTTAAAGTTACTAATGTTGTATAATAAAGTAAATCAGTTTATCTAATTTTATTAATTTAAGGCTAAATTCTTATTGGTTTTTGAAAAGAATATGTTTATTTAATATAATTAGTAAACGTTAGAAGTTTTTAGATGATTTTTGTTTGTTGTGGTAGATTTGTGGTAGACTGTACATATATTCGTCCGTTAATTATACATCATACCAACTAACAATTGTTTTTCGTTTCAATCTTTGAAAACTTAAAATTGTTTTTTTCTTAACTATTTACATAAAAAAATAAAATCAAAAACAGCTCAAATATAACAACAATTCTAAACAAAGCAAAACATTCAGTCATTGTTCATTTTAATTTTATTCTTGACCACTAACATAGTAAATTTTACACAGTAAAAGGTAGTCGAGAGTCAAGAAAAGGTAGACGTAGGAAAACGTCAGACATTAAAGTATGCAAAAAGAAGGCGTGGAAAAGTAAAGTAAAACACTACGAAACATGGCTGCGTCACCAAAAGAACAAAAGAGAAAAGGAGAAAAAAAATCAAATTAAAAACAATTTTATTAAATTCAATACAAGTATAGAATTCCGAGAGCCATGTGAAGAGAATGTTGTATAATCATGGGTGGGAGAAACAACAAACTCTGTGACCAAAAGAGTCATGACCCAAAAGGGGTCAGGCAGGCAAAGAAACCCACCAAAAGAAATCCTGCCGCGGGTCAAAAGGATAATTTCAAATGTATATGACCGGCAAAAACAAATTAAAAAAACAAAAACATTTTTAAACTACAAATTTAAATCGCTGTTAAATTTTGGGATGGGAGTGTCATCTACAATCATTGCTTGACCGATAGTTGACAACTGGTTGCTTGTTTTCATTTGGGCTAACGGACAAACACAAAAGACAAAAGCCAAAACGAATATACCTTTTTATTAAAAAGAATTAATTACTATTTAGCATTTAATTTTTAATTCATTGTAGCAAACTGTATCGCTTAATACTTAAATTAGCTCCGGCACTAATGGAGGAACAATCGATTACTTTGTGTACTTGAACGCCGATTTCTGAAGGTTTTTGCAAAAAGACCCCAAATTTTGTTTTATATTTTTCAATGAATTTGGAACTTTATTCCAAAACATAGGATCACGATAAGAAATTGATTGATGACACAAAGAGTTAGAATACAACTTAGGCATATATTTAGATTTATTTCAGGTATTATGATTTGACGTTGCTTTTGTAAATACATTTAAAATTACACTTGGATTTTTTCCAATAGTTTGTTTAAGCATCAGCAGATTTATATCTTTAAATAGCATTTTATTTAGGTTTAATATTTCAAATTTTGACATGTAGTCATTGACGTTATAATTTCTTTTTAAACCATTAAACCATTTCATAATAAAACTAATTTTTTGCAAATTTATTTTACCAGAGCATTTTTGCAAAGAATTTCTTACATCAGCACACAAGTTTAAGTTTTTCAAAAATCTGAAGTTATTTTTTCTCAACTATTTTTACAAAACAAAAAAAAATCAAAAACATCTCAATTACAACAAGTAGCAATTCGTTTATTTATCATCTCTATTTATCCTCCTGATTTGCAGGAAAAAATCGGAGGTGCTATACTTAGAGCAACCATCTAGTGATTACACAGACTGGCTATCTTATACTTCCCCACGATTTTTTGATTTGCAATATATTGCTATCAAGTTGAAACTTCTATTTTTCTGAATTTTATTTAGAAACATGACTGCAATTGAGAATTTTGGAAAAGATGCCAATCAAAAAAAATTGTCTTTTGCAAGTTCACAACAGAATGACGAGTTAGATTATTAATCGCGACCATGATTCGGTAACTCTCCCACAATAAAACAAAACTACCATAAAACAAAATAATGCAAGAACATAACTCGTTTTTTTTCTACGTTACAATACATTTACAAACTTTGTTAATCAAGAAAAATTATGAAAATCTACAAATTTTTAAAAAAATTTTTTCAGATGCAGTCAAAACTCATCTGCGGTCATTAATAAAGCAGATCAATTTAAAAGTAGTTTTAATTTTAGATTACAATTTTTGTAGTACAAAAAAATCATTAGAATTGTTATTTGTCTACAGCGTATTTATTACAAATATTAGAAATATTAGCTGCCGGTATGTGCTTATTCTCTATGTTGAATTTGACTATCGTTGATTTAGCTACCACTATTTTATTTTGCAACAATTTATAGTTTGGCTTACCGAGAATAATGAATTTGTAATGACTTCAGTCCGAGTCTCTACAAATTTTATCATTTATTGTTTAAACTCGTATGGCGTTTCTTATTAATTCCTTTCTTTACGACTTTTTCGGCTTACAAATTAACTAGAAAAACCTTAAAATATAAGTAGTGTATTCAAAAGAACACAAAATTAGGTTGAAAATACAGACTCTAAAAATAAAAAAATTTATAAGAAGATACATTACTTTACTTAAAATAATCTATGAAAAAATATAACTATGAAGAAAAAAAAACCACAAGATTAAAATCTACAGTAAATAGTAAAATACTTTGAAAACATGAACAGAACGAAACAGACAAATTTATTTAATACGATTCAATATTAATACAACAATGCTCACAAAACAATAATAGTAAAAATAATAATAAAGAAGAAGAAAAAGATGACCTTGTTTTTCATCGCAATCATTTAATTTAGCCATTACAGCTTTTCTCATTGACTTTCAAAAACAAGTTTATTTAATTTCAAGCTTTCTTTAATAAAACTTTATGTTGGCCACTTATTTTGAATGTCAAAGAATTAAAAAAAAGTCGACTAAGCGAATAGTGATGGCGTTAGTACGGAGTGGCCGCACCTGGCCCTTCCTTCAAAAACGTTAAAAGTGGCCTCCCTAAGCAAAATATTGCTCTATCTCTTTATGCTGACAGAAGTCCCCCTACCTTCCCGCTTCCGGAAATTGCTTCTTGCCCTTTGTTTTCACTCTAACTTTAAGACAAAAGTAAGAATAATGTATTCGATTCAAAGTAATGACCTTTTCTTTTTTTTAGATATTACCATGTTTTTAAAAAAAAGCTACTTTTTTTATTATTATTGCAAATTACATTTTATAAAGTGGCCCGTCCTTTTTCTTGTAAGCAACAGTGTCTCTCGAAGCTCAGTAAACCTCGATTGTTCTGAAATCGATTCGCCTGACAAAATCATCAGATTCGAGCAAAGATCCGGTTTATACGCTGATAATGGTTTGGGTCTCAAATATTTTTTGGTTCCTAGCAAAAAGCTGTAAAGTTATTAATTTCGCTTTAAGACTAATAACTTTAAAAAGAAAAGTTATTTTACGCAAAAGTTGCAATCATCAACTTGATTTTTAGGTATTACTTGTTGCAATAATCAATTTGATTTCTCTGTTTTCATTTCGCCAGCATGATCAATTGACAACAAGAGTTAAGTCAAGTTGGTTTAATTTTTATGATTTTTTTTAATATCTAATATTCAATTTTTTTTTTGATTAAAATGAATGAGCGCCCCTCTGTTAGTAAATGTTAATTTATGTAATTTGCTTATGCTAGTGATGCTTTGATGACTATATAATATTAAGGTTTAAAAGCAACGGTTATCAGTTCAAGTAGACGAACAAAAAAGATCTGACGGCAATACATTACGTTTGCATTGCATAAACAAAACATGAAAACCAGCGATTACAACTTCGTTTTATATTTAAATAAAAACTTAGCGACAACTGATAACTAAAACAGATTCTATTAAAATAGTTTTGAATAAAATGGTGGTGTGCAGAAAATTAATGTTGAAAACCTGTTCCCACAAACGTAACTAATTTATTGATAAAAAAAAAAAAAAAAGAAAAAAAAGTTTCAAAAGAAGAACATTAAAAAACCAAATCAAATAATGAAGATTTTGGTTGCTAAACGAACAAAACCTCGGTCTACAAACTTTGATTCATTCTTAACTTTAGTTTACGTATATTGTTTAACTCAACTACTTCTTGTTGGTTTATCCTGTTGTTTCTCAGCTTTTTAAAAGTTTCTTTCAACTTATCAAGAAGTGACGAGTACAATAATGGATTAAAAGCGCTGTTGATTGGAAGCAACAAACCAGCACTGACAATGTAAGCAACGTCATCCACATAAAATCCGCTGAGTTTGACAAATGCCATGATGCAGATGGGAATCCAGCATAAAAAGTCGGTAATGATAATTCTTGAAATGCGTCTTTGCATTCTTGATTGCCGTTTGTCTTTTTGATTGTTTCTTATTCCAAGTTTATTTTCTTTTGCCTTTATAAACATGCAAATGTAACTTACTGCAATAAAAAAGAAACACAAAAAGTTGACGGTAATAATGACAAGGCTATATTCCCATGCAGATTCTTCTCGATAAACATAAAACCTCGGCATGCATACACTGGTTTGGCTATAATAACCAAACTCTGCTCCTGAAGAATATTCTGGATTGTTGGTTTTGAGAAATGATTTTGTAGAATCCCAATCGTTGCAGTTGCATTCCATTGATTTATTTTTTAGTGTTGCCAAGCGACAAGCAAACTTAGTAACTTTTTCTTTATTCCAAATTTTTGAACGAGTGAATTGATTTGAAAACTCAACTTTGTTTTGCATAAAATAACTAAATATTTGATGTGGAATTGGAAAAACAGCAATAAGAAAAGCCATGATCCAAACTGAAGTGATTGCCAACTTATATTTACGAGTAGATATTGAAAGAGTGGAAAATGGTTTGCAGATTGCGTACAAGCGAGTACTTGTTAACAAAACCATAAAAAAACAAGAAGCTTCACTGGATAGAACTGCAAGACTACCAATTAATGAACAACGTAAACTTGATCGCCACTCAAAATCGATTTGACCGTAATAACCTGAATAATAAGCGCTGTGAACTGCGATGCTAAGCAAATAAATTCCCATTATCAAGTCAGCAATAGAAATGTTAAGAATAATCATATTTTGATATTTCGAAGCAGTTGTTAGTTTTTTTGTTTTAAGAAAATGAGTTGTTGATGTAATCACATACAAATTACCACTGATGACTGCAATACACATAATCCAAAAACAACTTTTCAATGCAGGATTCGCTATCATTTCTTGCTCTGATGAAAAGACACTGTTCTCATTATCTTTGCAATTTTTCTCATCTCTTTTATCATCACAATCTTGCTTCCCATCACATACCTGATCAATATCTATACTGACTTTGTTTCCTGCTTTGCAAACAAATCGTTTCAAACAGTTTAACTCATCGAATCCTTTTGTGCAATTTGATTCGTTTGTGATACTATAAAAATTGTCTTCTATGCCGTCACAATAACGATCACCAATGTTATAACCGTTGTGACAAGTGTCATTACAAAACTCAGGTGGGTCATTACAAATGTAGTTACATTCATCACTGAGATCATTACATTCTGGTCGACCGTCACATAATATTGCTGGACGACGATCTTCCATTCTAGTTTGACATGTTTTTGTGGATTTTGCACTGTCAGTATTTATGTTAAAAATGGTTTTATAATCAAGATTCAAACTTGAATTTAAATTATGATCAACAGAAGACAAATTACAAGATGAAAATCTGATGTTGCATTTATCAAAATCCAAATATTGTTCACACAAACACTCATCAGACCAGTCGAAACAATCAAATAAACCATCACACACTTGTTTTGACGAAATGAACAAACGTTGATCAAAACATTGGAAACAGGAATTGTTGATGCAAAGATCCGATTCGTCTCTGCACTGTGCAACATTATCATGCAAATTTCGTTGAGGTAAAACACATTTTTTTTCTGAATCAACAGCAACACATTTAAAGCCGTGTTGATGTTGAATTTCATCACTGTTGTCACGACAATCAAGTATGCCGTTACACAACTGATATGTTAACCCTAATCCACCATCATCGCATTGAAAAGCACGATTACATTGTTTAGTGGTATTATGAGAACAGCTAGAGACGCAAATAAAATCAGTTTCATTGCAATCAATAGTAGAACAAAGAAGAGACGAAGCGTTGTAACAAGTTGACATATCACAAGAAATATGGGAATTGAGATTACACTGTGATACGTTGTTTAACCTGTTGATTGTGACATCACACTGACGACAATTTACGGTTTTTTGAACTTGATAATTTTCATCACTTCCATCTGAGCATTGTTCGATTCCATCATTTTGTTGCTCGATTGGAATGCATCCAATGAAATCCTTTACTTCGGATAGGCTGTTTACACGATTCACCTTGCAATCAACCGGATTGTTTTTGTAACACTGACATTGAAATTTAGTTTCATTGCAAGAACAATTCAATTCATCTGATTTGTCAGTGCAATGATGACGCTGATCACATTTTTCTGTAAAATAAAGAACATCTAATAAAAGGTTTTAAATTAATAAAATTGTTTACGTGGTTTTAAAATATGCTTTATTCACGGCCTACTAAAGAAACGGCCGATCTTCTTGATAAGGGTATTACTATATTCTATCAGCAAAATTTCTTAGTGTCCCAATTGAAAAACAATTTTTGCAGTTTCGTATTGTAAGACAATAGTCGAAACATATATTTAATAGGAAAATGCATTAACAATTTTTCAGAAGTATTTTACCCCTTCGGCCTGGTAGTTTTTTTGCTTCAATGTAACATGTCCCGCCGTATTCTTCAAAGGCCGTGGTTGATTCAAATTTTTAGACAAACTTACTTCTAAACTAAAAATTATTAATACGTATATTTTAAATTTCATAACTTTAGAAAATAATAAAAATTGTAATTATTATGACATATGGCCAAATGGTTTGTGTCTTCTCTCTCATGGACACCATAAAATGTTTGGTACCTGCGCTATGGACAAAAAATGAGCTTGCACTTGAAATTTGCTAAAATTTTGGTTTTATTTTAATTAATCCAAAGAACAAATTTCGACAAAACGTAAAAGAAAAAAAATTTTAGACTTTTGTTATCTTTATTTTTTTAGGGCTATGTCAAACAAGTTTTCAATTAAAATATTTTTTTTTAATTTGTACAACACAGTTGAATTAAATAATTTATTTATAGCGGTTACACTGGCTTTTCTATAACAAGCTATGTATACTTTTCTGTTTGTTTTTTTAAATTTTGAAAGAAATAATTTGTCTTCACCTGATTATTTACAATTTGAAGAGTTTTTTTAGTTCTCTACTAAACATTTTAAAGTGATTCAAACGACGACAAAGTCTTTGCGAGTTTTTTTATTAAACCGATAAAGTAATTTCACTTGGCCATGTGGAAGTTTAATTGTTTAATTTTGGGGAGCTATTGACTCCTCAATGTAAACGTTAAAATCTTGCCAAAGTTTGACAATTTATCAACGGAAAAACTTTGTGAATTTTAATTTAAGAATTTCACTACAATAAAAATCAAATATTTAGCTTTTAGTTTTTAACTTTAAAACATCAGTTATTACTTTTAGGCGCTTTCAAAACAAACTTAAAGTAAATTTATATCGAATACATCATCGATTTCCAAACTGGGTTTCTGGGCGGCCTGGTATACTGCAAGACTTTGCCAAGAGTGTGCGAAAATTTGCTGAGGAGTATTGAAGATTACCTGCATATAGGCAAACCTGAATTAAAGTATTAACTCAAAAGATTGATTTATTCAAAAACACAATTTTGCACTAGGTAAAGGCATGTCTTGTAAGATCATAAAGGTATTTGTGCGTAATAAAAGAGCCGCTAATCCCAAATGTAATTTCACACAAGGCAGGTTTACATGATTACACCAGTTATATTAAAAAACTTTTAGAAAAAATTAGTTATTTTTCTATTTAAATTTACCGATTTAGAAAGGTGAAAAGTTGCAAATAGGACTATATCCCAGCTTTCTTGATAATGTACGATTTTAACATCCTATTTGTTTAAGTTTTCTGGTGCATTTATTGTTTTTTTCTATTAAAAATTATTTGAGGTTTTCCACTTATATTCCACATTAAAACCTTAAGTGAAATAGGTTTTAGGTTTTTTTATTAAAGAGAACTTTCACTTTACCTCAGAAAAGGCAAATCGACCCTAATGTAGATAAAGAGAAAAGCGAATGATATAAGCAGTGTGATGTGTTCAGGCTTGAATGCTCTTATCTCACATATTGAGATACAATTTTCTGAAGACTTGGAGAAGCATAACTAGATAAGAAATCTTTTTGTTGGCAAGTTAAATAAATTTTACGGGTTTACATCTGTAGAAAAAAATATTCATTGATCGTTCAAATGATTTCACTTTAAGAAGTATACTTTAAGAAGTATTTTTAATCCTGAATAAAATGAGTAAGCAGTCCTGCTTCACTCATTTTATTTAGGGTTAAAAATCAGTCTAAATATCCTCTCGTAAGCTGTAAAGCTTTCCGTGTGTACCATTTGCAACAACACGTTAAATGAAAACCCGGTTTTTCAGCTGTAATTGTGATCAAGTTAAAATACCAGATAAACACTGCCATTTGATAAAGTAGGTTTAAAGCAGCAAAC
The DNA here is from genome assembly GCA_963680785.1 of Diplosoma virens. Lineage (NCBI taxonomy): Eukaryota > Metazoa > Chordata > Ascidiacea > Aplousobranchia > Didemnidae > Diplosoma > Diplosoma virens. Next base: position 40,860,579 of record OY796880.1, read on the forward strand.
TCACAACTCGCATTAATTTTTTGGTGTCTCAGAAATGTTGTTATTCTTGCATTGAACATAACTTAATTGTAATTTCTTGATCGTTTGAAACATTTGCAAATTTTGGTTTGGCTCTGGCGCCATGAGTGTTTATATGTTTTTAAACAGTGTCTTAAGCAAAAAATATTCGGAAAGTATTTGAATATATTGTTCAGAACATGTAAATGTGATCAAAACTAGGACATAAACTGCCATGTAGACGCGAACGACATTACTTAATCTTTTTATTGAATCAAAATTTAGTCTATTCCATAAAAGCTTTTATCAAAAATGTTGCAAACGAAAAAACTAGCGTTGCATTCAGTGATCAGGGATGCCAAAATTTTTCGTCTGGAAGGACAAAATTTAGAGAAAGATACTTTTTTCGTTGAAAGGCGCTCTCAACAAATGTTGATTTTACTGTAATAGGGAAAAATTAAGGTGAAGAACTTAGTGAAGAGCAAAAATTGTTTTTTATTAGACGGTTTGTAGTACAGAATTTAAAAAAACATCAAATAAAATTAGAATCATTCCTAAAGCTTTTCGTCTGACAGTTTAATTAGAAAAAATTGTCAGAATAAAGAAGAAGCCAGTCGAACTGAGTTATAAAGTAAAAAAAGATTTTTAATTGGTCAAAGATTTTAGAGGTTAAAAGCATTCCAGCTTATGTATTGATTTACTAAAACAACATATTCAAAATCTCGCCTTTCTAAGTTTCTACAAAAACTTCTAGTAAGGAAAAGGAGTTGTTGATTTCTTTTTTAAGTAAACTGTAGGGAAGATAAAGAAAATTAAGGATATAGGTAGGTGAGGAAAAAATCGAGGATTGAAGCCCCCAAAACACAAAATTAGTCTTATTGTTACTTTGTTTAAAAAGGCGTTCAAGATCTTCTCGAAAAGTAAATTGCATGCAAATTTGGACAAACTTTGATCTATTTTATTAACAGTAGCTTCCTAGAATGCATAATTAATTTTAATTTTATCCAAAAATTAGTGTCAAGCCTCTTTACAAAGCAGAAAAATTTTTTTGTACAACTCTTGTTCTAGGGATAGAAAAAATTTCGACGAGATTCAAAAATCAAATCATCACGGCAGTCAAACAATTATGCTGGTTGCCGTCTAATCGCGTGTTGTTTTTACAACTGATAGCTCTTGCCAGCAACTAAAAAAGATGTGCTAATTTCCTATCATTGTAGCAATGTTATCTACCAATTTGCATGCCACTATGGTAGGCTGTACGTTAGTAGCACATCCCGAAGCTTGCAAGAGCGCATTAAACTACACATTCTCAAGTCTGTTACTGATCTTCCCCCACGAAGCTGTGGTAATCTTTCTTGCCCTGCAAAACTAATTGTAGCTCCGAAAATCGCCTTTTTTACAAATTTTCCATTAATCAGAATCTTTTGGAAAACATAAAATGTGCTCTTCGTTACAGCGACAACAGATTAATTATCTATTTTTACTCAAGAAAATTTTAATTTTTACTTTTCCGCTCGAGAAACTACTTTTATTAAATCTTTTCAACCCTATTCTTTGTTAAAAAAAAGATTTTGACTATAGCTTAAAACTCTCTTAACCTTATCTCTTCTCATTGGTGAAACATTCTTGACCAATTACAATAACAGTTCTCTTTTTTACTTATTGACTCAGTTCGCTTTGTGTCTTTTTCATTCTGGCAATTTTTACTATTCAAAATGTAAGAAAAAACCCTTCAACATGATTTCAATTCCATTTGCTATTTTAAAAAAAGTTTTCAGCGGTAAAATTAAGCCGCGTTTTTTTCTTTTCTTAGCCCCAAATTAGTTTTGATGAGCCAAAATGGCCTTTTTCTCATAAAGGTTGAACTCTACTAATGCAATTTATTTATTTTTTTACTTTGCAGTAAAGAAGGTTTTTCCCTTCAAACGCTTTTTTTTATTTTGGTCTTGATTGACTTTTTAGTAAAAATATTTACTAATACACTAAAATTCGTATTTGTTGCGATTGATTTTCAACAAAAAAAATTTTGCCCATTGCTAAATCACTGTTATTTGCAGTGTGGCCCTTTTTGTAAAAATTTTTGTAACCCTGAATGTAGCGTCGCCAAGGCGCGAACCAAATCTTTTTTCGCGCTAATTAAAGTTTGCACATGGCTCCTGGTGATTAGTGCGCGCTGCTGTTGCCTGCCCTTTAGCGATCTTTTATGGTAATAGTTAGGACATGAGACAGCTTTTTTTCGTTTTGCCTTTGGAGACGAAGGTTAGTTGGAGAGCCTGCTGGCTGCTTTCGTATATATCTTTTTGAAAATAAATAGCCTTTTGGCAGAAGTTCGGAACGGAACAAATTTGTTATAATCTAATTTGGTGTACTTGATTTAATTGCATAAAGATTGGAATAAACTAGTATTCTCTGTCCAAGTTTAAATCATTTTCCGTACCGGAACTAATACTGAACCTAAATAAACATTTTACAAACTTTGTTGAATTTAATTTTGTTCGAGATTATTTATTGTAGAGACAAGTGTAATCAATTGCTTTTTTCTTGTGAATTTCAAAGGGCATTATCTTACCCTTGTGTGCACCTCGTTTCAAAACTATTGCTAGGCAGTCGGGGTAGTTTCCCTTCTGATCCTCCCGCTTTTGACGTTCCTCGCAGTGATGGCTTTAATATAGAGTAAACAGAGTGCCCACATTAGTCCACCAAAAAGTTGTTAAAATAGTCCTCCATAAAAAAATTTCCTCTTTTTAATACAAGCATAATGACAGCTTAAAAAAGTTGTTCAAATAAAGACCTTGTTTTTTGATCTTCACTTGTATTGAACCTCATTTTATATTTATAAACTTATATTATTCCATTAACCTCACTTTACTTTAAAGAAATTAAAAAATAATAAGTGAAAACAAAGGAAAGATCTTCACTTGATTTAAACGAACTATAAAAGCCATATTTTAGGTGCAAGTTGGAAAAAAAATAGAACTTAAAATGCGTCCCCTCCTTTTCTTCTGTCCTCTTTTTTAACGTCATTATTGCTAAAAAATGATAAATGTTAACTGTTAAAAATTTATTTTAAATTTGTTACCTTATTTGCTGCTGTTTATATTACAAATATTGGCTGGGTGTCATCACTTTCCGCATGTTAGTTAGTGGCAAAATATATAACTTAAATCTTAATCCGTTTGTACAACAGCATAAACTAGTATAAATTTTCATTTTTTTCAAATCTTATTTCCTCACCTACATTAATCCTCGATTCTTTCCTCACCTACCTATATCCTTAATTTTCTTTATCTTCCCTACAGTTTACTTAAAAAAGAAATCAACAACTCCTTTTCCTTACTAGAAGTTTTTGTAGAAACTTAGAAAGGCGAGATTTTGAATATGTTGTTTTAGTAAATCAATACATAAGCTGGAATGCTTTTAACCTCTAAAATCTTTGACCAATTAAAAATCTTTTTTTACTTTATAACTCAGTTCGACTGGCTTCTTCTTTATTCTGACAATTTTTTCTAATTAAACTGTCAGACGAAAAGCTTTAGGAATGATTCTAATTTTATTTGATGTTTTTTTAAATTCTGTACTACAAACCGTCTAATAAAAAACAATTTTTGCTCTTCACTAAGTTCTTCACCTTAATTTTTCCCTATTACAGTAAAATCAACATTTGTTGAGAGCGCCTTTCAACGAAAAAAGTATCTTTCTCTAAATTTTGTCCTTCCAGACGAAAAATTTTGGCATCCCTGATCACTGAATGCAACGCTAGTTTTTTCGTTTGCAACATTTTTGATAAAAGCTTTTATGGAATAGACTAAATTTTGATTTCCTTTCTTGTTCTAATTCTAGATAGCCATATGACCAAAACAGTTAACACTCCTTTTGTTTGGTTATAAAATATAACCACTGCAGATTTTTCTTCTATACTTGTGTTTATTTGTAAAGCAAATATGTCGGCTAAAAATAAAACTTTTCTTTTTTATCTTGAAGTGTTACAAAAAGGACGTTTGTGGAGCTAGGCCGAATAGAATTACTGCAAAAGTTTAGCTTCTATTTGTTTTCAAATATTGTTTGCGCAATTGACGCCGACTTTATCTTAACAATATTAAAAACCATACATTGTACTAAACTTATGGTCATTGACACACACGAAAACATGTTTTCGTCAAAGACTATTTTTGCTTAAATGCACTAAATATTACCAAGGCTGCCATATTGACCTTTTCGAGGCCAAATCTGAGAAATTTGGCCTTTTTTAAAGGTGTTTGGCTTCCAAATTTAACGTTTAGTCTTTTTTTATGAAACAAAATTGTATTCTTAAAAGCCAGAATTTCTGTTTGAAAATTAGAAGTTCGTGAGCAAAAGTGTTAGAATTTTCATTATTGACTAAATCTTTAATCGCCTTCACCTTAAAATTCGGATAAAAATAGAGATTTTGAACATTGATTAAAAAAAATGACCTTTTTTTTAATCCTTACTTTAAATTTGAAACGTTAATAAAGAAAAAATAATCTGGCCTTTTTTTTTATGTTTGGTTTTTTTAACAGTCTATTTGGCCTTTTTTGAAAAATTATTCGGCAACCCTGAATATAACGTTATCGATCACAGTTAATGAAGCGAGATTTGAGATCCTTCAGACAAAGAAAAGTGTCTGTAGCATTATTTTTAGAGCTTATCTTCTTCTGTTTTGCTTCTCGTACAAGGCTTTCTTACCTTAATTTAAAATATAATTAGACAAAATCTTTTTTTATTTAAACTCAAGAAAATCTGCTGTGCATAATTTTTCTGAAAACAGCGTTTAAATTTATTTTATAAAATCTTAGCAGCGTGGTCGAGTGGTTAGTGCGTCGGAATAGTGATCGACAAAGTCTCGGTTCAAAACCTACTCGCGCCATTCTGTTGTGTCCTTGGGAAAGACACTTTGCGGCAATTTCCCCTGCTTGGTGGTCGTGGCAAGCAGTTCTAAATTTGAGTCATATCTTTATTAATTTCCAAGTGGACAGCAATATCTTGGCATCTCCGAAAGCAGACCGGGGTAATTGCTTACCCTACGTATTAGTGCCACCGTCGCTTTCCTGCAAATCAAGCGGATAAATAGTGAGATAAAAAAATTTTTTAAAATACATAACTATTTACTTTAATTAGATAATTAAATTTCAGACCACAAAATTTGTTAATTTAACATTATTTTTATTTTATTTGCCCCAACAGACTGTTTCGTCTGCCTGGGCTCGTCAGGGGGCGGTTATAAATCTGAAAAAGCAAAACAAATTGATAAAAATACAGTTTAAACAAAGCGCTTGAATGCCGGCAAAAAACGTAAAACAACAACAAGAGAAAAACTACGGTTGTAATATTGATCGATAAATCAATTTTATTGTCAAAGAAAAAGTTTTTTGCGTAGCTTGTCCTATTGTTTGAAAATATTAGGTAAATTTGAAAAATTTGCATTAAAAATGCGTTAAAATTTTGATTAAATAGACTGCACTGGAAACTACGGCAAAAGGTGCACAAGAGATGCGTTTAAAAATAAAAATTATCAGGGTACGAATTAAAATTAAAACAGTAAACTTTTTTTACAGGGTATAATTTAAGATTACTTTTAGTTCGATAAGTATGTAATGTAGAGGTGGGTTATTTTATTTGCTGATCAAGAAACTGGGTAAAGATGAGATGTAAAAATAAGGTAAACCGAGTGTGTGGATATATTTATTAACTGCCAGCGTAATTAAAACTTCGTAATTTAAATTTACTTTGGTGTCGGCATTTTGAAACCAACTCCAAGCTTTTATTTAGTAATTTTTTGGGGTCAGCCTGAAATATTTGTAATTTTTCTGATAAACTTACAAAATTCATTTATCGATCAATATTACAACCGTAGTTTTTCTCTTGTTGTTGTTTTACGTTTTTCGCCGGCATTCAAGCGCTTTGTTTAAACTGTATTTTTATCAATTTTTATCAATTTGTTTTGTTTTTTCAGATTTATAATCGCTTTCTGACGATCCCAGGCAGGCGAAATAGTCTGTTAAGGCAAATGAAATAAAACTAATGTTAAATTAAAAAATTTTGTGGCCTGAAATTTAATTATTTAACCGCTTTGACTTGACGTCATCAAGCATTTTCCTTATGAACACCGACCAAAAATTTTGAAAAGCTCCTAAGTATTTACTTTATGTTTATTCCTTTTATCTTAGAGCAGGAAAACGTCGAAGGCGTTATACTTAAGACAGCCGTCAAGCGATTATGGCGATCTACCTTCGAAAACGCCAAGTTATTGCTGTCCACTTAAAAATTTTTATTTGTTTTTCTTGCTTTATTTAGAAATATGACCAAAATTCAGAGCTGTTTGCGAAAAACATTAAACAGAGAAGAATATCGTGCAATGCATTTTCCAAGGAGAGATCAAAGTAACACGACTAAGTTTTGAACAGCTACTATATTGATCACGTTCTTCATCAACATTGTACTCTTAACCACTCGGCCACACTGCAGACGACACTGCCGGTTTTGCCAAAAATTTGTGGTTTTCGGCAGACCAAAGGAGCCCAATAAAAGTTTTCATATTTAAAACGTCATATGAAGAATTGTCTTTATTGTTTTAAACTTTATAGAGATTAGATTGCTCTATTAGTAATTGCAGATCTGCAGTAACTTGCTATCAAAAGAATGCTTGAACACTTTTGCAAAAAAATGATGCAGAAAATTTGCCTCAATATATTCTAAACATTGTTTTTTTCGATTATTGGGCAAGTATAAGTAGTTTGGATTAAAATTTTTTCAACTTGAAGAGGACTATTTTTGTCTCACTTTGTTAAAGGTTTTTGAAAATAATAATTTTGGCCAATTCATTGTTAAGTAATCAAATATTACGGTATAAAAATTTATTTGAAAAAATGCATTCAATTAATAAAACTAGAAAATGAATTCAACCTTATCACAAATTTTTATAAAATTCTTGCTACAAAAATTTTTTACAATTGTCAAAATCAGCTTTGCAACAGCGCTGAGAGGACATTTAAGCTGCATGCATTTTTTCCTATTATAGTTCAAGGTCTCACTTTACTTTACTTTAATCTATTAAACGTTATAATATTGGACACACAGTCACAAACTTATTTATACTAAACTAACTTACAGTTGATGATGATAATTTAAATAGATTGCTTAGCACTTCTTCGCAGTTATAAAAAATGATCACCGGACAATAAAATAAGGCTTAATATAATGTGCTGAGAAGTGATGTGGTTGAAATCTCAATGGTCGAGACCACGATCGAGAATGAGATCGGAAAACTTTTAGACCAAAACCATCAAGACTAATACCAAAACCACGATATTTAATAACATATAGCAATAGTCAAGTATTTACCCCGAACTGCTTTCAGAGATACCATGATATAGCTATCCGGTTGAAATTTTTTATTTGAATTTTTTTTGTTTTTATTTAGAGATATCATCAAAATTTAGAGCTGCCTGCTAAGACCACCCAGCGAGGAAAGCGCCGCAAAATTTCTTCCACAAGGACTCATCAGAATGGCGCGAGTAGGTTTAACACGGTCGCCATCAATCACGGCGCTCTTTATTATTTCACCACGTTGCCGAGATTATAGTTTTTGCTATTTTATATGCAAAAATTTCTTATTTTCCTAAAATGCCAGATTGCATGTTGAATTAACAAGCAACCCTATAATGTTGTACGACAACCTTGCTTTATGTGATCGTCTCATTAAACTAACAGCGCTGCAAATCTGCTTAACTAAGCAAAAGTCCGAACATACAGTATTCGCAAGTTTAAAAAGACTAGCAGCGTCAGATGTCGGCAGCGTGGTCGAGTGGTTAAAACGCCGGGCTCGTAACCAACACGGTCTCGGTTCAAAACCTACTCGCGCCATTCTGTTGTGTTCTTGGGAAAAACACTTTACGGCACATTCCCCTACTTGGTGGTCCTGGCAAGCAGTTCTAAATTATAGTCACATCTCTATTAAATTACAAGCGGACAGCAATATCTTGGCATCTCCGGAAGCAGACCGGGGTGATTGCCTACCCTAAGTATTAGCGCCTCGGTCGCTTTCCTGCGAGTCAGGATGATAAATATAGAAATAAAATAAAAATAAATAAAAAAAATAGTACATTTTTTGCATATTTTTTTTCCAATTTAAAAATATTTTAAGGTACGGTTGAGGTCAAAATTTTGTGCAAATATTTGGAAAGTTGTGCTCTTGGTGTTGCAGTTGTTTGATTTGTTGGTTAATTTTTCCTCGTATATTTGGCAAAAGTTCTTAGCACATTTCACCAACTGCTTTTTGTGAAAGCGAGAAAAAGTTTATTGCTGGATATATTTTGTTGGCTAATGTGTTTCAACGGCATTATGTGACATGCGAGCGTTAAGATCCAAATCCACAAACTCCCAAACAAACTACGGTTTACATTACATAAGCCACTGTAAATTGTATTTCTGTCAATTAATCTCTCGGCAATCGTTGCTTTACATACCATTGAACTATTGAAATCTATTGTAAGTCTAAATTTCTTTTTAAAAAGTTTTAAATTTGATAAATAAAGCACAGAATTAACTTTTCAGTCATTTTTTTACCACAGTTAATTTCCTTCTAAAAATAAAATTTGTTGTCTTTGACATTATACGTACATTCAAATCAAGGTTTAAAAAAGCTTTTCTGTTTTTTCTAACTCGTAGAAATTTAAAATATGATTTGATTGCTGCAGTCTTATTTAAAATAGTTTTTAAGTTTATTAAAATAAAAATTTGAGTTGTTTTTTTTACCACAGATAATATTTATGACGTCATGCATTCAAATCAAAGCCAAAGCAAGCTTTTTTTTATTAATTTCTTACACTTAAAAGATTTAAAAAACCTTAAAGGAACTCAATTATCAGATCTTTAGAACTGGCGCCAAGTTGTGAAACAAAGACAAAATATATGAAACAACTTTTTTGTCTATAACACAAGTAAACCAAAAAAAACTGTTGCTTATCATTATAACCTACTTGCTTATTTGTTTCAAAATTGATCTGAAATTAATTGATTTCAAATTTGCTTTTTTGTGTAAAGGCTTTCTTTAATTAAAAACCTAGTTTTGTTTTTTGTTTATGTCACTTATACCGAATATGGAACGTTTTTAGCCCAACATTGTTTACAAACAGGTCGCAGTAGTAACAAGAGAAAAATTATTGAGCAGGCCAAAAAGCAGATTTTGCAAACAACTAAAAACAAATCACAAGTAAAATACAAGTGAAACTCCTTGCTTTTAATCTTCAAATATTGTATTTTTTTGTGGAATTTAAAAACTAATAAAATATCTATTGTATTGTTTGCTTTGTATTTTCTTTTTATTCAACTTCATTATTTAATGTCACTTTGATTTTTTAAAGATATTGCATTAATTCGCTTAGTAGAGACATAGAGTACGTCAAATTTAAAGTAAAACGATTCGAGTATTTAAAACATTTAGCCATATGATTCGAAGATTTTTAAATAGTTTATTTTAATATCTCAAAAAAACTGATTGTTAAGTTAAAAATACACATTATATTTTTTTGGTTTCTGTCGATTGAGTTTGTTTTGTTATCTTTAGTACTTTTCCATTTCAATACAGTAAATCTTTTGAAGAACATTTATCTCACAGTAAAAAAGTCGAAAATTAGTGGTTTAGCATATATTTTACTTGAAACTTCTTTTTCTGTATCTACCATACATGGCATTTTTTGCTTTGACTAATTGCCTGAAAAGTTATTTATCACGTCTCTGTATTAAAGAGTCGATTAGCGGTACAAAACTTTAAGATAGCTTTGAAAAGCGTGTTCATTCCTCAAAGACTTTTCATCTGACACTCATCAGGAGGAATCGTTAGAATGAACTAAGAGCAATTTGATCGCACTTCAGGATTCAATCAGGATTTAAGCACGATCGGATTGCTCTCAGTTCATTCTGACGATTCCTCCCGATGAGTGTCAGATGAAAAGTTTTCGGAAAATGAACACGGTTTTCAAAGCTATTTTAAAGTCTCTGTATTGCCACTAACAAGTAATGACCAAGTAAATTGTGGCAACTTCAAATACAAAGTTTCCACGATTTGTAAGTTTATGCCTTAAACAATCTTTCATGTTATTATTATAGAGCAGTGGTTTTCAACCTTTTTCACACCGCGACCCATTTTGCAACCCAATGTAACTTTAACGACCCCTTTTTAAAAAAAATTTTTTGTCGGTTATTTTATGCGTTTGTGAATTAAACAGAACTTTAAACAGAATTAAAGCGCATTAAACAGAAAAATTATTTAAAATAATTTATCTTGTAAATAAAACATTAATTAAATTTGACACCCACAAAGCAATACTCTGATATGACTTATTTTGGCGGGCTCTTGCTGCCAGAGCAAACCATAGATTTTGCTCTACAATTCGTTTATTCCTGGTTATGTTCTTTCTACCGAGCAATGTAGAGAAACCAGTCTCACACAGCCATGTAAACCAAAAAAGGATCAAACTTCGAATGGTTGTCCTTGCAAACTCTGGATAACGAAAAAGCAGTGATTGATCGATATGCAAGAAAGTTTTTTTGTATCCGTAGTTAAATTATTTTATCGGGCAAATAACTCGAGTATAAAATTATGTTTGTGGATCATTCTGATACTGTGCTCTTCATCATTAAAAAGCTTCTATCTACTTAGCCACACTGTTGACATTCATACTAAAGTATGCTTCATAAACTTTTTGTTTACCTCTACCAATAGTTTTTGTATTTCATTTACCCACAAACCAATTCAATCAAAAAACAGATCTTTACTTAATTTTTGAGCAATGGATCCAACTTTTTCTTTTTTTTGGTTTTTACTTGACGTTGCTACAATAACAGTTTCAAAACAACTACAGGGTGTCCCACAAAAATGTTTATTTTTTAATTTTTAACTACTTTTGTTTTAGAGCATTTGACTCTTTTATTTTTTCAGGTTTTATTCTATGGTAATAGGAGTTTTATACCTGAAATTTTGAAGCCTTTATCTTAATCATGCCTTTCACAATTGAGCAGCGATCAAAAATAGTAAAGTTCTATTTGGGCACTGAACCTCCAAACGTTGTTACCACCAAATCACTCCACAGCAGGAAGTCCACAGCTTGGTGTGCGCTTAGCTCTGACGGAATCATCGGGCCTTACTGGTTTGAAGACAATGCTGAGAATGCGGTGACGGTTAATCAAGAAAACTATCGCCACGTCATCAAAAAGTTTACTGCTTGTCTTCGTGGTCGTCGCTTTGACTTGAAAAAATTATGGTTTCAGCAAGATGGGGCAACACCTCACACTGCAGTGGAAACACGAAAATTATTGTCTGAAAAATTTGAAGACAGGCTGATTTCCTTGAAAGCTTCCCACATCTGGGCTCCACACTCTCCTGACCTTAGCCCACTGGACTTTTTTCTGTGGGGCTACGCAAAAGATAATGTCTATAAAAATAAGCCTACCTCTATTTCCGAACTTAAACAAGAAATAACTACGTTCATGAGAGCCATTTCCGCTGACACATGCAAAGCAGTAATTCAGAATTTTGCTGTGAGAGTAAGGGAATGCCTTCTGCGCCATGGCGATCACATTGAGCATGTTATTTAAGCAGCATCATCAAAATATATGACTATTTTTATGCTCCAGTAACATCAGCTAAGTAAAATGGATAACGACGATTTTGATGGCAAACAAATCTCCAACACATTATTTATGCACGGTGAAACTTTCATTGCTTTATCTTTACAAGTTTTTGCGTTACAAAAATTTTAAAAATAAACTTTTTTGTGGGACACCCTGTAATTTACGGCGCGCAAGTTTCCGTGCTTTCTCTGAATAGTTAGCCTACTTATAATAGTTACTTACTTTAAATAGTATAAGCTTGCTTAGTTTTTGGTTAATTTAAATGGTTACTCTGCTTTTGCTTGTTCAACCCTCGTTTGCCACTCTTTATTGGTGTACCTTTATAAAAACTTTTTCCCGATTAAGAAACGCTGAACTAAGATTCAAATGCCAAGTTAACAAGTCTTCAGTTCCGTTCTGTTTTCTCTTATTTCTGCTCCACCACATAATAAAAATAAAACTATAATTATTTAATAATCAACATCAGTGTTCTTCAAACTTTTTTCATCGCGACCCATTTTCCACGGTCAAATTTTTTCGCAACCCCTAAAAAAAGGTCTTCATCTAGAATCAATTTCTGATTCCGCTATTTTCGCTCCAAAATCAAGGTGTTCTCCAAAAAAAAAAAAAGGTCTTCATCTAGAATCGATCTCTGATTCCGCTATTTTCGCTCCAAAATCAAGGTGTTCTCCAAAAAAAAAAAAAAAATGGTCTTCATCTAGAATCGATCTCTGATTCCGCTATTTTCCCCCCAAAATCAAGGTGTTCTCTAAAAAAAAAGGTCTTCGCTTCGAATTAATCTTGTATTTCGCTACTTTTCTTCCAAAATCATCGTAATCTCTAAAACTCCAAAATTTAAAATCTCTCGCGACCCCCAGTTTGAAGAACACTGATCAACATAATAAAGGCTGCGGATTGGAAAAAGAAAGAAGCAACAAAGCTTGCAAAAATAGTAATGAATTATGTGTAGAAGTTGTATTAGAGGAAGCAAGGTTGTTTCATCACAATATAAATTTGTTGTATAAAAAAAAACTAAAAAAACAAAAACAAAACAAAGTTTTTTACATGAATTATATTCGTGTAAGCCGTGCGCCCTTTTGATGACAAACACCACCAACGCTGCCTATAGGTTCAACTCCAAGTTTTATCGTTTTTTGTGTTTTTGAAAAACACGCTTTACAACATTACTGTATTTTCCGCTTGGCGGCGTTACCAAGCAGCTCTATAAAATAAATAACAAAATTAAACAAACAAAAAGATTCTGCATATTTAGAAAGTAGTTTGGGTTAATTAATTGACCGAGCCATTAAGTTTAGCACCTTCAGCCTAGTCCTGTGAGTCTGGAAGGTAAGAAGATATGCTGTTCATGATAATGAAGATGATGATGCTCGCTAAGGTTTTGCAACAAACCTAACCTGCTCAAGGAGGAATAATGATACAACAAGAAACCAATCACATATACTGTATTATATTAAAGCTGTTTTTGTCAATTTTATCATTTTATTTTCTTATTATGCTTTTTAACTTTTGCACAAAGACTTTAACGTACTGTATCTACACTGTAAATTTTGGGTATTTTTAAGGGTGGAAATTAATAGCCTTATGGATGGAAATTTTGAAAAGCATGGTTTTTACCACCTTCTGCCTGTTATTTTTTAGAAAAAGATGGTAATTTCCATGCAGCGAGGATGTGATTATATACTTAAGATGGTTGTTTCCATCATTCGCGTTGGCATCGAACAAGCAAACACCCTTAAGGGTGGAAATTAACATGTTTATTTTTTTTTCAAAGTTTATTTGTCTATTTCTAGACTTTTTATCGTAGGCAGATTCAACCAATTAGCATTTTATTGCCAACGACTTTTCTGTATACGTTTTAAATTCAAAATTAAATTTAAAGATATTGTTTTAAATTAAATTAAAATTTTTAGAAGTAATTTTGAATTAATTTAAAACAACATTTTACTTGCAAAAATTATGATATTTGCATGGCAAAGTGTAAATTTTGCAAAATGCAATACGGAGGACATACAAAAAATAAATTTTCTCTCCGATGAAATAACCACCGCTCATTCTGCAACAAATTTAGAATGTTAAGAATGACAATAACCAAGCTGTCCTCCTTGATTATTTTTATAAATTTTATTTTGACGTTCCTAATGCTACTTGATATCACAGAACAATGTTTTTTTAAGGCGTTTTGAGGAACCGAAACGGTCTCTCAAAATTGTGCAGAGGTCTCTCAAAATCTGCTTCTACAATAGTAAACAATAGGAAAAAATATTTAAAAAGTTAACTTCCAAAGCTGTGTTCAACGTCATAAATCCCAGTGTGCCACTAGTCTTCTAGGTTACGGCAAAATTAAACGGAAATTGTCACAATTGACTTTTGAAATCATCACAAACTTCTTCTTCTCCTTTCGGCCTTTTCCTTTAGTCAGGGGTGGCCACAGCGTATCATCATTCTCCACATCTTTCTGTCTTCAACATCCGTCTCCTTTACACCAACTTCCCGCATATCTTCCTTTACTGCATCTAAAAATCTTCTCTTTGGTCTCCCTCTTCTCCTCTTTCCCGGTAACTGCATTTCCATCATTTTTCTTCCTACATACTCTTGATCTCTCCTCATGACATGTCCATACCACCTCAGCCTTCCCTCCCTCATCTTCATTCCTAACTGTTCAACCTTAACGGTACTCCTGATGTGCTCGTTTCTAATCTTGTCTTTTCTCGTCACTCCCATAGCAAACCTCAAAATTTTCATCTCTGCAACTTCCATCTCTTCCACTTGTTTTTTTGTGACTGCCACTGTCTCAAGTCCATACACCATTGCTGGTCTTACCATTGAACTGTACACTTTTCCTTTTACTCTAGCTGGTAATCTCCTGTCGCAAATTACTCCCGATACTCTTCTCCATCCGTTCCATCCTGCCTGTACTCTCTTCTTTACCTCCCTCTCACAACCACCACTTTCTTGCACTGTTGATTCCAAATACTTGAATTCCTTTACTCTTGGCACTTTTGCATCCTCCATCTTTACTGTTTCGTCATCATTTCCTCCATTTATGCAAAGATATTCGGTCTTTGACCTACTTACTTTCATCCCTGTTCTTTCCAATGCATACTTCCAGGATTCTAATCTTCGCTCCACTTTTTCCCTGGTCTCTTCACAAATCACAATATCATCAGCAAACAGCATCATCCATGGTGGTTCTCTCCTTACTTCATCCGTTAGCCTGTCCATTATCACTGAAAACAGGAATGGACTTAATGCTGATCCCTGGTGCAGTCCAACCTTAACCTTGAAACTTTCTGTAGTTTCTACTGCACACCTCACCACTGTTTCGCTTCCCTCATACATATCCTGTATTAGTTGTACATACTTTTCCACTATTCTGGATTTTCTCATACAGTACCACAGCTCTTCCCGTGGAACCCTGTCGTAAGCCTTCTCTAGATCCACGAATACACAATGTAGCTCTGTTTGACCTTTCATGTACTTTTCCATCAACATTCTTAGAGCAAACATGCATCGGTGGTTCCCTTTCCTGGCATAAATCCATACAGCTGTTTGCTGATCTCCACTCTATCTCTTAACCTGGTTTCAATAATTCTTTTCCATACCTTTATTGTGTGGCTCATTAGCTTTATTCCTCTGCAGTTTCCACAGCACTGTGCGTCCCCTTTGTTTTTATAGATTGGGATAAGCACACTCCTTCTCCATTCTTCTGGCATCCGTTCACCCATTAATAGTCTGTTGAACAGTCTGGTCAAAAACTTTATCCCCATCTCTCCCATGCACTTCCAAACTTCTACTGGCAACTCATCTGGCCCTACTGCTTTACCTTTTTTCATCCTTCTTAGTGCATTTTTTACTTCTTCTCTACTGACACAATTTACCTCTTCGTTAACCACTTCTGTTTCCTCTATCCTAGGGTCTCTGTTATTTTCCTCGTTCATCAGTTTCTCAAAGTACTCCTTCCATCTCTTTAACACTGCTTCCGAATTTACCATCACATTACCATTTTCATCCTTTATAACCCTCACGTGCTGTACATCTTTTTCTGCTCTGTTTCTCTGCCTAGCCAATTTGTACAACTCTTTTTCACCTTCTTTTGTTTTCAATCTAGCATACAAATTGTCATATGCACGTCCCTTTGCCATTGCAACTGCCTTCTTTGCCTTATTCTTCTTTTCTTTGTATACCTTTTTAGTATTTTCATTTCTTATTTTGTCCCATGCTTTCTTTGCCTCTTTCTTTTCTTTTATGCTCTTTTGAACTTCCTCATTCCACCACCAAGTCCCCCTGTCTCCTTTTCGTTTTCCGAATGTCACTCCCAGTACAGTTTCAGCTGTTTTTCTTAGCATTTATGCCGTTTTGTCCCACTCATCAGGTAACCCATCCTTGCCTCCCAAAATCCTGGTCACCTCTTGTCTAAACGCTTCTTGATAGCTTGTCTCTTTTAGTTTCCACCATCGTATCTTTGGATTTACTTTCTCTGCTTTTTTCTTTTTCACCATAAGAGCCATTTTGCATACCACCATACGGTGTGCTGTGCGACACACTCATTCAATATTACCTTACAATCACACATTTTCTTCAAGTTTCTCCTTCTGCACATCACATAATCTACTTGGGTACTTTTTCCTCCACTCTTATATGTCACTCTGTGTTCATCTTTCTTCTTGAAATAAGTAGTGGCAATCGCCAAATCCATCCTTTTCCCAAAATCCACAACCATTGATCCTTCCTTATTTCTTGTTCCAGCACCGTACCTCCCCATTATTTTCTCATCCCCTATGTTTCCTTCGCCTACATGTCCATTAAGATCTGCACCAAGAACTATCCTCTCTTCTTTTGATATACTTTCAATCAATCCATCCAGGTCTTCCCAAAAATCATTTTTCTCCTCCATGCTGTTGTTAACCTGTGGAGCATATGCGCTTACTATATTTAGGATGGACCCATTTACCTCCAGCTTCATGGCCATCAGTCTGTCTGACACCCTATTCACTTCCAGGAAACTTTCAGCCAGCTCCTCCCTCAGCACTATCCCTATCCCATTTTTTCTTCCATCAGCTCCGTTGTAAAATATTTTACATCCACCTCCAATGTTCCTTGCTTTACTCCCTTTCCACCTTGTTTCCTGTAGACACAATATGTCTACATTTCTTCGCTCCATCATATCTGCCAGCTCTCTTCCCCTTCCAGTCATCGTTCCAATATTTCAAGTACCCACCTTTATGAGTGAGCATCTTCCTTTCCATGCTTCTCGCCGCTTCTTCACTCGCTTTCCTCCTCTTTTTTTGCTCTTATTTTCACAATGTTTAGCAGTAACATAATTTCCGCAGGTGCCCTGCTGTGCGACACCTGAGGCGGTCGTTGGTAACCCGGGCCTCGACCGATCTGGTATGGATTGATGATGATTACGCATTTGTCTGTTTTGGCAAAAAATTTTTTTACGCCGGATGCTCTTCCTGCCGCAACCCTCCCCATTTTCCCGGCCTGGGATCGGCACAAGAGACACAGAAAAATGCCTCCGATGGCTGGGTTGAAATCATCCCAAACGACTTTTGTAAAAGTCAATTGTTACGATTTCACTTCAATCATTTTCACTAAATCACTAGTAAAAGTGATAATGTTACATGGCGACTAGACTACTTCGCTTAAGTTCATTAATAAACTCTTTTAAGAAGCTGTTAGAGAAAAGTATACCGGTAAAACATTTATTAATTTTTTTTAATTTATTAATTTTTGTTAATATTATAAAAGTCAGTGTTTGGAGAATTTAGTTAGTTTTTACTTAGAGAGTTTAGTAAATTTTTTAAAGAGTTATTGGAGACAGGGCCTTGGGATTTCGTGGTTAGTCTACAGTGCAGAATGCTAAAATAAATATGAATAAAATTTTTTTGTCTTATAATTGTAATTGAGCCTTAAACCCATTTATTTGTTTACTATCGTTTAAAGTGCACACACTGAGAGGAACTAGAGTGGCTTTGTTGATCTTTTCCATCAACCCTTTTGATCTTAGCGGGAGTTTGTGGTATTTGATTTCACTACAGTTTTTACAGTTTTCATTTTTTCATCTTCGTTACGTGATTGATAATTATGACGTCAGCTGTTGTCCCGCTTGCCTTGCAGTTTTATTGCGGCTTCACTTTGTGTCTTCGAGTCAAGACCCGATTAGTATAAGTAAAGTTTTTTAATTTTTTTAATTCTTAAAAAAAATTTTCTGATTTTTTACATTTTTTGAACTAATGATGATCTTTATAGGTCGAAATTGATGTTTCGTTATGAATTAGTTAAGTTTTGATTTTTAATTTCCGTATCAAATATTGGGCCCACTGAACTTTGACCAATTTTATTAATGAGTTTGTGTATCGAAAAGGAGTTAAATGCGACGTAGAACGAAATAAACGAACTAAAGCTAACGAATTTTAGAACTCGGTAATTTGTACCAAATCACATTTCGTTGAGCATTTTAATAGATCTTTTCAAAAAAAGTGACCAAATGAATAAGCCCCGGCGTGAACGTAATAATCAGTCAGACCAAGCAGTCGAAGTGCGAGGATGCAAATAATAAGATACTAAGATGCTAGAATGTAGTTTTGTGCATGCATCTTTGAAGCTTTTATAGTCTATGCATTCATTAATTGCCATGCAGATGTGCCATTTTTATAGGGTTCGTAATCGTAAATCATCAATTTCTAAGGAAATGAAGGAGTTTTTTATTGAATTGCCAATAAGCAATTTTATATATAACTGGTTTTTATCTATTTAAGTGCAATTTTTGTAATGTTTAGACTGAAACTCGTTCATAAAAACTTTAGCAAATCAGCAGAATAAAGTTAAAAAGTATTTAAGTAATTGACTCATTTTAGACCTTTGCTCCAGCAAAGAAGCTTTTGTTCGGAGTCTCAAAAATCCCTTCAGTGGTTTTTGCATCGATCTACTTTTTTAGACAAAAACTTAGTTCTGTGACGTACGTACAAGCATTTTCTAATCGCTCTAACTTTGTTTTATAGCTTTAAGTCAATGCTCCACAACCGATGTGCCGCAAGACGATGCTAAATGTACCACCGGTTAACAACAATCTAATCCAGTGATTCTCAAACTGTGTGCCGTGAGAGATTTTCAAGTTTGCCGCGAAACGTTTTAAAAAATATATGTAAGTCTTTAGATAAGTAGTTCTTAATCTTTTCGGTTAAATTTTCCGCTAAGTCCAATGACCAAGTTCGAATTGTCCTCTTGATATTTTTAGTGACAATATTTTATAACAGGCAATTTAGCCAATGTTGATTATTAGTTCTGTGGCGTAGCTTATAGGTTTTGCATAATAAACATATCAATTAAAAAGATTTCATTCGTTTGCATCTTATCGCATCAACAGTAAAAGTAAGTGCTGATCTAAATTTAATTTTTGCGATTGGTTTCTTTCCGTAAAGACCTCGATGTAAGGATTTATGGTAAAGCGAGCAGTGCAAGTAACTATACGTTTTTGCTTCACACTAGATTATGACTTCTTAAAAAGTAGACTGGCACATTTTAACGCTGAAATTGTATGTTTGGAGCAATGGCGTACGCAGAAAGTTTCCGAGTGGGGGTCAAAGTTTCGTCACAAATCAACTTAAGGAGTGGCGAAGGCAGGACCATTATAGGGTGGTCCGGAGGCATGCCCCGGAAAAATTTTGCAAAATTACACCTAAAAATACGCATTTTCGTACTTGTCAAATCGGAAGCTTCTCAAAACCCAAAAAAAGCGTTCGCATATGCTTCGAAATCCAAGGAGAACCCCGAATACTTGCAAAAAATCAGCTTTATTTTTGCTAAAACTGCTTGGTTTTGCTTTACAATTTTTCATTTTTAGGGTCTGAGGGTGAAGCCATGGTACAGTGGCCTCCCCTCGGTACGCTAGTGGTTTGGAGCCATTTTTAACTTTTTTGTTGATCTACCAAATAGCATAACTTAGTTTTCACCAAAATCTAACTTCAATTTAACCTTAATTGACCAAAATCAGCTTTTTTACGTATTGTTTTTCTTAAACATTAATCTAACTGCCTACTTTAGCGACCGTGGCTACTTTTAACATCAGTCGGTTGTGTGGCAAAGCAACTAAAAAAACATGTTGATGTTGCACGCAAACGACACAGTCGCGCTTCTAAACGTATTCGCGTCATTTTGTTATGCCTTTCGGAAAGACACTTTACGGCGCTTTCCTCTGCTTGACGGTCGTAGCAAGTAGCTTTAAATTTCAGCCGTATCTCATCTCAAAAAAAAACTAAAATAACAAATAAAAAGTTTCAACTGGGCAGAAAACTAATCTCTTGGTATCTACTGAAGCAGATCGGCCCTGGTCGGGGTAATCCCCTGACGTCTCCCTAAGTATAGCCGCTACAGCACCTTTGGCACTTTCCGGTAAGGCAGGAAGATAATTGTTGAGATGAAAAATATTTAAAGTGAAACGGTTCTTTTTTCGATTGTGACTTTTTAAATAAACATAATAATTCCAAAAATATGCTTTTGGATTGGTAAATGTTAGTCTAAATAAATAATTTTGTCACTACATAATCAGATTGACTTTCTTAGATATTGAGGTCATTTCGACTGCATCAGACTAGGAAGAATTTCCCCCTAGAAGAAATATTCCACCGGTTAGGATCACGGTTAGTTGAAAAGTTTCAAGTATTTTAAAAGTAATTTAAAAGTTTCAAATTTTAAAACCCTTTCGTTTTCTTAAATTTTGTAGGGTTCCATTTTGGATTTATGTTTTTATTGCATTTGTTTGTCGAAAAAAACATGTTAAAATATTAATGTCGGCAGCGTGGTCAAGTGGTTAAAGCGCCGGACTCGTGACGAACACGGTCTCGGTTCAAAACCCATTCGCAACATTCTGTTGTGTCCTTGGGAAAGACACTTTACGGCATATTCCCCTGCTTGGTGGTCATGGCAAGCAGCTCTAAATTACAGTCATATCTCTATTAAATTACAAGCGGATAGCAATATCTTGGCATTTCCGGAAGCAGGTCGGGGTAATCGCTTACCCTATATATTAGCGCCTCCGTCGCTTTCCTGCGAGTCAGGAGGATAAATACAGAGATAAAATAAAATAAATAAATAAATTTAAATAAATTATTAAAACCCATTATTACACTGATTTACGCCTGTTTTGCAGCAAATGAAACAGACGTAGATGTTGTAGCATTTTTGAATTGTCGGCTTGAGAAAATTTAAAAGTTTAATATTATGACCGCGGTAACTTGTGCTATAATGGTCAAAAATTTTAGCTTTTTGTCTTTTGAAAATGAAAATGTTAATACGCTTAATTGAGTTTTCGAGATGATTTTTGATGGCTGCAGTCATGTTTTTTTCTTCTTTGTTCGATAAGCTATCAGCAAATATAATTGCTGCGGTAACAGCAAAATTATATTCTATCGATAAAAAGGTGATTTTATAACTGAACAAATTTTAAAGAAAGTCTGTTAATGAATCTTCCTGAAATAAAAATTGACTGATGGTCTTTTCCTACTGCAGCTGCCACTCCAACATCACTTCTTTCTAACCGACAATATGCGTGATTAATCTTTACAAAAACAGTGAAAAAAAACAACCTATCGGTCAAAGAAGAAATGCAACTTATTGATTTGCAAAAGGAGACCCCTTTCTCGAATCAACATTTTCTCAATAAAACCTGAATAATTTTGGGTCTTTATAGCTCTGTGAATATAGATTTTCAACTAAGAAAAAAATCAAAAGCAAAAACTTATAAGAAACGAGCCTTAATTCATTTAAACTGCTTTTTTGTTTTTATTCTATCAAGTGTGCTGCAAAAAAAGTTATAAATTGTTTGTGTGCCGTAAACCGAAAAAGTTTGAGAATCACTGCTTTAGAAGCACATGTGCGCGAAACAAACTCCCAAGAGATTTTAACGTACGAGACGGAACGTACGAGACGGAACGTTCATGACAAAACACAATGGCAATAAAAAGGAATGAGTCAGCCAAATCTTCATTGTACAATTCTTAAGGCCTGTTTCCACTACAAGCGTGGAAAAAAGCATTCTTTGTTTGTTTTATTGCTTTTTTTTGCGCTCGCTTCAATTTTAACCGCTCGCTTCAATCGAAAATCAATAAACGAGACAAAGAATGCTCTTTTCCACGCTCGTAGTGGAAACGGGCCTTTAGAGATAAATTTATTACATAACATTCAAGCGAACAAAAAAATTCAAGTTATCCAATTCTCACTGCTACAGTTATCATGGACGTGAGTGCAAGAGTGTGACTACACTGTTAAGAAAACGTGCAGCAAAATCAAAGAAATTTTGCAAAATTTTGCAAACATCAAAAACACCAACTGCAATGATTTAAAGAAACGCAAAAACAATGTAGAAGTGAAATTGTTAAAGCGAAGGCTTTTTTTGTGACAGCTAAAGGGAACGGAGCAGATCAAAAGACTACCAATAAAAAATCGCCGTTTTGTAAGATGGTTTATTGTTTTTGGTTTTTTGATAGGTATTGTAAAGGGGAATGGCATGCCGTCCAAACATCCCTCTAATTGCGCCCCTGAGCGTGTATAGTTAAGGTCGTGGCACAAAAAAGATCAACAAACATTAAATTGCGTATTTTCGTGCCGGTGTTTGTACAATGTCTTAATTGCGTAGAAACATTGCAAAACAAATTGGCAATCTACAACGGGGTCAAAGGGTAATCACATAAATCGGATAAACGCATAAAAATGTCTGGCAAAGCGAATATGCGATTAACCGATTTCGTCTGTAATTCTAAAACACCCAAACACAATATGAACGTAAGAGCCGTTTCAAGCTCGACAAATAACCCAGCTGGGAATTAATCAGGCCGGATATATTGCATTAAAATTTTAGGTACACATATTAGCCTGTTGTTTTCTTAAAATTTTAATGCTTATTTTTCTGTAGAGAAACACGGTGTTTATTTTATATTCTAGAATGACCAATAGTATTGACGAAACCATTAATTCTTTGGTTTCGTAAATACCATCTGTCATTTTAAAAGTAATATATTTTCAATGAGATTTGTCATTTAAAGTTGTCCACAATAAGAATGTATACTTATACTGTGCTTGTAATGATTTACTTACTGTATATCGGATCTCCAAAACATTTTGCTAAAACTCTTGCGTGGTCCTAGGTAATCGTGCCTTGCAAGCTGTAGGTATAAATTAAGCATTTAATTAAAATAACAATAGACTATTTTTGCATCAGATATTATACGAGAACGAAAACCGAAAAATTTTCTGATAACTAAACCAATCTTCTTGAATATATTTCGAGAAATTCCAAAAAACTGTTTTTTTTAAATAACTTTTTACGTTGCAAATAGAGCTATCACATTTATTAATTGGTTATAGGATAGGGTTGCCATATTTGAATAGGCGGAATTGCGGACAGACATAGGTGCACCAACAAAAAGAATTTTTGAAGGAGCAGACAAAATAAATTTGTTTCCAAATTCAGGACAAAGACCAAAAAAAAAGTCTTCACTTTGATCGATCTCGGATTTCCCTATGTTCTTCCCAAAATGATGGTGGTCTCTAAAAAAAAAAAAAGGTCTTCACTTCGAATTAATCTACGGATTTGCTATTTTTGTTCCATAATCAAAGCGCTTTCTTGAAAACTTGCACGTTGTTTTTAGTTGATGCCAAAATTCGGACATTTGGGCTTTTTTTAAAATTCCTTCCAGACACACACAGGACTGGGGCCGAGGATTTATCCTTTTACTACCCCAGACTGCTGCACTGCCTGGATCAGATGCTGGCAGTGATGTTATTAAGCCAGCATCGAGTTTCGTCATCCAAAACCGTCAGACCTCGTGCTCCATGTGGTGCCCGATGTATAGGGCACGCTGTTAGTACATGGTCTGCGGTTTGCTCAGAGGCGCCACACTCGGAATCTGTGAAGAAGAGAGACCCCATTTGTGCATGGACGAATGGAATCACCAAACACCAGTCCGCAGGCGGTTGAGTTTAACCCAAGCTGCTCGGGGTAAGCCCATCCCAACAGGCCTAGGACCGATCCCGGGCACAAAAGCGGTTTAACTTTAAGTTTAGCTTTAAGAATATTACATTATGAATCAAAGAGTATTGATAAACTAAGTCTTCTTAAAGCTAAACTTAATGAATTAGCATACAGTTTTTTTTGTTTTCCTATTAATGTGACTAAATTTCCCTTCGATTCTGACTGTTTTCAAGCGATTTAGTCCCTACGTTCTAATAAACACATTTTAATTAGTAAGCCTGACAAAGGCTCTGGAGTAGTCATTCCTAAATACTTTTTAATTATTATGATAACTATTACTAACCTTAATTTTTAACCAATCAGAATCAATGCTAAAACTTTTAAAATACCGGTACTACATTCAGTTCTGCAATTCATTCTAGCGAAACCTCCTGAAGAGAGCTAGACGAAAACGTTCGAGTTTTTCAAAACAGCCTTTTTTAAGGCTACTCAATTAACAAAAGAGCTTTAAATAAAACAATTGCTTTTAAGAGCTGTTTTAAAGTTTCTCACCAACAATAAGTCAGCTTTAGTGCACAATTTTTTTTTCTTTTTTGATTGATTTCAATAGTTGACACAGCTTTCCCAATTTTTATTCCTTCCAATCTTTCGTTGGTATTATCAGATTAATTCATTCTTAAAAACGTGGTCAGTTCAGTTTAGCTGGTTTAGGTTTTGAATTATTGTTTATATAGTTTAATTGAATGCATTTATCGTTTATGGTTAAAAATTTTTAGATGATTTTAAACAATTTTTAGATGCTTTGATAAGGACTGATGATAGTCGAAAACGTTCAGCTTTTTTAATAAAATTTTACAAACTAAATGAAATGTTGGATTTCGCTTGCTATTATTTTCAAATGGATTTTAAAAATTATTTCTCTTCCTAAATTATAATTTGAATAAGTTATCTGAAAATGTTGAATAAACGAAAGCTTATAGACCTGAATGGTATTTAGCTGAGGGTAGAGTTAGGTTTGTATCGTAATTCAAGTGCTGTGATTGTGGTAAGTCATACCTGTTACCGTTATCTTTATTTCTTTGATTTATTTGAATAGTTAAATTAATATGTTTCTATTGTAGAATACACAGACTTACTCTTAACGTTTTCAAGAATTAATATTTGTATAAGCTAATAGTATTCAACTAACTTTGTGGCGATTAACTAATGTCGATGGTCTATGTTTCCCTGATAAATATTCATTAGTGAAGTTATTTAAAGAGGTGCCCCACATCAGACGTTTAAGGGCTCGTGGCACCTGCTCAAATAGAATTAGGTTAGATGTGTTACAAGAAAACGTATCGCACCATTCTCATCACTAAACACAGTTTTGTATGACAATATTTTTACAACTTTTGCAACGTCCGTGCTGCAAACTTACTGAAAGGCAAACAAAAAAAAGTCTTCATATGAAAAAATAGAGCAGTATTTCACTTAGGGGGGGCTACTTTTGCCCTCTACTCTACGGTACCAGAGGCATCACTGCTTATAGCTACTTGTTTTACTTTGGTAAAGTTATAATTTATGTTTGTAAAATAAAACATGGTAATCCTGTACTATAGCGCGGTAAATAAATTCACGAATGTTTTTCGTTCTAAGCAATAATAAACCACAGGGGGGGATCTGGATCCGGGTTAGTTTACCAGGGTTAGTAAAAAAAATGGGATTACCCAATTTTTGGTACTGAAACTAATCCGCATCCCCCTGTGGCTATTATTGCTTAGAATGAAAAGCATTCGTGAATTTATTTACCGCGCTATAGTACAGAATTACCATGTTTTATTTTACAAACGTAAACTACAACTTTGCCAAAGTAAAACAAGTAGCTATAAGCAGTGATGGCTTTGGTACAAGTCTTTATTCGTATAATAAGTTCATTTATTTCTACCTGTTTTGGTCTTCACCTGGTTTATGATACCAATTTCATTTTTTTTTGTGAAAGATCTCTGGGTTATGTTTATTTAGGCTTGCCAACTAATAAGAATTATTGACAATTTATTTATATGCTAGTAAAAATTAGAAGAGCACAAAAAAATTTGAAAGACATGACTCCCTATTTCCGCTCATTGAGACGGGCTGTTAACAGCTTTATTCTATTTCTATTTATAGTCGTATCATTACTCTTTGTTTCAAAGCTGTAAATTGTAAATTCAGACTTATAACGCAAATAATTACTAAAATTTTTTTTCTATAATATGCATTTACTTATTTTTGTATTACCAAATGACACATACTTTTTGGAATACCATCACTGACCAAAAATAAGCAAGGCTTAAGAAATGAATTAAGCCTAAAAATGTCAATTGTTTTGTGTTTATGCGTAGTGAAGACTTTTTTTTGATTTTTTCTTGATTTTAAATGGATTTATCTTTTTATTTTTTGGCTTTCAATGAATTAAGGCTAAAAATGTCAATTGTTTTGCCTTTTTGTGTAGTGAAAACCTTTTATGATTTTTGCTTAATTTTATCTTCTTTTTCTTTTGGCCTTTCCCTTTAATCAGGGGTTGCCACAGCGTGTTATGTTCCTCCACAGCGTCCTGTTTTCAATGTCTTTCTCCCTCACAACAAATTTCCCCATATTATCCTTGAAAACATCCACAAATCTTCTTTTCAGTCTCTCTCTTTTCCTTTTTTTCCCAATAACTCCATTTCCATCACTCTTTTTCCTACATACTCCTGGTCTCTCCTCATGACATGTCCATACACCTCAGCCTGCCCTCTCTCATCTTCATTCCTAACTGTGCTACCTTAACTGCACTCCTAATATACTCATTTCTAATTTTATTTGTTCTCGTCCACACACATAGCAAACCTCAAGATTTTCATCTCTGCGACTTCCATCTCTTCCACTTGTTTCTTTGTGACCGCCACCGTCTCAGTCCATACACCATTGCTGGTCTCACCACTGACCTGTGCACTATTCCTTTCACTCTAGCTTGTAATCTCTTGTCACAGATTACTCCTGATACTCTTCTCCATCCGTACCATCCTGCCTGCACTCGATCTTTTTTACCTCCCTCATCACAACTACTACTTTCTTGCACTGTTGATCCCAAATACTTAAATTCCTTTACTCTTGGCATTTTTTGTATCCTCCATCTTTACTGTTTCGTCATCATTTCCTCCATTTATGTACAGATATTTGGTCTTTGACCTACTTACTTTCATCCCTGTTCTTTTCAATGCATACCTCCAGCGTTCTATTTTCGCTCCACTACTTCGTCTTCGCAAATTATAATATCATCAGCAAACAGCATGCCCAGATGGTAGGTGCTTTCTCGCAGTCTGAGCCGTAAGTAAGTCTGTTTATTTGTATTAAAAATGACAGACCGAAACCGAATCTACCAAATTTGCCACATTTGCCACGTTTGTCCACGAGCGACAGAGATACACGCTTTTGGACCAATCTCCACCGACATCGGAGATCGAGTGGTTGTGTGTGGACGTTGATGGTTATAAAAATAGTCCATGTCTACAAACCACCGCCAACGCAATTGCAAAACCCTGGATCTCCCCAGTGTTCTCACCAATGTCTTTATGCTGGCAATTTTAACTGTCGTCAATTTGACTGGGGTTATGATTACAACAGTCCGGACGGTGAGTGCTTGGCTGGCTGGGCAAGTATTAATTGTCTTGCCCACATATACAATGCCAAAGACGCTGCCAGTTTTTATTCCGGCCGCTGGAACACTGGCACCAATCCAGATCTAGCTTTCGCTAGCGTAGGTCCAAACAGTCGCTTACCGGATAGACGTGTCTTGAAAAGTTCCCCAGGTCACAACATCGGCCTTCGCTTATTACACTACCAAGGTTTGCTATAGCAGTGCTAAGCATGCCTGTTAAGCGATGGGAACTTCCGCAAGGCGAAATGGAGTCACTACATTGCTTTGGACGAATAAATTCCGCAAAGACTTTGTTGCCGCTTGATTCACTTGATGTGGATGCGGCTTTACCAGGACTTCTGTAACATCATTAAGAAAGCAGCCAAAAAGACTATCCCACGCGGGTATCGAAATAACTACAGTATATTCCGTGTTGGGAGGCAGAGTGTGAATCTCTCTATAAAACCTTTCTGCAGTCTCCTCAGGGAGACGACTCAAGTTTGGCTGCTACAGCTCTGCTTGCCAAGCTTGGCAGAAAGCGGAGGGATCGGTGGTCCGAGGCAGTTCGGAGCATTAACTTCTCACACTCTAGTCGAAAAGCGTGGAGTATTTCGAACAACCTTACTGGTAGGTCACGACACTCTCCTCGTCACTGTTCCGCTTCAGCTGATGCTATTGCATCTCAGCTGATTAGAAACGAGAGATACGAGGCTGTTGACCACAAGTCATCTCGACTTGTCTCTCAAGAAGTATCTGACCTTCGGAGGGCCACAACACCAGACGCAATAAATATCTCTGACAATTTTTCACAGAGAGAATTTGCTGCTGCCCTCCAACATTTAAAACCAGGTAAAGCTCCGAGACCTGATTCCATCTTCCCAGAGCTTATACTCCATGCAGGAGCTGCTTTGAAGTCCTGGTTACATGACTTCCTTTCTTCCTGTTTGCGCCGACTCAAAATTCCCAAGATCTGGAGAAGAGCGTTAGTGGTCGTGATCCCAAAACCAACAAAGCCCGTGGGGTACCTAAAGAATTATCAACCAATATCTCTGCTCTGTGTCCCGTACAAGATCCTCGAGAGGCTTACTTTTGTCCATGTTAAACCATTAATCGATCCACTGCTCCCTAAAGAGCAGGCTGGATTCCGACGCGGAAAGTCAACCGTAGATCAAGTTGTTCTGCTAACCCAGAACATCGAGGATTCTTTTGAGGCTAAAAGGAAGACCGGTGCCGTATTTGTCAATCTGACAGGTCAATCTGACAGCTGCTAACTGTCTGGCACTGTGGTCTTACCTACAAGCTGCTGAGACTACTTCCGGATAAGCACATGGTCAGAATGAGTATGGAGCTTGTCCGAAATCGAAGTTTCACCCTTACCACCAATGACAGACAGCAAGTAAAGCAGGCTACGCCGTCTTAAAAACGGCGTTCCTCAGGGATCGGTCTTGGCTACCCTTCTATTTAACATCTATACGTACGATATTCCTTCTATGGTTTCCAAAAAGTTTGCTTATGCTGATGATTTAGCATTGTTGCACTCTTCTGGAAACTGGAAGGACTTGGAGGAGACTTTAAGCCATGACATGTCTACACTTTCAGCGTATCTCCAGACTTGGAGGTTGAAGCTCAGTCACACTAAGACGGTGACGGCAGCCTTTCACTTAAATAACCGAGAGGCCAAACGTGAGCTAAAAGTCTACAACAACGGTAGACTTTTACCGTTCTGTTCAACCCCTACTTATCTTGAGGTAAAACTGGACAGATCGCTCACGTTTCGTCACCATTTAGTGGCATTGTTCAAAAAACTATCCTCGCTCGTCACACTGCTGAGGCGATTCGTGGGCTCGGGATGGGGTGCTAATGCTAAAACACTACGCATAGCCACCTTATCTCTAGTCTACTCAACAGCTGAGTACTGTCCGCCAGTCTGGTGTCGCAGCGCTCACACTCGCCTCATCGACAGTGTCTTGAACGACGCCTTGTGCATAGTTACTGGATGCCTGCGTCCCACTCCAACGGACCACCTACCTGTACTCTCAGGCATCCAGCCAGCTGAGCTTCGCCGAATGGGAGCGACACTCTCCTTGGCTCACCGTGGATCTCTGGACCCCTATCATATCTTGTATGGTTTTTTAAGTGGGTCCTCAGATACTGGCCAAGTGAGACTAAGATCCAGATGCCCGTTTGTGCCAGGTGCGCGGAATCTCTTGAACAACTTTGCCAGACTTGGCATCCACGCTTCTGAATGGACAAACTACAAATAGAAAACGGAGTACTATGAAAATACTTCCAGGCTCCGTGCTTTTGTGCCCAGGACCGGTGCCAGGCCTGTTGGGATGAACTTACCCCGAGCAGCTTGGGTTAAACTCAACCGCCTGCGGACTGGTGTTGGGCGATTCCATTAGTCCATGCACAAATGGGGTCTCGTTCCTTCACAGATTGCGAGTGTGGCGCCTCTGAGCAAACCGCAGACCATGTACTAACAGTGTGCCACATACATTGGGCACCACATGGAGCACGAGGTCTGACGGTTTTGGATGACAAAACCCGATGCTAGCTTAATAACACCACTGCCAGCATCTGATTTAGGCAGTACAGCATCCTGGTGTAGTAAAAGGATAAATCCTCGGCCCCAGTCCTGTTTGTGTCTGACCTGGAGTGTATACCCTTCAAACGACGAGCAAACAGCATCGTCCTCGGTAGTTCTCTTCTTACTTCATTCGTTAGCCTATTCATAATCACAGCAAACAGAAACGGACTTAACGCTGATCCCTGGTGCAGTCCGACCTTGATCTTGAAACTTTCTATAGTTCCTACTGCACATCTCACCACTGTTTCGCTATCCTTGTACACATCCTGTACAAGTCACACATACTTTTCCGCCATTTCTGGTTTTCTCATACAGTAGCACAGCTCTTCTCGCGGAACCCTGTCGTAAGCTTTCTCTAAGTTCACGAATATACAATGTAGCTCTCTTTGACCTTCCCTGTACTTTTCCATCAACATTCTTAAGGCAAACATGGCATCAGTGGTTCCCTTTCTTAGCATAAATCCATATTTCTGTTTGCTGATTTCTACTTTATTCCTTAGCCTGGCTTCAATAATTCTTTTTCAAATCTTCATTGTGTGGCTCATTAGCTTTATTCCTATGTAGTTTCCACAACACTGTGCGTCCCGTTTGTTTTTATAGATTGGGTAAAGCACATTCCTTTTTCATTCTTCTGGCATCCACTGAACATTAACAGTTTGTTGAACAGTCTGGTCAAAAAATCAATTCCCATCTCTCCCATGCACTTCCAAACTTCTACTGGCAACTCATCTGGCCCAACCGCTTTACCTTTTTTCATCCTTCTCAGTGCATTCTTTACTTCTTCTCTACTGAAAAAATTTACCTCTTCGTTAACCACTTCTGGTTCCTCTGTCCTAGGGTCTCTGTCATATTCCTCGTTCATCAGTTTCTCGAAGTACTCCTTCTATCTCTTTAAGATTGCCTCCAAACTTATCATCACATTGCCGTTTTTATTCTTCATAACTCTTACGTGCAGTACATCATTTCCTGCTTTGTATCTCTGCTTAGCCAACCTGTACAATTCCTTCTCACCTTCTTTTGTTTCCAATCTAGCATATAAATTGTCATACGCATGTCCTTTTGCCATCGCAACTGCCTTCTTTGCCTTACTCTTTTTTTGTAGATCTTTTTAGTATTTTCATTTCTTATTTTATCCCATGTTTTCTTTTCTTTTATGCTCTCCTGTACTTCCTCATTCCACTACCATGTCTCCCTATCTCTATTTCGTTTTTCAAATGTCAATCCCAGCACAGTTGTAGCTGTTTTACTTAGCATTTTTGCTGTTTTATTCGACTCATCAGGTAACCCATGCTCGCCTCCCAAAATCCTGGTCGCCTCTTGTCTAAACCTTTTTGACAGCTTATCTTCTTCAGTTTGCACCATCGTATCTTTGGCTTTACTGTCTTTGCCATTTTCTTTTTCACCATAAGAGCCATTTTGCATACCACCATACGGTGCTGTTTTGCGACGCACTCATTTACCATACCTAACAATTACACATTTCCTTCAGGTCCCTCCTTCTGCACATCATATAATCTACTTGGGTAATTTTTCGGCCACTTTCATATGTCACCCTGTGTTCGTGCTTCTTTTTGAAATAAGTTTTGACAACCGCCAAATCCATCATCTTGGCAAAATCCGCAACCATCAATCCTTTTTTATTTCTCGTTCCAACACCGTACCTCCCCATTATTTCCTCATCCCCTATGTTCCCTAAGCCCATATGTCCATTTAGGTCCGCACCTATAACTATCCTCACCTGTTTTGATACACTTTCTATTAACTCATCCAAGTCTTGCTAAAAATTATTTTTCTCCTCCATGCTCTTGCCAACCTGTGGAGCATACGATTTATATCACCCACTTTATAATTTGTTGGCAGCAGTAGCAATCTAACTTGCTCTTACTTAATTCTTCAAGAGACTCTCTCAGTATGCGTACCGCACGGCAAAATTTGTGCCATTTTCATAAAATATACAATTGGGTTTGCCTCTGCGGGCAGTAAATCGCAAAGCGGCCTCCTACTTGTACGATGCCGTTACTTCAATGTGTTGTAGTTGTTGCATATAACGCGAAAAATACTTTGTTTTGTTTTTATTCTTAAGGTCCGGTAAGAAAGAAAAAATGTTGTCGCTGCACATATCTGATTAGTGCTTTCTCTGCTGCGTTAAATTCATCTACAGTAAGTGCACAGTCAAACTTAAAGCAAAAATGCCTAAATTTGCTTACGAGGAATTTTTTAAACCGTAAAAGGCAAAACGTTAATCTCTTTAGTTTGTACAAAGACGAAGAACTGTTGATTAAGCGATTTGTCATATCAGTGGTGTCAATCATCAAGCTTGCTTATACTGATTGTCGATCTGTAAGGGAAGATTCTTCAGGTAAATTTTCATTTGGAAGGTCAAATTTATAAAGTCATAAAAAGGTTCTATAAATCTTAAAGAAGCCCTGGCCCTTGCAACCAAGTTTTAATTGCTCCGTAGATGAAGCCAATACGCCTCAACTAGGTAAGCTCGATATAGCTTTGAGGATAAGTCACTGCCTTGCTCAATAATTGCAAGTCTATTAGCCACGTCAACACTTAATTCCTGATTTGTTAATTTTCTTGCATATCCTTTTTGTAGATATCTAAAACAGCGCCCTTTAAAAATTTTGACTCCCATAAGCTCTCAATAAGCTGATACGCTACGTTACTGGTCTTACGCGAAAAATAAACTTTGCAATTCGTAGAATGAGATGGTGATAGAGAAGGTCCGAGCAAGGACCAGCCTTTGTTTACAAATAGTTGACGGAGTACCACGCGGTTCTTTGCGGAATTCGCTAATACAAAGCAGCTCTGGCACATTTACCTCAATTAATAAACCAACTTCGACTTTAGATAAAATGTCAAGCTTTATTTTTCCTAGATGAGTAAGTTGCGAAATTTTCTTTGCGCTAGAACAAGATTAGGCCGAACTGGTATTTCATTGATTGAGAAAACATTAGATATGATCTAATACAACTCACTATCTAAACTAAAAACTTCAAGTTCATAAGATATGCCGTCGTAACCTTTAATCGAACTGCTACGGTCTGCAAGCAAATCTTTTCAGATTGCCCAGTTATTCCTAATGACTGAATAAGGCTCTTGCTAAACAAAGCACAAATGGAAAACAGAATACTGTGAAGGTGCTTCCAGGCTCCGTGCTTTTGTGCCCGGGACCGGTGCCAGGCCTGTTGGGATGGGCTTATTCCAAGCAGCTTGGGTTAAGCTCAGTCGCCTGCGGAATGGTGTTGGAAGATTCCATTTGTCCATGCACAAATGGGATCTTACTCCTTCACCGAATTGCGAATGTAGCACCTCTGAGCAAACTGCAGACCATGTTCTAACTGCGTGCCCTATACATCGGACACCACATGGAGCATGAGATCTGACGGTTTTGGATGACGAAACTCGATGCTGGCTTAATAGCACCACTACCAGTATCTGATTCAGGCAGTACAGCATCCTGGGGTAGTAAAAGGATAAATTCTCGGCCCCAGTCCTGTTTGTGTCTGACCTGAAGTGGATACCCTTCAAACGACGACGACGACCAGGCTCTTGGGCGATTCTCCCTTGCACAACTCTTCTCGCTTTTTATCCCTGTTGTCCAATGCGGGGTCACATATGGACAGCATTCTTAAACCCAATTGACTGCACCCCTATTTATTCTACCTTCTTTCTGACAACTCTTCTTAGCCCCTTCTTTCAACCCAAACCTCTTCTTTACCTATCCCACTCACTACTGATTCTTATCCTTATGCTCCTTCTTATCAGTGGTGACATTCATCCCAACCCTGGCCCTATAGACCCCTGCTCTGTCTCCTCCGGTAGAGTCATCTTGGAAACAGATCGGTACAATCTACCAACTGTTCTCTCTGGGTGCACTTCTCCTACTCTGGTCTTTCTCACGCTGACCTTCGTAAAATCTCCCCAGGACACTCTTGGACTTTTCCAATGTGTCCATCCTCTTCTCAAACCCCTCCCTCTTACATCCTATCCCTGTGCCTTTATCCATAAAAACTCCAAATCCGCCATCCTCACTCACAAATACCCACAAACTCATATCTTCAAAAATGAACCCTCCCCAAAACAACCATTAACAACCCCACTGACCCTCCTAATCACCGCAACTAATTTTTGATTACCCTCCCTCAGCGTCAACTATACCTCCTCCTCAAACCCAACATACCATCTCTCCTCTCACACAATCTTCTTTCCATCCTCCCCTCCTTCTCGAAACAACCTTCGAATCTTACAGTGAAATGCTAATGGGATTCGCCCTCGTCGTACTGAACTTATACAATTAATAGAAACCAAACTGCTTAAAATGAGAAGCACCAGACTCGAGTTTCGCTCGTATTAGAGCTCGTCAGTGATGCATATCTCACTGCGAATCGAACTCGCTACGTGTTGTCTTCCAAGCAGGAGACAACACCACTAAACCACGCGAGCCCGACAACAACTCGATCACAAGCAGCTGGAAATGATTCCCGGCTTTGCCGCGCAAGGAATACACAGAATCCACTGTGTGGTAAGACCAAGGCCGCACCTCATGACCGGGACTTATCCGACAAGCGTTAAGCATCGCGCTTACACTCCTAGAGCTTGGCGGGCGAAGAAAGGATTTTAATGATATTATAAACAACATGAGGTATTTAGGAATATTAATAGAAACCAAACTGCTTAAAATGAGAAGCACCAGACTCGAGTTTCGCTCTGATTAGAGCTCGTCAGTGATGCATATCTCACTGCGAATCGAACTCGCTACGTGTTGTCTTCCAAGCAGGAGACAACACCACTCTGGTCCCGTCCATGGGGAGTCGCTCGATTACGGGGACTCCGCAGAGTTGATCCGCGCCTCCATTCCCAGGAATGGGTCGGGTAAACCCACCACCACCACCATCAGGCTCTTGCTGCAAAATATGTTAGTAGATACTTTGTCTAAAAACACTTTGTTTTCTTTATGCCTTATCCTAACTGGAACAATACAAAGATACACATTTGCATCAGAGTCGGACGCTTCTGAAACTATAAAAAGCGCAATAGTGTTTTGTGGTAAAGTATTAGTATTAGGGTTGCTGATCTCAGGTGCTTTTTTTCTGAAAACTGGGAATCTACTACTTGTAAAATGTAGTAACGTGTAATAAAATGAGTTAATACAGCCTTCTACTGTGCAAGAATTAACCTTTTCGCATAGAGAGATGCGGTGTTTGGAGCTAAAGCGTTTATGACATAATCTGAAACGCTTTAAAAAATCAAAGCGGTCCTCGACAGAAACCTTTGCAAATTCTTAAGAGTTAATCAACCTATGTGTACTAGATTTGTAGTACCAGCATTCTTCCCAACAATTTTGGGACTTTAATCCTCGATCGCTACTATTTAAAGAAGTTGTAGTGTAAGAAGTAGTCTTTACCTTAGACGTTGATGGTTTTACATTCAAAGACTTTAAGCCAAAAAGGGAATTTGCCAGGCTTGCGCATGGGACATATATTTCTGTTCCATCCCATCCCATCCCATGGCAATTTATGCCTGTCCCATCCCATCCCACGGGATTCCCATTATAATGCTAATAATGAGGCTCAATTAAAATTATTAAATTTAAGAAAGTCACAAAAATAAAACAGAAAATAGACTATGACGTCACATGGCCTACTTAAAACACGGCCTTATATGTCACATTTTGCGATCGATTTCTAAGAGGCCTAAAATGAAAATGCTGTGCTGCAGCAAAATACACTCAATATCATTAGAGTTAGAGAATTTTGACACATAAACATCTTTTTTATGAAATAATGATCACAATTGTAATATTACAATAAATATTACTTAAACAAAATTGAAAATATTGAAAAGTCAATATGAATTATTTGTTAAAACTCTCGAAGGGTTACGTTTTAAAGCACATTCTAATGCAAGCTATGCTATATATTTTAAGTTTTTGCAATATGTACAACGTAATGTAATAAATTGCTGCAAAACAATGAATCTCTCAACTCAATTGAGCTTTCTAAACAGTTGCATATCAAGGTTTTAAACTACGGTCAATGCAGAAATTGACAAATAATTCAACACTTTGACCGTTGTCGCTTCTTAAAAGTACTTACGACATCTTTTCTAATCTTGCTATTTTCAATTTTTTGTTTATTAGAAATATAGAAAATATTTGTCATGATCTTATTCGCCCACTTTTGGCCCCAAACAATGTGGTCGGCACACGTAAATAAAACATTGGTGCAGTAGGTATTTAAAACAGTTTGAGCACCTGTACGGATGTAATCACAACAGTACTGCTGCAGCAAAGCGTCTGTGAGGTCTAGAGTGGCAAAACCAAAAGCAACAAAATCTTTGAGAACTGAAGATGGTACTTTGAGTCCACCACGCGATAAAAGTTCAAAGTACGAATTCTTTTTAACTTCACAGCCACATAGTGAGTTGATACATTGGCAACATTTAGTCTTTTCTGTTAGTTGTTTGGCAATGTAGCCAGACACTACTTGTACCACTTCCTCGGTTTCTGCTGTCAAGGTTGCTTCTTGAATTAAGACACTCATAGAATCAAGAGCTTCTTTAAATTTTTCAATTTCCTGGGTTGTGTTTGTGACTGCCAGCTCCTTTTCCCAAAAGTTAATGTTTTCTTTTAGTAGGGTTTGGCATAACAAAATCTTTTCACTGGTTTCCACCTCTCTCAAACTCACAAGAAAATGTCCACCATTTAGTTGTCTGTATTGGGAAAACCTGCGCTCAATAGGATCGCTTTGCAGGCGAGCAGTTAGGATGTACTTGTGGTCATCGATGAGTAGTTCGTCTAAAAGATCTGCTTGTGAACGAAGAGTCCATATCAATGCTTGCATTGTTTGCTTAGAAAATCGAAAAGAAGCACTCCCATTTTTCAACCAATTTTCCAGCCATTCAGCAAAAGCTCGCAAAAAATCTATCTTTCCATCACCTAATGTAATGGCATTAGCAATATCATCGGGATAAAACTCCTGCTTGCTATTTACTATTTTCCACCACACGTTAATTGCCGACAAAAATCCAGCGACATCTTGTCGAGAGGGAAAATAACTTTTGATTGCTGCTATTGTTGTGTCATGGAAAATTGCTAATGCTAAATTGACATTTTGCTTATTATGGCCCGGGTGTAAAACTTCATATGTAAGTTTTGGTGCTTTACGTAAATTGGCTTTTAGTTTTGCATCTTCTTCATGAACATCTTTAAAGTCTCTCCATGATATGTATCCCGCTTGTGATGATGCCACAACTATATTCTTGATGGAAAAGTAAAATGCTGGAAAAACAAATTTTTGACTATTTAGCAAATTGTTTCTTATGTTTTTTGCCAGATGGACATTGTCGTAAAACAAATATGTTTTGCATAAACTTTGTGGATGCACAATAAATCTTGAATCTTTGTGTGCATATTCCTGTAATAAAATATTAAAAGCTGAAACATTGGCCGCATGATTGTCACTCACAATGCCACGTAATTGAAAACCACTCTTACACAAATCGGTGACACATTCTGAGAGTTTTTCTGCAAGCCACCGTCCACTGATCTCAGTTTCAGGACAAGCTTTTACCACAACGGGTACAGACTGTCTTAACCCTTGGAGCATGAAAACAACAACACCTTTGTACATATTGCCATCGGAATCTGCACCAACATACTTCCCAGCTGAATATTGTACTTTTTTTTTCAAATACATTTCATTGGTGATAAGCACGACGTTGTTCGATAATATTTTTTTCTGCCTTAATAGTTCCGCAGCTTTAATGGTATCCAAATTTCCTGACTTTAATTTTGCTAAAAGCGACAATGAAGGAAAGCAAAACTCTTCGAGCAGCAGTTTGTATGCCTGTAAAGATGTGTACCGCAATAGCAAAGCCAAACGTATCATTTTTGACGAATACGGAGGTTGTCCTTTGGGCTTGTAATGTTTTCGTTTTTGTAATTCAGACAATAAGGAATGGTCATCAGCAAAGCTTTTCAAATAAATTGGTAAATTTTCCAACATAGAAAATCTGATTAATTTTGAATTTCTTCCTTGCGAAAACCAATCTGGGAGAGGAACTGGGTTGTTACAATATTGAAGTTCAACATGCAAACTATTGTCAATTTTTATGGCTTCACAAATAGTGGGAAAGCCACTGCAATCATCAAATAACAAAACATAAAGCAATATAAAGTCTTTTGTTTTATGCCAGGTGTAACCAGAAGGACAATGTTTCTCTGTTATATCTTCAATGTTGTGTATTTTATCTTTTTCCACAAAACTGTCCAACTGGTCTGGTTGGTAAATACGAGGTTTAGGAGACTTTCTGAAACCTGTAAGCGTAGGCAAGAAAGATGGTTTTGAAAGTAAACTTTCAGGGTAAATGTTTGGTACTGGGTTTAATTTCCAATTTAACTTTTTTCTTTTCCCATTTAAAATAAATTTTTGATCAAAATGATTTGCACATATTACTGAATTACTTGTGGGTGACCAATCCAAACGATTGACGAATTTAGTCCATTTTTCCAGCAAATCAACTTTTTGAAGGGGAAAGTGAAAAGACGAAACAGAAGTTGCATTACTTTTATATCCAGATTTACAGCCGAAAATCACACATTTGTTAACCATGATTGCTCTAATAACAAATTATAAACACTTCATACATCTTTAAAACTTATGGCGTCAACAAAGAAAAACACGTACTGCAAAGAAGAAATTTCGAAACAATTTTAGATCTAACCTATTGATGATAACCTGCCATCAGTCAAGAACAAACTTTACACTAACGAACTTCTTCAAATGTAATAATGGTACGTTTTTTTACGCTGCTCGCGCTACTTTTTTTTAAAGCTCCTACAGTTAATATATCTTATTAAAAAAGTGTTGTAAGTAAGTTAGTAAGTTACTTATAGTGTTTTTTTTTAAGTAAGACAATGGAAAATATAACTATTGCCTTTAATTACAAATTTAATGTTTAAAACTTATATTTGGCTAACGTTCATACAGAATAGCAAACTAAATTTATTTGAACCCACCTACTACTCATACTGTAACGCACTAGCCCACAGCACTCAAAACCAAAAACAAAGAATGCACAGCCTACTATGCAGAAAGATATTTACACTAAATGCGTTAGTAAAATATTGTAACGTTCTTCTAACTATAACTGCTAAACTTCAAGCTTAAACAACTGCCTTTTATTAGGATAACAATTAGCGATTGAACTGTAACAGCACACGAGGCAAGGTTATAGCATACGAGTATTGTGATGTCATAATACTCTACAATATAATGATCGACACTAAGTTACTTAATAGAACGATTTCTCTGGTATAAGTTACATATTTAAATTACTTATTCTGTCTGTCTTTGTTCAAACTAGAATTTGATAAACATGACACTGTTAGGGCACTAGCCAGAGCAAATGATATTGAGTGTATTTTGCTGCAACACAGCATTTTTATTTTAGGCCTCTTAGAAATCGATCGCAAAATGTAACATATAAGGCCGTGTTTTAAGTAGGCCATGGACGTCACTGCTGCGAAAGCACATCAACTTAAAACCGCGCCACTTTTTTATAAATTACCAACAACAGGTAAAGACATAATGTTAACTTTGGTGACGCACCAAAACGTAATCTTATATAAAAAAAGGCTATGTGTATTTATTTATTTATCCGGTTTCCCAACACAAAATAAATAATAGATACAAATATATTGTGGCGATACTCAGCAGCACAATTAAATTCATAAAACTTTTATTTTCAAACGTTTTCGCCTTCTTAAGCCCTTTTCAAGAAAAACTTAAACTTAAATGAAATTAACAATAATGCGTCAAAACAAAGAAAATTAATTATTTATGCATGAATGATTTACATTGTGACGAATAAGTTAAAGCAAATAGAATTATAAAGCCAATTTTTTAGTTTCATTAAATTATTTAAAAAATGAAAGTAAATTTAAAATTTATAAGAAAAGAAATAAAATTTAAAATAAAAATTAAAAAACATTTAATAAAAATGAAGAACCATTTGCATAAAGTTGTCGATTTAAACCATGTTAAAATAGAAATAAATTGCAATAGTTTAGACACGTATACATGGAGAAAACCAACCAACACTGGACTTAATTTTAACGCCTTTTGCCCACAAAAATGGAAATCTGGTTTAATTTTGTGTTTGCTTCACCGTGCGAAATTAATATGTTCCTCAAAAATTTTATTCAATCGAGAAATCAACAACCTAAGAAAAATGTTTTGTTTAAATGGTTATCCTTGCTGGTTTTTTAATAAAGTTTTAAACAAATTTGTGTCCAACATAACCGTTGATCGTTCTACTGATTGCCGTAATTATTATCTCACAATTCCGTACTTTGGTATTGACTCGAGACGTTTTTTAAATCGCTTATCAAAAATTTTCAAATCGAAATTTAACGTGAAAGTTTGTCCTGTCTATAAAACATTTAAAATTGGAAACTACTTTTAGTTGAAGTCCACAACTCCTTTGGGTCTTTGCTCAAATGTCATTTATGAATTTACATGTTCGTGTGACGCGAACTTGACATACATCGGTATGTCAACCCGACATTTGAGCACTAGAGCTAAGGAGCATTTGGACTTCAACTCTCAAGTATCAAGTGCAATAAAAAATCATATAATGTGTTGTAATGTTTGTTCCTCTGTCAAATTAAATTTAAACTTCTTTAAAATAATAAAAAAGTGT
Source organism: Diplosoma virens (assembly GCA_963680785.1). NCBI lineage: Eukaryota > Metazoa > Chordata > Ascidiacea > Aplousobranchia > Didemnidae > Diplosoma > Diplosoma virens. The sequence continues at coordinate 40,901,139 of OY796880.1, forward strand.
AAGTCAGAATTTCATACAAAAATACACGAAGCATTATTTATTAAAAAGCGTAATCCTGGTTAAAATCGACAACTTTATGCAAATGGTTCTTCATTTTTATTAAATGTTTTTTAATTTTTATTTTAAATTTTATTTCTTTTCTTATAAATTTTAAATTTACTTTCATTTTTTAAATAATTTAATGAAACTAAAAAATTGGCTTTATAATTCTATTTGCTTTAACTTATTTGTCACAATGTAAATCATTCATGCATAAATAATTAATTTTCTTTGTTTTGACGCATTATTGTTAATTTCATTTAAGTTTAAGTTTTTCTTGAAAAGGGCTTAAGAAGGCGAAAACGTTTGAAAATAAAAGTTTTATGAATTTACTTGTGCTGCTGAGTATCGCCACAATATGGTTGAAGAAAATTTATTCCTTGCCAAAAAAAAAAAAGATACAAGTATATAAAGAAAAAAGAAGAATAAAAAACTCTTAAACGGTAAAAAGTTTAAAAACTAAGGGTAGCTCTGACGTAATCAAGTTGCTATGACATGGCTACTGTCAGTTCAGTTCAGTTCAGTTTTCTTTTATTTCTGCTCCGCCACATAATAAAAATGTAACCATAATTATTTAATAATAAACATCATTAAGACTCCGGATTAGAAAAAGGAAGAAGCTACAAAACAAATGTACGTTGTAGCTTGCTAAGATAGCAATAAATTATTTATAGACGTTGTATTACAAGAAGCAAGGTTGCTTCACCTCATTTTCTTTCTTCGTCGTCTTATGACGTCTTCGTCGACACGTCTTAAGGAAATACGAATGTGCGCTGTCCCATCCCATCTCATATCATGGGGCGTTTCCCATAAGAATGAAATTCCCATGGACAAGCCTGAAATTTGCCTCTTCAGACTCTTATTGTACAAATTCACTAAAGTGTGAAAAATTGGCTAATTTTCCTGACATATTTTCCACTTAAACAGCTCTTTCTACCCACTTAATCCTCAAGTGGTACGGTAACGTCTTCACTAAAAGCGTCAACGTGTCTAAAGAGTCAAGATTGCTATAACATCTAATGCCTTTAACTATGACACTACACTTTTCGAGAAGTTCAGCAATTTTTTCAGTTCCCTTGCATCACCTGAAAGAATCAAAGGAAATTTTTGAGTCTTTGTTCGCAAACATTCCATACGATCCACGGCGAGCCGTATTCTTTAAAAAGACGTTGCTTAGCCAATCAATAAAATTTCTGACCTATCTCGGAAAAATGCTGTATCATTTCTTTGACTGAATCCGTACAATTCTAAAGAAGTGCTCTCTGGTTTGCAATCTAGATTCGACATGTATTTCAAAGTTACTAATTAATAACAAAAACAGGTCTCCTGAAACAGTAGTTTCGTTTCTACACAAAAATGATAATTTTTTCATTAAAGTGAGGTGTAGCTTTGTATGTTATTATTTACCAAGCTACGCTTTCATACAGGTCAAATTTTAAGCTGTTTTTGTCAACGTTCGGTTTGTAAATTAACTAAAAAGCATACATAGCTTGTTAGTAATAATTTCAATTGATGTTTGATGTGTTCTACTAGGATAGTAGTTGGGTTTGGACACAAAAATAATAAATTTGTCATTAAAGTGAGGTGTACAGTAGCTTGGTATGTTTTTATTTACCAAGCTACGCTTTTATACAGATCTAATTTTAAGCTATTTTTGTCGACGTTCGGTTTGCAAGTTAACAAAAAAGCACACGTAGCTTGTTAGTTACAAATGAAATTGACGTTTTGTGGATTCAACTATGCTAGTAGTTCGATTTGGACACAAAAATAATAAGTTTTTTATTAAAATGAGGTATAGCTTGGTATTTAGTAATTGTGTTCAGATGTAGCTTAGTGTAGCTTGGTTGTAGCTTGGCGTAGATTGTATGTAGCTTGGTATAGGACGGTGTAGCTTAGGTTTTAGTAATACCCTGTAATTGATATAAGTACAGTAGTTAGATTTAGAACTTTGAAGTGTAAGAAGCACGGTAGTCATATTAGAGTATTTGAGGCTAATTTTGAAAAATTTGATCTTTTTTAAGGTGTTGTTAGGCTTTCAAATTTAACATTTGGCTTTTTGGCCTTTTTTATGAATCAAAATTTTATTCTTTTAAATTCATATTTTTTAAAAAATATTTGAAGTTTGTGAGCAAAAGTGTTAAGATTTTTATTGTTTTTTCTTTAATCTTAAAAAATTCACTCTCGTTTATTTTGTCTATGATATATTTGTACTTGTAATTCTCTTATTAACTAATGTGTTAAGTGGAAGTATGAACATAATGGTCAGATATGCTTTAAAACTGAATTAAGAATATGTCTAAAGAGCATGGCAAAAAAGGATTTTGCAATTTTTTCTCTTGCTCGTAATAAATTTAAAATATTTTAAATATTTTTGAGTTTTAAAAAAAAAAATTTTATTGAATATCTTGCTCATTATTAATTAATGCAAATAGAAAATCATGCCTTGTGCATTCCGGTTTTATTTTGCTTTAGTCGAGCAGGTTTTTTGACCACAAAAAGCAAAAATAGTTTTGAAAAAAAATTTTTTATTGAATATCTTGCTCATTATTAATTAATGCAAATAGAAAATCATGTCTTGTGCATTCCGGTTTTATTTTGCTTTAGTCGAGCAGGTTTTTTGACCACAAAAAGCAAAGATATCTTTGAACACGTTGAAAATATTTGCTTATTTGAAACTTAATCTTACTTTCTAAAATATAAAAATTTGTCGCTTTTAATTTATCAAAGCGCAATTTATTTTACATAAAATTTTGTAGTCTCGGTCTCGAAAAAATTATGCTTCAAAATTTTTATGAACAGTATTAAATTAAATTCATTAGTTTCAGAACAACATATTAATTATAATGGAGTTTCATGCTATTTTATAAAGCAACTTTATGTACAAATTTCTAATGGGCCTCCAATAGTCCGCGGACCCTAGTTTGAGAACAGTGGTATAGGTTAAGAGTTACAAAAACGTGGCTTAAAGAAAATTTTCTGCGGCCCGTAACGCACATTTGTTAAACTGCAACCAAAAGAAGGTCTAATGACTTTACTAGTGTTTGTTAACTAGATTTTTTAGAGAAAAAACTATATTTTAACAACTAACGTTTTATAAAATATATTTCATTTCAAAAGGAGAAAAATCCCACACGAAGGTAGAGATTTAATAAAAATGACAAGACTTGTATTATTTCAGCGCGGTTGTTGATTTAGACATTGCCTTTTTTCAGAAAAATAGAGCTGTTATCAAAACGCACAACATACGTCGGCACTTACTATTTATTTTTGCTATGGTGTTCTTAGCAAGTTTCTTGTTTAATTCAGAAATTATTTTAGTTTATTCAGCATTTGCGTAATTGCTTTTGACAACGACATCATCAAAGTTTGGTTTTCCCGCTATGACGCCTTTTTTAATGTTTTTTCAATGTCCATTCAAAGCTGCTTTGAAAATACATGATAAAAGATAGGCTTGTCTGCGTGTGCTACAACCTGGCTTCAAAGTCTAAAATATCATAAAAATTCATTGTTTCATCATAATTTTTTGTTTAAGAGTGAAACTAAGTTCCTTTAATCCATTGCACGGATAAAGGTATTATTAAAATTGCTTTTAAATGTAGGAGAATATTTTTCACGCTTTGCTATAAAAAATTACAAGAAGTGCGGTGGGTTCAACTTTTTCGTGACGTAATTTTGATTTTTTATCGGAAGGAAGGTGCGAGTGTACACTCCTCAAAACGCAAAGTTTCAAAGTACCCACAAAAAGTATTTTCAAACGCAGGTTATACAGACTACTAACTATTTTGGTTAATTTCATACTAAAACAAATAAATTTTAGCTACGTAGAATAAATTGTTTTATATTTTTAATATTTTTGAAGTTTAAAATGCGAGGGAATCACAAATGTGAGATTTTGAGTAAAAACTTTACACACAAAGTTTGGTTATTTATGACGTCATAAAAATGTAACACACGACGATTGAAATTTCAACTTTAGCACTTTCAGTGTATTTCGCATATCACAAAAACCAATAATCGCAAAACGATTAAATTGATATCAAACGACTTCCGATGGTCACTTAATACATGTTTCTGCAACATAAAAATTTATTTGGAAAAAAACAGTTTTTTGCAATTTTTCGACTAAATTGTAACAGAATAGTTTTCATTCCAAAAATTTTTCGATTTTCATTCTCGTATAATATCTGATGCAATAATAGTTTATTTTATTTTCATCGAATGCTTAATGCAGACCTAAAGAATGCACAGCACGATTACCTGGGAGAACGCAAAAGTTTTAGAAAAATGTTATTTGAGATTTGATGTTGATAATTCTATGACCCCCTTGCACCAACTACAGAGCAATATGTTTCCTAAAAATTCTAATGCAATAGATCGCTACTTTACCTGAAAAAAACAAACTTGTTGACAGAAACTGCAACTTTTGATAAAGCTTCCTGGTTTTGAGTATTTAAAAGAGCGGTTATAAGAATTTTATTATTTTGGTGAAAAAAACTGGTCTCCACATAGTACATAAGCAAAAGTTAAAGACCAAGTTTAAAGAACAGATAGGTAGAAGCAATCAAGCAAAAAATAAGAATTGAACAAGGAGGTAGTGAAATTGTGAAAGAGTAAATGAAGATATTTTTGACATATCCCGATAAATGTGCTGTCTGTGATGATCATAAATTTACGGAAAATAAACAAGCTCATAGTTGCACTTTAGAAAACTAGATTCTAAATTATGTTATTTTGTTTCTAAAAGATCAGTGGAAAGGAAGAAAAATGTTATCGAAGTGGTCTAAAAATATCTACAGTAAGCTAGAGAAAAAAAATTCGCTCATCGTCGTAAGCATGACGCACCTATAGCAAGTTTTGCTGTAAATAGCAAGGTTAGCAACACTCGGGACTGTTTCATCTCACATTAGATGAGAATCAATATTTCAAAAAAATGAGATACTTGGTAATTTTTTTGCCAGTTCCACCTGCCTATCAAACCTTTAAGCTAGGCTTCTACCTTTTGTTTACTCACAATTGGAAAAATTCGGGAGACAATAACATGTTTAAAACTGCTTTTTTAAATAATCAAAACTCTCAAAGTTTTTTCAAAAGTGGCAGTTTGTGCAAAAAGTTCGTTTTTGAGGTAAAAGTAATGATCTACTTCAAAGGTAACAAGCCATTTAGAGACCAAAAGCTGCATTTCTTATTTGTTATTGCAAAGACTAATAGTTCTTACTTATAATGACTCAATAACCCCTTAGCTAAATTTGATCAATCTGGATTTCCCCTTTTCAACGAAGTTTATCAGTGAAAACTTTTTTTGATTATCACTTGTAGTTAGCAATGTTTTACCACTGATCTCAAGTGAAGACCAAACACAAAAGGTCTTCATTTGTCACAAAAATTATTGGGTCAAATTAACTCCATAAAAAACCCAAACACAATATGACCAAAAGAGCCGTTTCAAACTCGACAATTAACCCAGTTGGGGATTGACCAGGTGAATCTATTGCATTAAAATTTTAGGTAGGTTAAACATATTGGCTTGTTTTTTTTTTAAATTTTAATGCTTATTTTTTTATAGAGAAACACGGTGTTTATTTTATATTCTAAAATGACCAATAGTATTGACGAAATTATTAATTCTTTGGTTCCGTCAATACCATCTGTCATTTTAAACTTAATTTAATTTCCATGAGATTTGTCATTTTAAAGTTGTGCACAACTAAGAATATACTGTGCTTGTAATGATTTACTTACTGTATATCGGATCTTCAAAACATTTTGCTAAAACTTTTGCGTGGTCCCAAGTAATCGTGCCTTGCAAGCCGTAGATCTAAATTAAGCATCAAATTAAAACAACAATAGACTATTATTGCATCAGATATCATACGAGAACGAAAACTAAAAAATTTTTTGATAACTGAACCAATCTGCCATAATATTATCGAGGAATTGCAAAAAAAAATGTTTTTTTAAATAACTTTTTATGTTGCAGATAGAGCTATCGCATGTATTAATTGGTTATAGGAAATTGAATCTTACGCACATTTTGATACCAATTTGATTATTTTACAATAAATGGATTTCGAGATACGCGAAATACATTGAATATGCTAAATTTGAAACTTCAAATTTGTCGGACCATGTTTATATGGTATCATATTGAGCCAAAGTATCTAGTTTTGACCAAAACCCACACCACTTGAGCAACGTTCCCTCTAAGAGCTTGCTTAGTGTGCGCGGAATGAAAGGCCGTGTGAGCAGCGGTGAATATTCAAATTTAGGGTCCCGAAGTAAAAATTTTAAAAAATTGATTTTCAGTAAAAAAGAAAAAGAGTTTTGATCTCGCCTTGCACTTTTTTCTCCTGATTATGGTGTTCTCTAAAAAAAAAGCTTCACCTATAATCGATCTCTGATTTTTCTATTTTGCTCCCAAAAATAGGTGTTCTCTAAAAAAAAGGTCTTCACCTAGAATCGATCTCTACATATACCACTTTTTTTTTAGAAAACACCTTGAATTTGGGAGCAAAATAAGGAAATCAGAGATCGATTCTAGGTGAAAACCTTTTTTTTTTAGAGAACACCTTGTTTTTAGGAGCAAAATAGGAAAATCAGAGATGAAACCGAAGTGAAGACCTTTTTTTTAGAGATCACCATGTGCGCGGAATGAAAGGCCGTGTGAGCAGTGGTGGATATTCAAATTTAGGGTCCCGAGGTAAGGATTTTTAAAAATTGATTTTCCGTAAAAAAGAAAAAGAGTTTTGATCTCGTCTCGCACTTTTTTCTCCTGATTATGGTGTTCTCCAAAAAAAAAGTTCTTCACCTTTAATCGATCTCTGATTTTCCTATTTTGCTCCCAAAGATAAGGTGTTCTCTAAAAAAAAAAGGTCTTCACCTAAAATCGATCTCTACATATCCCACTTTTCTTTTTTTCAGAAAACACCTTGATTTTGGGAGCAATAGGAAAATCAGAGATCGATTAGAGAACACCTTGTTTTTAGGAGCAAAATAGGAACATCAGAGATGAAACCGAAGTGAAGACTTTTTTTAGAAATCACCATGCTTTTTGGAGAAAAAAATAAAAGACGAAATGAAAGCTCTTTTTCTTTTTTAGAGGACATCAATTTTTGAAAATCCTTGCCTCGGCCCCTTAATTTGAATATTCACCACTGTGTGGAGCTTGCTTCTGATTGAGAGCACATATTTAGCTTGTCTTGCTAATACTTATGCAGTGCGCGGCGGAATGAAAGTACTGCACGGGGGTTCTAGGCTAGCTTCTCGCTTAGAGGGAATTATACACTTGAGGCAACAAGCATTTTAATTTTCAAAATAATGAAAATGTGTAACACCCCAAGCTAGAGTGATAGAAATTAAATTACTGAAGTATTATGATGTCATAGAAGAAAATATTCAACTCAAAATTTATTTAGTAAATATGAAACTCTGTTTGCGTACATTTATCGATTTAATTTTGACTGAAGTTTTTAATAAGTAAAAGCTTTGTAGATTTTAGAATGAAATTCTGATTTATATTTACGCCATATCACAAAATTCTTCACAATAAATCTCATTTTAGAACATTTGTCACATGATAAAATATGATTTTTAACGACAATATCTTGTAGCCCAGTGGTTACCAAACTTTTGTGCAAAAAGCCACGTAAAGAATTGTAATAAAAAAAATGGACATTGCAATTTCAACTAACGGCAAGCCTACTCTCTCCTAGAAAATATTAAAAATAGTTTTCATAAATGCTATGGAGAAACCTAAAAAGATGTTTATTTTCGATGCAGGTCTCAAAAAATGGTAGTTTTTTTTAACACGTGTAAAGATCTTTTTTGCTTTTCACCAAGATTTAAATGGAGAGAAACTTTTTTTTGTATTTTTGAAAATCTATTGCCAGCAAAAAATCCGACCTGCAATATACTCTTTCGAGCCTCGTTGATATTTGGTATAAACTTTAATTATGTCATAATGCGTATTATCAGATTAATTCATTCGCAAAAACGTGGTCAGTTCAGTTTAATTGGTTTTAGTTATCTGAAAATGTTGAATAAACGAAAGCTTATAGAGCTGAGTGGTATTTAGCTGAGATTTAGCTGAGAGTAAAGTTAGATTTGTTTTGTAATTCAAGTAATGCGATTGTGGTAAGTCATACCTGTTACCGTTATCTTTATTTCTTTGATTTATTTGAATAGTTAAATTAATATGTTTCTGTTGTAGAATACACATGACTTACTCTTAACGTTTTCAAGAATTAATATTTGTATAAGCTAATAGTATCCGACTAAGTTTGTGGCGATTAACTAATGTCGATGGTCTATGTTTCCCTGATAAATATTCATTAGTGAAGTTATTTAAAGAGGTACCCCACATCAGACGTTTAAGGGCTCATGGCACTTGCTCAAATAGAATTAGGTTAGATGTGTTACAAGAAAACGTACCGCACCATTCTCATCACTAAACACAGTTTTGTATGACAATATTTTTACAACTTTTGCAATGATGGCTGAGAAAGTGTCTGAGAAAGCGTGGTGGCTGATGACTGAGAAAACGCTTAAAATCTAAGCGAAGCAAAAAATAAATAAAGCAAATAAAAAATACTCCATTCCACGCTCGTAGTGGAAACGAGCATTTAATTTGATCTATTATCTTCAAGACTGTGTGTTTCCAAATTTTTTAGTCAATATTTCCGTGATGCGCAAAAATTGCAATTTTACACCTTTGTTTATAAATATAACTCTTATTAAAATAAGTCTGTTACAATGAACTGAATCAGAAATGAACGAAAAAAACGCACCAAAGTCGACTAATTTTTTAGAAATACTCTTTGTTTTAAAGCTATAAATTATAAATCCAGACTGATAATGCAAGTAATTACTAAAAATTTTTTTCTACAATATGCATTTACTTATTTTTGTATTACCAAACAACACATACTGTCAGGATTACCGTCTGAACTGACCAATGTCAATTGTTTTGCCTTTTTACATAATGAAGACCTTTTTTGATTTTTGCTTGATTTTAAATGGATTTATATTCTCCTTCTTTTGGCCTTTTTCTTTAATCAAGGGTTGCCACAGCGTGTGATGTTCCTCCACAGCGTCCTATTTTCAATTCCTTCTCCCTTGCACCAACTTCCCCCCTATCTTCCTTTACTACATCAAGAAATCTTCTCTTCGGCCTCCCACTTTTCCAGGTAACTCCATTTCCATCACCCTTCTTCTTACATAGTTCTGGTCTCTCCTCATAACATGTCCATACCACCTCAGCCTGCCCTCCCTCATCTCATTCCTAACCGTTCTACCTTAACTGTATCCCTGATGTATTCATTTCTAATCTTATCTTTTTTTGTCACTCCAATAGCAAATCTCAACATTTTTATCCCTGCAACTTCCATCTCTTCTGCTTGTTTTTTGTGACTGCCACCATCTCAAGTCCATACACCATTGCTGGTCTCACCACCAAACTATGCACTTTTCCTTTTACTCTAGCTGGTAACCTTGTGTCGCAGATTACTCCCGATACTTTTCTCCATTCGTACCATCCTGCCCGCACTCTCTTCTTTATTTCCCTTTCACAACTACTACTTTCTTGTACCGTTGAACACAAATACTTAAATTCCTTTATTCTTGGTACTTTTGTGTCCTCCAACATTATTGTTTCGTCCTTATTTCCTCCATTTACACACAGATATTCGGTCTTTGACCTACTTACTTTTATCCCTATTCTTTCCAACGCATACCTCCAGCAGTCTAGTGTTTGCTCCACTTCTTCTCTGGTCTCTTTGCAAATCACAATATCATCACCAAACAGCATCGTCCACGGTGGTTCTCTCCTTACTTCATCCGTTGGCCTATTCATAATCACAGCAAACAGAATCGAACTTAACGCTGATTCTTAGTGCAATCCAACCTTGACCTTGAAACTTTCCGTAGTTCCTACTGCACACCTCACCACTGTTTTGCTTTCTTCGTACACATCCTGTACAAGTCGCACATATTTTTCCACTATTCCTGATTTTCTCATACAATACCACAGCTCTTCTCGCGGAACTCTGTCGTAAACTTTCTCTAGGTCCACAAATACACAATTTAGCTCTTTTTGACCTTTCCTGTGTCTTATATTGTTATTAAACATATAAAAAATATAAAAGTATACTTTACTAAACACTTTACTTAATTACACCACATATAATATCTTATATTGCTGTTCACTGATCTCTACTCTATCCCTTAGCCTGGCTTTAATAATTCTTTCCCATATTTTTATGGTATAGCTTATCAGCTTTATTCCTTTGTAGCTTCAACAGCACTGTGCGTCCTATTTGTTTTTATAGATTAAGATAAGCACACTCCTTCTTCATGCTTCTGGCATTCGTTCACCCACTAACAGTTTGTTGAACAGTCTGGTCAAAAACTCTATTCCCATCTCTCTCGTGCACTTCCAAACTTCTACTGGCAACTTGTCTGGCCCAACAACTTTACCTTTTTTCATCTTTCTCAGTGAATTCTTCACTTCTTCTCTACTGACACAATTTACCTCTTCGTTAACAACTTCTACTTCCTCTGTCCTTTGCTCTCTGTCATTTTCTTCGTTTATCAGTTTCTCAAAGTACTCCTTCCATCTCTTTAACACTTCCTCCGAACTTATCATTGCATTACCGTTTTCATCCTTCATAACCTTCACGTACTGCACATCTTTCCCCGCTCTGTCTCTCTGCCTAGCCAATCTGTACAATTCTTTTTCACCTTCTTTTGTTTCCAATCAGCATATAAATCGTCATACGCACGTCCCTTTGCCATTGCAACTGCCTTCTTTGCTTTACTTTTTTTTTCTTTATACATCTTTTTAGTATTTTCATCTCTTATTTTATCCCATGCTTTCTTTGCCTCTTTCTTTTTTTTTTTATGCTCTCATGAACTTTCTCATTCAACCACCATGTCTCCCTGTCTCCATTTCGTTTTTTTAAATATCACTTCCAGTACAGTTTCAACTGTTTTTCTTAGCAGTTCCGCTGTTTTGTTCCACTCATTAAGTAACCCTTTCTTGTCTCCCAAAATCCTGGTCACCTCTTGTCTAAACGCTTGCTTCTTGACTTCTTGATTTGCAACGCATTCATTTACCATTACCTTACAATTGCACATTTCCTTCAGGTTCCTCCTGCACATCACATAATCTACTTGGGTATTTTTTCCGCCACTTTAATACGTCTCCCTGTGTTCGTCTTCTTGAAATAAGTTTTGACAAACGCCAAATCTATCCTCTTGGCAAAATCCACAACCATTGACTCTTCCTTATTTCTTGTTTTTGCACCATACCTCCCCATTATAATCTCATCTCTATGTTTCCTTCTCCCCATGTCCATTTAGGTCCCCAACTAGCACTATCACCTTCTGTTTTGATACACTTTTTATCAACCCATCCAAATCTTGCCAAAAATCATTTTTCTCCTCCATGCTGTTGCCAACCTATTGAGCATAAGCATTTACTATGTTTGGTATCGATCCTTTTTACCTCCAATTTCATAGCTATTAGTCTGTCTGACACTCTCTTCACCTCCAAGACACTTTCAAACAGCTCTTCCCTCACAACTATCTCTATTCCATTTTTTCTACCATCAGCTCCATTGTAGAATAGTTCGCAGCCCTTCCAATGTTCCTCACTTTACTTTCTTTCCACTTTTTCTGTAGGCACAGTATACCTACATTCCTTCGTTCCATCATATCTGCCAGCTCCTGTCATTGTTTCTATATTTAAGTACCAACCCTTATGAGTGTTCGTCTCCCTTTCCACATTTCCCACTGTCTCTTCACTCACCTTCCTCCTCTCTTCTATTGTTTTCACTAAGCCCAGCAGTATCATAATTTCCATAGGTGCCCTGCTGTGCGATACCTGAGGCGGTCGTTGGTAACCCGGGCCTCGACCGATCTGGTATGGATTTATCATCACAACGCATTCTATGTTTTGGCCAAAACGTTTTACGCCGGATGCTTTTCCTGCCGCAACCTTTGTCATTTATCCAGGCTTGAGACCGGCATCAGGAAACACTGAAATGTGTCTCCGATGGTTGATTTGTTTGCGTTTTATGCGTCTAACTAACAATTAAATCTAAGTCTAAAGGAAGTCTAAAGGAAGCTAATAAAAAATAAGTAAAGTGAAAGTAAAAAACTAGTAAAAAATAAGAACAAATAAACGCTTAAGTCTAAAAGAAGCACGTTTCTAAAAAATAAGCACATTAGAATTTTTGGAAATAATGTTAACAAAAATAATTTCAAATTGTTTAAGTTAACCACAAAATGGCAACCCTGCATATTGTATTTCATATTTTAATTATCTCTGCTGTTGTTTTGTTAAAACCTTTATGGCAGTGATTCTCAACCTTTTCGCGCCTGTGGCACACTTTAGAATCATTTCAAAATTTGCGGCACACTTAGACCAGAGTGCTGGTTTTTGTCCCTAAAAAGTAGAGTTATCTGAAAAAAAAGGTTTCGGAGCAAAGAACTAATGTTTTAAAAAGTTTCGTGGCACACAGGTTGAGAACCACTGCATTAAGGGATATAAGAATTTGATTGTAAAATAAAACGGTATAGCAATGATGTCACAAATATCAAAAAATTAAAATCATAATGCCTTCGCTAAAGTACTTTTGTTACGTTATAATCACAATCATGGTACACATATGCAGAACTGTCTCTTAAAGGGTTAAAGCCCGTTTTCACTACAAGCGTTGGCGGCATTATGATTTATTGATTCCGGCAGCGTGCTTGAGTGGTTAGAGCGCCGTGATTGTTATCGACATGGTCTCGGTTCAAAATCTACTCTCGATATTCTGTTGTGTCCTTGGGAAAGACACTTTACGGCACTTTCCCCTGCTTGGTGGTCTTGGCAGGCAGTTCTATACTAAAGTCATATCTTTATTAAATTTCAGGTGGACAGCAATATCTTGGCATCTTCGGTAGCAGGTCGGGGTAATTACTTACCATAAGTACTAGCGCCTCCGTCGCTTTCCTGCGAGTCAAAAGAATATAAAAGTAAAATTAATTAAAAAATATTTTTTGTTTTTTTCCACCCTTAAGCGTTGAGAGAAGTAATACAATCAATAAACAAAAAAATAATAATTTAGTCAACGCTTGTAGGAGAAAAGGTCTTAAGGCTTCATTCAATGTTTGGCTCATTTTGTTGCAAATTATTTTTACTTCTTTGCATACACGCTTTTATGTTATTTCAACAATCCTGTAAGGTTGTTGCAAACATAATTTTGTTTTTTCTTTTTAACAAGCTCATCGATTTCCGTTTGTACCCAATCAAGCAATCAAAATTTAAAAAATACCGTCTTTGGCCACATCTTAAAAGCTTTATTTATGATCCCGTAATTTAAAAAAATGTTAAAAATAAGTGACGATCGATCTTTGTGCAAAGGCACAATTAAATGCACACGTTGCTCAACGAAGAGCACATTTACATTGAAAAACCATTACAAAAGTTTGAGTATTAGCCCTCAAAGATCTGGGAAAGATGTTTTGGTGAAGGCAATGGTACATGAAGTGGATGGAAAACGTGAACAGGGCCGATCGAGGATGAAATGCAGGGAACAAGTGGAAGGAAATATGAGAAGGATTGGTTTAAGGCAGGGTTTCCCAAACTTTTATTTGATCGGTACTCTTTGGACACTGTAGCAGGTTCGCATGTACACCCAAAATGTTGTGACGTTTCTCTAAAACAGGGTGGTTTAATTTCTTCACTCTTGCAGGTCACTTTTTAAAATTGTTCGAGCTAGTGGGCCTCAGCTGGGTAGATATTGTTCCAAATCATGGCGTCCTCTAAAAAAAAAAGAGGTCTTCATTTGGAATCAGTCTTCGATTATATATTCTTTATTTTGTCTCAAAATCATGGTGTCCTCTAAAAAAAAAAAGTTTTCACTTGGAATCAGCCTTCGATTATTCTTATTTTGTCTCAAAATCATGGTGTCCTCTAAAAGAAAAGTCTTCACTTTAAATCAGATACAAATTTTCCCAATTCATGCCGAAAATCAAGGTGATTTCTAAAAAATGAAAACTGTTCCTTTTTCAGCGGTCACAAATTTTTCCCATTCAAACCCAAAATCACGTTGATCTGTAAAAAAGTCTTCCCTCTTAATTGTCCTGTTTAACGTAATTACAATCGACCAAATTTGAAAATTCTAGACATTTGAGTCCATTATTTCTTCCGTACACAGAATTTAATTTAAATAAGAATATTCTCTCACATAATAATGTACCCCTTGATGAGCCTAAATGTACCCCTAGGGGTACATGTACCTCAGTTTGGGAAACCCTGGTTTAAGAAAAGAAGATATGGCAGATTGATGTAGGTGGAGAGAAGGTGTAGGAAGAATTGTGGAAGTAGTGAAATGCATCCGGCCACCTCCATTCACTGGAGACAGGAATCAAAATTGCATTACTTGATTGAAGTGCAGTCCAAATGTTTTACATATTTATCCTTAGAGCAATGTCGATTTTGTTTGACACTGATGCCATCCAAACTTCTGAAGATTAAGCACTAGTAACTTTTAAAAAATACTTGTTACAAAAACATGTAAAATTGTTCAAAAATTGGTGTAAAGTACTATACATGTACATATTGACAAAGTATAAATATTGCTTATTTTATAATGTTGGCATAAGTTAACACAAGCACTCAAGCAGTATAGTCTGCCATTTGTCGAAATTAAAGTTACTGTAGGTAGCAGCAAGATAACTATTTGCAAATTACAATATTTGTATGTTCTAACAACTGACAATTAAAACACTGTAACATTTTTAGGCTCTCCAGATGACGTAGAAACCCTCAAAGCCCCAATTCGTGGAAATCTAAACGTGGTCGCTCTGGGGCAATCGAGAAACAAGGAGCTCAGTGTAAACTTTCTCGGAAAAGCAGTATACTAACTCATTTCGGACCGTTTGATTAAGCGAAAGCTGCTACCTTGTTTTAACGGTAAATTGTGTTATTAATGATGTAAATAGTAATGTTTGAGCTATCCTGGTGATACTATAGAGTTACAGAGTCCCTAGCGTAGCTTACCGCGTGTAATAATGGTATGATATTATTAATGTTTTGATCAGGGCCATTTAAATAAATTTATTTTATTTAAGGTTTATGATCTGTGACATGATCCCTGCTAAGCTGGTGGAGTCCAAGTATTTTCCTGAATTTCTAAATTGCCTTAATCCAAAATTTAACCTACCATCACGTCAAACATACGCGATGATAAAAACACCTTTGATGAACTATCTTATTATTTTATTTGTAAGGCTTATTTCGCTCTTCAGTAAAGTAAAATATGTAGCTACGTACCGAATAGTAATTATTGTAGCTGCTTAATTATAGTAGCCTACTTGTACTATAGGCCAATATTATATTGTTTTACAGCTAGTAAAAAAAATAACAAAGCAAATCTTTCAATAGAACATTTGCTCTGTGTGATAAAATGTGTTTTTCACCCAATAAATAATGATACGACGCGTTATTACTTCGATTAACTTATTAATACGTAGCCAACTAATGTTTCAATTTTTTAAAGCATTTAGGCCTACTAATTTTGTGCATAAATGTTGAGCCGATTGCTGGTCAGCGCACCACCGATCTTTCCTGGGAATAACTGTTATAAAGAGCTTTCGGGGCACATACGTTTGATGTGCTAGCCGATACAATGCAGCAATTCTACAGAGCATTTGACATTGAAAGCAAGGTAATACTAGCAATAAACATATTGTTTCGTTGGCTCTGCAGTCCATTTTTTTATGTGTATATGCCATAAGTATGTTGTGCGATCGAGGGCACATCAGAAATGTGTTTATATTCAGAAAATGTTATGCCGTTTTGCAATGGTAACTTTACATGCTATTACAAGTAAAATTTTTTGATTGCCATGCGCATGCTTGTAGTAATCTTTTGGCAAGATTTGACAGAGTGCATTTGCTTTTCCGTCACACGAGTCGAGATTATCGTGATATATTGCGTTTATATGCTTAAATCTGTTTGTATGCTATCCCCGGTTTACCAAATTTTCAAAAGTTTTTGTTTAAACTCAGGGCAAATATATTACCGTAAGCAGCTATGTTGAATTCCAATGTCTTTTCAGGTCGTAAACACTACTACCGACAATGGCCCAAACTTTGTTAAAGGTTTTCGGGAATTTGGCAAGCAACAAGAGAATAACAATGAAAACGACACAGATGTCCCATCCATTCCAGTGCAAGTTATTGACGTACGGGATGAATTGCATAAAATAAATAATTGTGAAGTACCTTTGCCAAATCATTATCGATGCTGCGCTCATACATTGAACTTGTTGACTACTAGCGACGTTATGCCCAGATGGTAGGTGCTTTCTCGCAGCCTGGGCCGTGAGTAAGTCTGCTCATTAATGTTAAAGATGACAGACCGAAACCAAACCTACCAAAATGGAAAGGTATCCACACATTCCGATGTTCAGTGTGGGTCTGCTAGTCGGCAAACATCTTTTACAGAACGGGGCAATGTCTGTATAAAACTGCCCTTTTCAGGGCACATTGCCAACAAGTTCCGAAGACCCACTATTCTTCAGCTGAACATCGAAGGCCTCACTGCAAGCAAGATAAACGTTCTTTATCACCTCGCTATGCAGTCTGAGGCACTCGTCATCCTACTGCAGGAGACCTACTCATATTTCCGCACCGATGCAGAGAAGTTGGTACTTCCAACTAGCTGGGTCTTCTTTAAGCACGAGCGACTGAGATACACGCTTTTGGATCAATCTCCACCGACATCGGAGATCAAGTGGTTGTGTGTGGACGTTGATGGCTATAAAATAGTCAACGTCTACAAACCACCAACGCGATTGCGAACCCTGGATCTCCCAGTGTTTCCTCACCCCTGCCTTTGCGCTGGCGATTTTAACTGTTGTCATGCTGACTGGGGTTACGATGATAACAATCCGGACGGTGAGTGCTTGGCTGGCTGGGCAAGTATTAATTGTCTTGCACTCCTATATAATGCCAAAGACGCTGCCAGTTATTATTCCGGCCGCTGGAACACTGGCACCAATCCAGATCTAGCTTTTGCTAGCGTAGATCCAAACAGTTGCTTACCGGATAGACGTGTTTTTGAAAAGTTCCCCAGGTCACAACATCGGCCTTCGCTTATTACTCTACCAAGGTTTGCTATGGCAGTGCCAAGCATGCCTGTTAAGCGATGGAACTTCCGCAAGGCCAAATGGAGTCACTACATTGCTTTGACGAATAAATTCGCAAAGACTTTGTTGCCGCCTAATTCACTTGATGTGGATGCGGCTTACCAGGACTTCTGTAACACCACTAAGAAAGCAGCCAAACAGACTATCATATGCGGGTATCGAAATAACCATGTTCCGTGTTGGGAAGCAGAGTGTGAATCCCTCTATAAAACCTTTCTGCAGTCTCGCGCAGGAATCGATGGTCCAAGGCAGTTCGGAGCATTGACTTCTCACACTCTAGTCGAAAAGCATGGAGTATTTTGAACAACCTTACTGGTAGGTCACGACACTCTCCTCGTCACTGTCTCGTTTCAGCCTATGCTATTGCATCTCAGCTGGTTAGAAATGGGAAATACGAGGCGGTTAAATACAAGTCTTCTCGACTTGTCTTTCAAGAAGTGTCTGACCTTCGGAGGGCCACAACACCAGACGCAGTAAATATCTGTGACAATTTTTCACAGAGAGAATTTGCTGCTGCCCTCCAACATTTAAAACCAGGTAAAGCTCCGGGACCTGATTCCATCTGCACCGAGCTTATACTCCATGCTGGAGATGCTTTGAAGTCCTGGTTACGTGACTTCATTTCTTCCTGTTTGCGCCGACTCAAAATTTCCAAGATCTGGAGAAAAGCGCTTGTGATCGCGATCCCGAAACCAGTAAAGCCTGTGGGGCACCCAAAGAGTTATTGACCAATATCTCTGCTCTGTGTCCCCTACAAGATCCTCGAGAGGCTTATCTACGCCCGCGTTGAACCATTAATCGATCCACTGCTCCCTAAAGAGCAGGCTGGATTTCGACGCGGGAAGTCAACCGTAGATCAAGTTGTCCTGCTAACCCAGAACATCGAGGATTCTTTTGAGACTTAAAAGAAGGCCGGTGCCGTATTTGTCAATCTGACAGCTGCTTATGACACTGTCTGGCACCGTGGTCTTACCTGCAAGCTGCTGAGACTACTTCCGGATAAGCACATGGTCAGAATCATCATGGAGCTTGTCCGACATCGAAGTTTCACCCTTACCAGTACCGGTGACAGCAAGCAAAGCTGGCTACGCCGTTTTAAAAACGGCGTTTCTCAGGGATGGGTCTTGGCTTCCATCCTGTTTAACATCTATACGTACGATCTTCCTTCCATGATTTCCAGAAAGTTTGCTTATGCTGATGATTTAGCATTGTCGCACTCTTCTGGAAACTGGAAGGACTTGGAGGAGACTTTAAGCCATGACATGTCTACACTTTCAGCGTATCTCCAGACTTGGAGGTTGAAGCTCAGTCACACTAAGACGGTGACGGCAGCCTTTCACTTAAATAACCGAGAGACCAAACGTGCGCTAAAGGTCTACAACAAACAGCACCGAGAAAGCCCAAATGAAGCAAATCAGAACTGCACACTGCAACACCCTGCATTCCTCTTTCTGTTCACCATTCTCCTCAATTGAACTCTCTACAGCTATCTCTCAACTCTCAACCTCAACCTCTTCAGGCCCTGATCAAATTACCTACCCTCTTCTAACCCACCTCCCACAATCTGCGTTAAATTTTCTTCTATATATCTTCAACCTTTCTTGGTCAATTCACACCTTCCCGTCTGCTTGGAAGCAATCAACAATCATCCCCATTCTCAAACCCGGAAAACCCTCTGACTCACCTTCTTCATATAGACCCATTTCTCTCACTTCGTGTACCTCCAAACTCTTCGAAAGAATGGTTTTAGGACGACTAACCTATTTTCTCGAACTACAAGGCACTCTCTCACCCATGCAAGCTGGTTTTAGACCTGGTAGATTGACTGTAGACCAGGTTCTCCTCCTCTCACAGTCAATTGCAGATTCCTTCTACCAATCTAAGCCGGGCGCACGTACAGTCCTCGCCACTGTGGATTTTGCGAAAGCTTTTGACTCAGTTTGGCACTCTTCCCTTCTCTCTAAACGTCTCTCATTAGATCTTCCTCTTTGTTTTGTCGAATGGATACGATCCTATCTCTCAGATCGCCGTTCGAAAGTCCGTATCTGTAATTCATACAGTCGTCCTTTCCGTCTCCGAAGAGGAGTTCCCCAAGGTTCGGTTCTAGGACCAGTTCTCTTCTCTTTATACATTAATGACCTTCCCACTTTCCTCCCTACATCTGTTAAGACCTCTTTCTATGCAGATGACCTAGCCATTTGGGCCTCCTTCCCGTGTGTTGAGTGTGCAACTTCCACAGTACAAGCTGCCCTCAACAGACTGGTGAAATGGTCCTCAAAATGGCGCCTTCCTCTCAACCCCCTCAAATGTAAAACCTCCTTCTTCAGCCTAGATCCCTACCAATCACGTATACAACCCTCTCTATACATTCTTAACAACCCTCTCAAATTCAACCCTCGTCCAACCTTTCTCGGTGTAACCTTCGACCGCACTCTCTCTTTCAAATATCACGTCTTATCTTTACGGAAAAAGTTTCACAACCGATTCCGTGCTTTCCGCTCCATTACCTTTGCCTCCTGGGGTCCATCAAAAGAATCCTTATGTACCCTATACAAAGCCTTCATTCGCCCCATCCTCATCTATGCTTCCCCAAGCTGGTTTCCCTTCTCATCTCCTACTCACATCACCTCCGTGGAGAGGATGCATAGATCTTCCTGTAGAGTAATCACAGGCTGTCTATCGTCCACTCCCATTCCTCTACTTCATATAGAAGCACTTCTACCTCCACTACGAGTCACCCTCACCCACCAATCCCTCTCCTTCTTTGAACGAGCCCTCCGACTACCTTCAACTTTTCCCATAGCCTCTTTAGCGAACTCTAACCCCCGTACACGTCTCAAAAAGAGCTCATGGAGATCCTTCTCCAGATCACATAATCTTACCCCTAACCTACATCTTACCCGTGAACCACTAATCCTCTGCCCTCCTAAACCCCCCTGGTCTGCCCCATCTAATTACACAATCTTACTCCACTTCTCATCCCCATGCTCTCGCAAAGACCCCCCTCCCTTCGCAACACTGCAGCTACCTCCCATCTTTCCACTCTATCTCACAGTGATATCTTTGCCTGGACTGACGGTTCGGTGCCTGGCGGGCTGGGACAGGGTGGTGCAGGAATACACATCAAGTGTTCAAAGTGTGTCACTGCTACCTCGCTTTCGTTCTCGACTGGTCTCTGGGCTACCAGTTATAGTGCTGAAACCTTCGCTCTCCTACATGCTCTTGAGTGGTGTATCTCTCACTCCAAGACATGTAATTTCGAATCTATCACCTTCTTTTCCGACTCTTTATCTGTCCTATCAACTCTCTCTACCCCCCTTACCATATTTAACCCCCGAATCCCTATCCAATACTCAATCTCTTCTCAACTCTCTATCTCAATCCAAGATAGTCCATCTACAATGGATACCTGGTCACTCTTCCCTCCCAGGTAACGACTTAGCTGACGTTTTAGCTAAAGCCGGTGCCTCTGTCGATCCCTCCAGTATATCAGTGTCCCTCGCACCCCTTATTTCCTCCCAACAACTATCCCTCTACACCAGTTGGAGACGCAGTGTCCAATCTGGTTTCTTTCAACACCAAATCTCTTTAGTATCTCCCGAGAAGCTCACTCTCCCTCTCTCCGCTCGCTGTGCTCTCTCCCGTTTATGCTGCAACGGCACAGCACTCTCCTCAACTCTTATCTACACAGGGTTGGTCGAGCCGAGACTCCTTCTTGCAGCAACTGTGGTTCTGAACCACAGGATCTCTCACATCTCGTGCTCGACTGCCCTGTACTAGACCCTCTGCGTCGGGCCATTTTTGGCCATTTCCTATCTATTCTGGACCTCTGGTCCCGTCCGTGGGGAGTCGCTCGATTATTGGGATTCCGCGGAATTGATCCGCGCCCTCATCTTTAGGAATGGGTTGGGTAAAACCACCACCACCACCACCACCACCAGAACGTTGAAAGCGTACCAAAATGGTCTTTTGGAGCTCGCACTTGTTTCACAAAAGCAAATACATTCTGCTCCAAAACAGCTAAAATCTAGAGTCCGAAACGTATGGCAAGTCATTCATCACCTAAATAGAGCATCTTGTACAAATAAATTATTGTCATTTTTTACCAGTGTATCATTGTTTTTAGACGAGAGCAAAAGCGCAAGCTTTTTGGAACAGACAGAGCTTGTCCAACGTCTTCACGGTGTCGATTCTGCGAGACTTACGTAGGTCACAAATTTCTCACGCCATGCACAGCAAAATGGAATTCGTTGTACGACTCATTTGGTTTGTTGAGCGGATTATTGCAAACAAAGCTCACTCAAACAACATTTGTCTTTCGAACAACATTGCACCGTTTGCTCAAACCGACAAAGATGTTATAACAGAATTTCTTCTTGTAATGCAACCTGTGGCTGCTTGTCTAAATAGATTTCAAAGTGAGGATGAAGCATATAATGGTGTTCTACCAAGGTAAACAATTTAAAGTTTTTCTCTTAGTAAAAATTATACTTATCTTTTCCAACTGTCCGTGTGTAAGATAAAGTGTGTTAACGTAGGCTTACAATAGCACAAAGTTTTCTGCTTAAGATAATTACGGTTTAAGCGAGAGTTACCATCCGATCTGACAAAACCAAGCACGCCTAATTAAACTATAGTAAATTCGCCAACTTAAGTGCTATAATTGTTTTAGAACTATTTTAATTGGCCGGTTCAAGTAAAGATCAAAGAAAGGTGATAACTTTTATTTCCCTCTAAAGAGACGACATTTACCCGATTATAAAATGACTCACCAATGACAAGCCACCTCAACGTAATGGTGCAGACCCCTTCCTTGTACTAGGGGAGGGCCGAAATGACTTGTCGATTCCTCGAGTGTGTCATCCTTGGGCTATCTTCTTGGGACATTTTCCTCATTTTTTGTTTTTGCTATCCGCTGCGCGGTCACAGATGGACAGCATTCTCAATCGTAAGTGACCGTCTCCTGTCTTACATGTCTACCAACCTACCGCACTTAACATCCCCCTTTATGTTTACCAATTATTCCTCCATACCAAAATATCATTCTTCCCATATATCTATTCTGTCACGTCAGCTAATACTCATGCTCCTTTTTTTAAGTGGCTCTATAGATTCCTGCTGTATCTACCCCCGTCAATTCACTTGGGAAGCAGGTCAGTACCATGTACCAACTGTTCTCTCTGGGTGCACCTTTCCTGCTCTGGTTTTTCTCTTGTTCAATTCCAAAAAATTTCTCCAGGGCACACCTGGACCTGTCTAAAACGCCCTTCTCAAACTTTTGTCTCGCTTTCTTACTCTGTCTCCATATCCTCAACTTTAAAAAAGAACACTCCAAAAAATCTATCTACCATTAATAGCTCTGCACCAATGACAAGCCATCTCAACGGGATGGTGCGGTCCCCTTCCTTGCACTGGGGAGGGTCGAAATGGCTTGTCAATTCCCTGAGGGTCTCATCCTCGGGCGTTTCTCCCCTGAAAAACTTCTTTTCATTTTTTATCCCTGCTGTCCAATGCGCGGTCACACATGGACAGCATTCTTAAACCCAATTGACCGCCCCCCTACCTCTTCTACTTTCTTTCTGACAACTCCTCTCAGTCCCTCCTTCCACCCTAAATCCCTTTTTTACCTATCCCACTCACCGTTGAGTCTCATTCTAATGCTCCAACTCATCAGTGGTGACATTCATCCCAACCCTGGACCAATAGACTCCTGCTCTGTCTGCTCCCGTAGAGTCACCTGGGGAAACAGATCGAAAACAATGTACCAACTGTTCTCTCTGGGTACACTTCTCCTTTGGTCTTTCTCCTGCTGACTTTCGTAAAATCTCCCCGGGACACTCTTGGACTTGCCCAATGTGCCCATCCTCCTCTCAACTCCCCCCTCCCTCTTACATTCCAACCCTGTACCCTCATCAGAAACACTCCAATTCCCCCATCCTCACTCACAAACACCCACAAAACAATATCTTCAAAAATGAACCCTCACCCCAAAACAACCACAAATAACCCCACCAACCTTCCCAACCACCCCCAACTAATTTTTAATTATCCTCCCTCAGCGTCAACTATACCTCCTCCTCAAACCCAATATACTATCTCTCCTCTCACACAATCTTCTTTCCATCCTTCCTCGCCCTCTCGAAACAACTTTCGAATCCTACAGTGGAATGCTAATGGAATTCGCCCCCGTCGTACTGAACTCACACACTTTCTCTCTCAAAATCAGTACAATCTCATCTTCGTACAAGAGTCGCACCTCTCCTCTGACTCCACTTTCCGCATACCCGGCTACAAAACCCTCCAAAAGAACCGTTCCATGACATGGAAAGGAACCACTAACTCTACGGGAAACCTAGGAGGTGGCGTACTCATACTTGTCAAAAACGGTCTAACCTACATTTCACTCTCCACACAATCCCTCTCCTCTCTCGATCCCAGCTCCGATTATTTAGCTATCATAGTTAAAGTAAAAGGAGCCTCACCTATACATCTTTTTAACGTCTATGTCCCTCCTATCCGCTCTTCTTCCTCCGACTCTCGGCCAAAATCCTTTTCACCCTTCTTCTTACCATCATCCCCCACTACTTACATCTTCGGCGACTTTAACAGCCATCGTTCATCCTGGGACTCCCACTCACCGGAAGACCAATCAGGCAAAGATCTGTTCGACTGCTTCCTTCTGATCTTTTACCCATTAACAACCCTGAACATCATACTCTACTACACCGTGCCACCGGTAACCGCTCCTCCCCTGATCTCTCTCAAATCCCTTCCCAAACAGCCTCTAAATGCACATGACAGACTCTTCCAGACCTTGGTTCAGATCATCTTCCTATCACTATTACCATTCCTACCTCCTATCTAATTAACTCTATCCATCGCCCCCCTCATTTAACTATAATAAAGCTCGCTGAGACGATTACCTTATCTATGTTGATACCCACTGCCCTCCCTACTCTAACTTTACAACACTTTCTCTTTCTGAAGCCATCCACACCTTTACCAAACTCCTCAATGATGCTGCCACTTCTGTCATTCCTTTCGGCAGCATCAATCGCCCTGATAAAGCCTGTTGGTCTTCCGAAGTCGCAGATGCCGTCGCAAAACGCCCAAAGGCATTTGCAAAGGCACATTGTTTCAAAGAAGACCGCCAGAACTATATCGCCACTTCTAGATATACCTCCATTGTGCTTCGAAAAAGTTTTGGGGTTTCAGTAGAGAAATGAGACTGTAGATGTGAAGAGATATGATTGGCACCATCTACAGAGGTACGGCAGCTTGGGAAGTTGGGGAGGTCACTTGAAGTTGAGGAGGGGGAGCCAGAGATGGAGCGAAGTAGAGAAAAGACTTCACTGGAACGGGTTTTAGGAGAAAGGCTAGAGCAAGTTTTCTGCCAAGACTTAGCTTTAGCCTTAGATATCACAAGAAAATTCAGATGAATCATATTAGAACTGCACATGCAACACCTTGCACTCTCCACAGCCATCTTTCAACTCCTGATCAAATTACCTACCCTCTTCTAACCCACCTCCCACAATCTGCGTTAAATTTTCTTCTATATATCTTCAACCTTTCTTGGTCAATTCACACCTTCCCGTCTGCTTGGAAGCAATCAACAATCATCCCCATTCTCAAACCCGGAAAACCCTCTGACTCACCTTCTTCATATAGACCCATTTCTCTCACTTCGTGTACCTCCAAACTCTTCGAAAGAATGGTTTTAGGACGACTAACCTATTTTCTCGAACTACAAGGCACTCTCTCACCCATGCAAGCTGGTTTTAGACCTGATAGATCGACTGTAGATCAGGTTCTCCTCCTCTCACAGTCAATCGCAGATTCCTTCTACCAATCTAAACCAGGCGCACGTACAGTCCTCGCCACTGTGGATTTTGCGAAAGCTTTTGACTCAGTTTGGCATTTTTCCTCCTCTCTAAACGCCTCTCATTAGATCTTCCTCTTTGTTTTGTCAAATGGATCCTATCTCTCAGATCGTTTCGAAAATCCGTATCTGTAATTCATACAGTCGTCCTTTCCGTCTCCGAAAAGGTGTTCCCCAAGGTTCAGTTCTTGGACCAGTTCTCTTCTCCTTATATATCAACAACCTTCCTACTTTCCTCCCTACATCTGTTAAGACCTCTCTCTATGCAGATGACCTAGCCATTTGGGCCTCCTTCCCGTGTGTTGAGTGTGCAACTTCCACAGTACAAGCTGCCCTCAACAGACTGGTGAAATGGTCCTCAAAATGGCGCCTCCCTCTCAAACCCCCTCAAATGTAAAACATCTTTCTTCAGCCTAGACCCCTACCAATCACGTATACAACCCTCTCTATACATTCTTAACACCCCACTTAAATTCAACCCTCGTCCAACCTTTCTCGGTGTAACCTTCGACCGCACTCTCTCTTTCAAACATCATGTCCTATCTTTACGGAAAAAGTTTCACAACCGATTCCGTGCTTTCCGCTCCATTACCTTTGCCTCCTGGGGTCCATCAAAAGAATCCTTATGTACCCTATACAAAGCCTTCATTCGCCCCATCCTCATCTATGCTTCCCCAAGCTGGTTTCCCTTCTCATCTCCTATCCACGTCACCTCCGTGGAGAAGATGCATAGATCTTCCTGTAGAGTAATCACAGGCTGTCTATCGTTTACTCCATTCCTCTACTTCATATAGAAGCACTTCTACCTCCACTACGCGTCACCCTCACCCACCAATCCCTCTCCTTCTTTGAACGAGCCCTCCGACTACCTTCAACTTTTCCCATAGCCTCTTTAGCAAATTCTAACCCCCGCACACGTCTTAAGAAAGGCTCATAGAGATCCTTCTCCCGATCTCATAACCTTACCCCTAACCTACATCTTGCCCGTGAACCTTTAATTCTCTGCCCTCCTAACCCCTGGTCTGCTCCATCTACTTACACGATTTCACTCCACTTCTCACCGCCATGCTCTCGCAAAGACCCCCCTCCCTTCGCAACATCACAGCTACCTCTCATCTTTCCACTCTATCCCACAGCGATATCTCTGCCTGGACTGACGGTTCGGTACCTGGCGGGCTGGGGCAGGGTGGTTCAGGGATACACATCAAGTGTTCAAAGTGTGTCACTGCTACCTCGCTTTCGTTCTCGACTGGTCTCTGGGCTACCAGTTACAGTGCTGAGACTATCGCTATTCTACATGCTCTTAAGTGGTGTATCTCACACTCCAAAATTTGTAACTTTGAATCAATCACCCTATTTTCTGATTCTTTGTCAGTCTTATCAACCTTCTCTGCCCCTTACCATATTTAACCCCCAAATCCTTTATACCCTATCCAATACACAATCCCTCCTCAATTTTCTATCCCAATCCAAGATAGTCCATTTGCAATGGATACCTGGTCACTCTTCCCTCCCAGGTAACAATTTAGCTGACTTTTTAGCTAAAATCGGAGCTTTCCTCGATCCCTCCAACATATTAGTGTCTCTCACACCCCTTATTTCCTCACAAAGACAATCCCTCTACACAAGTTGGAGACGCAGTGTCCAATCTGGTCTCTTTCTACACCAAATTACATTATTATGTGACAGAAGTAGGTACATTATTATGTGACAGATTGTCCTTATTTAAGTTAAATTCCGTGTCCGGAAAAAATAATAGATTCAAATGTCTAGAATTTTCGAATCCGGTCGATTGTAATTACGTCAAACTGGACAATTAAGAGGGAAGATTTTTTTACAGATCACCGTAATTTTGGGTTTGAATAGAGAAAATTTCTGGCTGCTGTAAAGTGAAGACCTTTCTTTTTTTTAGAGATCACCTTGATTTTTGGCACGAATTGGGAAAATTTGTATCTGATTCAAAGTGAAGACCTTTTTTTTCAGAGACCACCTTGATTTTGGGCATGAATTGGGGGAAAATTAGTGGCTGATTCTAACTGAAAGCCTTTTTTTTTAGAAAAACGTCACAAAATTTTGGGGGTACATGCAAACCTGCTACAGTGTCCAAAGGGTACCGATGAATTAAAAGTTTGGGAAAGCCTGATCTAATTACAATTTAGCGTCTTCTAACTAATCACGTGACCATAGCCGTACCAGACCAAAACATTATCCGTAGGGAGATGCCCAAATTTCACTCGATGTTCTGTGAAAACCTTTTTGTTTTTTACTTGTTTAATTTTATTTCTAATAAATTTTAGAACATGATTGGAAGAACAAATTCAACAACATGTTTTAAAATTTATTAAAAATAAAATAAAATTTCAAAAAGATTTCCCGAAATGTCAATGTAAATCTACTCAAAACGCACCTGTTTCTGAATCGGCTATTGGTCAACATCTGTTAGACAATAAAATTTGCTCGGAAAAATTTGATACTAACTGTTTCTCTATTTTAGCTACAGGACGATCATCTTTTCATCTGGCAACGCTTGAAGCCACCTTCATAGAGTCTTTTGAACCCTCTCTTTGTCGCCAGAAAGTGTTTGTCTATGAAGTGATGCTTTCTTGCTTGCGGCGCAAGTGAGTGTGCAACCAATCGCATGCTCGCTTTCTCTAACTCTCTAGCCAATCAGAGGCACCGTGGGTTTTGATATCTGCCGACACTATATAAACCACGTTTTTTTGAAGTTCGTCATTTGCCAACGAATTCTTCTGAAGAGAGTTGGGCGAAAGAATTCTCAAGTAAACAGTTTTTTAAAGACTACCGAAAAATTAAAAGAGCTATGGTTCCGTCCATTCCATTGGTTATTTTAAAGTTCTGCGTAACCAAGAATTTATTCAATTAGTCCATTGCTCTGCAACCTTTTTTTTAGTGTACACTACTTTTAAGGTAAGAAAATCAAGATTTGCACTCTGGTCGAAGTGTCCCGTGAATTTTGAAAAGGTCCCAACGGTGCTGCATGCGCGAAAAAGTTGAAAACCATTGCCCTATAATGTCATATGATTGATGTAAGCAGTTAAATTTAGAACTTAGAAGTGTATAAAGTTTTTATGATCTCAAATTCCTTAAAGATAAAACGCAAAATTTTTTTTTTAAACTGGTTTAATGATGCTAAATAGTAAATAGAATGGGCCTTCTTTTGTTTGATTATGATATTTAAAAGTAAAATGTCATTTTTGATGGTTAAAATTTAACAATTCATGGAAGTCATAAGGCAGTGGTTCTCAACTTTTTGTAGTTTATGACTCGTTTTATGACTTTGATATAGCCTCTTTTCCCCTTTTTGTTCTGTTCTGTGTAAATGTAAATTTCAAATGTATATACAGTATAAGGTATTTCTGCGACCCCACATGCAAAATTTTTCAATGTTTAAAAGTTGTTTTAAAATATTTGTGGCGGCTTGCGAATTCCAACCATCTAATTTTTGCAAAAAATTATTATTGCAGTCGATCGTTGCAAATTGTTTGCATACGATAGCTGCAGATCTTGTTTGTAAATAATTAATTTACCTCAAAATAAGCGTTAGGAATATACAGTAGCTTTTCGCAAGAGACTTTAGTTTAGTATTTTTACGCAATTCGAAAAAATGCTTTTAAGTATTTGTTTTACTACCTAGCCTGCTATGGTTAATGCCACTTTGCCTTCTCTTTTCAATAATAAAGCAACGTCTTAACACCAAATTCATGCATTAAATTTGTTAAATATTGCAAAGAATTTGATAAATACTGCTATTATGACGTTAAGGATGGTGGTGGGTTTTTTTTTGCAAAGAGTCACCTAAGTACACTCTCCCAGAAAATATTGAAAACAGTTTTTATCCATTTTTAAGTAGAAAAGGTTAATTTAAAATTTTAAGCTGCGCACAATTAGTAACTTGAGCCACAGTTTCATTTGATAAATTTTTATATTTTTATGATGAAAATCTATGTTTAATTAGAAATTTATTTTAAAAGTTTTAAAAAAGGGGAAATGTTTTGCCAAAAATAAATCTTTTATAAAATAATTAATACCGAAAAATTTTATGCTTTGTACAAGTTAATGAACAATTTGCTTCAATTTGTTAAGTTCATTTTAAAGCGTTTTTGAAAAGGACGTTTGATTACATAGTTCAGGCGTAAGAAACCAAAAGCTTCCAAAAATAAAATCGAATGAATTTAATTGTACTGCTGAGTATCGCAAAAATATGGCTAAAGAAAATTTGTTCCTTTCTAAAATTAAATTCTTTTTTTATTTTATCTTAATATCTAACTTAATATCTTGTTAAATTTCATGAAGAAAATTCCACAGATGTCATGTCTTGGAAGAAGCCAAAATAAGAAATAGTTTCTTTTAAATAGACTCGATGTTCATGCAGCAATCACCCGATCGCCCGACAATCAAGCAGCCTGCAGAAAAAAACTTTCCCGATTCCCAATGGGCCAATCCAGCTCTGATGGTAATGTAAACACGTTTTATTAAGATAGTAACTATTGTTTCGACTTTCTTGTCAATTCAATGATTTCTGTTTATTTAAAAAACAAAAAATTTGTGAAACTGTGAACAAAAGTTGAAAAATTTTCCCAACTTTCTTTAGGGAAACAAACGATGTTGCCATTCGTAAAAATTTTTTTTTTGATTAAAAAAATTAAAAGCCAGATTAAGAATGACAAGCGTTAAACACTTGATGAAAATGAATCGATTGCTTTGACCAGTGCTCAGGTCAGTGATCTATTAGGCCCTTCAAAAAACAGTTTTATTTATTTCAATTATTATTACTATCGGCTGTCAAACTATAATCCAAACACAATTAAAAAATATGAGGGAGAGAAAAAAAGAAAAACGTTTTGATCTTGCAAAAAAAAGAAAAAAATGCGTTTGCATCATGAAAACTTAGAAAAACTATTATATTACAAAAGTAAAATTTTTCCTGTCATTTTCCTACTGTAAAGTTAAGTTTATATTGTAGAAAAGACGTCTTTTCTAGAAGTTTAAATATTTCAATCATTCACACTTACTAGAATAATTTTTTTATTTACTTTATCTATAAAATTCTCATAGACACGTGAAATATTTGATTATTCAAAACCGACTACTTCTTCGCTGTCTACAAGTCAAAAGATGGAAAAAGTTTACAAAATAATCTTGAATACAAGCGGTTTGGTGTTTAATAGTGAACTGTTTAACTTTTTTATGTATTGTGCCACAGAAATTAAATTTATTTTGCTTTTGTTTTACAAATAATTGCTTCCACTTGAAAATCTAAAACAATTTTTATTCCTTTATTGTATTTAATTTGATTGAATGAATTGTTTTAAAGAAATAATTGTTACGTCACAATTAAGCAATCTTTCGAAACAAAACTCACTTTGTTTCATTTTACGGCAATTGTGACGTTTTCGAAAATTAGTCATTGTGACGTTTACAAAAATAAAACAAAACAAGCAATTTACCAAACTCGTCATAGCAAACTTCGCCCCTTCCTTCACACGTCATATTTCCTGGCTTGTTACAATCACAAGGGATGGGTCCCAACCATGGTGGTGAACATGGTTGTAGACAGTTTGCTTCATCGTGGGGACTGTCCTTGGGACAGTTTATATATCCATTGCATTTCTTATCATCAGGACATGTTCTACAAAACAATATCGACGTCATAATCCGATACAAAATATAAATTTGCTAGTCAGCAGTAAAGTTTAAATCAGTGTTCCATGGGTTGAACCGAACAAGTCGAATAGGGGTGAACTTTATTATTTGCTTCATCTGCTTTTTATTCATTCTAAAGTAAGATGCGGTAGTGAAAGTAAGATGCGTGTTTTTGTAGCTATTTAATTTTATATAATAAATATTAAGAAAGGAATTACTATTTGGATTAACTCTAAAAAAAAGTGAAAGCAGCAACAAGAAGTAACAAATCTTTAAACGAAGTAAATTTGCTCAAAGAAGAAACTGCCCGGTACGTGATTTAACAAGAATAAACTTAAACGAGCTAACTTTCAAAGATCTAAGTTTGCAAGAACAAACATTCAGCAATTCCTATGATTTTTGCATTATTGACTTACTCAAATCAGTTTAGTAATCATAAAAATTAGAAATCTGAATAAATAATAAGAATAAAAAATAAGAATAATTAATAACAATTCTAACAAAATTTATTTGTTGTCATAAAAATTAGGTTTATCATAAAAATTAAAATTGACTTACTCAAATCAGTTTAGTAACCATAAAAATTTCAGCCATATTTGCTTATTATTACGTCATAAAAGAAAAAAAAAATTTTTCCCACTATTTAGAAGGAGGCAGTTGAGTAGAAAAGGGCTCTTCAAACTGGGGGTCCCAGTGGGTCGCGAAGGGGTTCAACGGGGTCGCATGATGTTTCAAGAACATTATCAAAGTATTGACAAGAAAACATTTGCAACAAATGAAAAAATCCGTTTCACGTGATTTTTATTAATAACTCTATTATAGTGGACAATTATTTCTACAAGCAACATTATTAATTAATGAAAAGAAAATAAATGTCGTAAATTATAAAATTTGTTTGATCGAATTTGCTATGTTTTGCAAATAAAAGATTATGAATTTTTTTGCTTCTAAGATTTAGGTATAGTGGTTTACTTTCGCACTACGTTTTGTTTGTTGAGGCTTTGTTTTTTTTATTAGCATTTAATTAAAACATGCCGTAATGGTGTAAAGCGGGCATTAGCTGTTGGGGAAAAACGGTCATACTAGTATCCTAGCTAGTACTAGTAGTAAAGTTGTCCGTAGACGTATCATGGTTGTATTATACTGCAATAAAATTTGGTAAAGGTTGATATAATTAACTTTAGAGTGAGATTAACTGGTTAATGATGATTTCGAGTTCGTTAGTAATTAATCAGCTAACTGTTTTTTAACTTACAGAAAAGTATAGTAATTATATACCTATCTCAAGTGTGCTAAAGCCTGATAAAATTGACATTTCATTGCAATGGTTTGAAATTATAAAAAAACTACAAAACGCTTCGTCAGCTTTAACTTACAAAGACAATGATGTTAAAAAATGTCGTGAAGCAAGTTAGTTGGAAAAGTTCTAGCAGATTGAACATCTTTTAAAACAGTAATATATATTTAGTAATTTTCTGGTGCTGTGGTTACCAAATGGCTTGCGGTCTAGATCGAAAATCTGTCAGGCTCGTCAAAATCTGACGCAAAGAAACTAAAATATAGAAAAGTATAAACCAGTGGTCACCAAGCTATAACTGATCAAATGATTCAAAAATGAAACACTTTTTGAAAAAATAAAATCTTTTTTACTCAGTGTCTAGAAAAGTTTCATTAAAACTTATTTATTGATTTTTTTATTTTTTTATCTTGCTTCGTTTGCTGTGAACCAAATAATTGAATAAAATTTGCATAATTTTTATCTTGTCTTTTTTCTCTCCAGACGTGTTTGCGTCTAGAAATAAGAGGGAAAAAATACTGCGTCAGCAATCTCTTAATTATTATTATTTAAAAATTTATTTTATCTCTATATTTATTCTCCTGACTTGCAGGAAAGCGACGGAGGAGCTAATACTTAGGGTAAGCATTTACCCCGACCTGCTTCCGAAGATGCCTAGATATTGCTGTCCGCTTTAAATTTATAGAAATATGAGTTTAGTATATAACTGCTTGCTAAGACCACCAAGCAGGGGAAAATTCCGTAAAGTGTCTTTCCCAAGGACACAACAGAATGAAGTGAGTAGGATTTGAACTGAGACCATGTCGATTTCGACTAACTTAAATTTCAAGACCTAAGGTTCGAGACCGAGACGAGGAACTATCGAGATCGAGATCAGAATATTTTTCGAAAAAAATTAATTTATTAACGACATTAATTTTTATTTTTCCAAAATTCCAAAGCTACGTTTCAAATAAACTAGCATCCCCAGAATGTTATAAGAAAGTCTTGCTCTATGTGGTCGCATAAAGAAAGTCTTGTTTACATCACAGTACCCCAGCAAATGCGCAAGTCCTTTATATATGTCTGTGCGTTGCTTTAAATCAGAATTTTTTATTAGCAAAAAGCATCTAAAGCCCCGTAACGAACGGAATAGAGATAATTTGTTCAATGTAATAAATTATATTTTAGCTAATCAGATCACAATTATGAAAAAAACTTTATACTATAGAGCAGGGTTTCCCAAACTCTGTGCCGGGATTAAAGTGTGCCGCGAAATTTTCGTGTTTTTGACAGAGTCAATGGTGGATATTGCGTGAGGCGAATGAGACAGTTGCCTCGGGCCCCCCTTGAAAATACCGCATATAGTTTCATTTTGCTGTAGGCTATATGATTTTTTAGAGATCACCATGATTTTGGGAGAAAAATAGCGAAATATGAGATCAAATTGAAGTGAAGACCTTTTTTTGTTTTTTTTAGAGATCACAATGATTTTGAGAAAAAAATAGCGAAATATGAGATCAAATCGAAGTAAATATAATTTCTGTATGTAAACTATATTAAGTAGGCTTTCGCCTTCATGAAGTAAGTGTGCCGCAGGAAAACTCAGAATTTATTAGTGTGCCGTAGTAATAAGATGGTAAACGAGAAGGTATTTGGCCCAAAACGTCTCAAGGTTCAGCACTTTAAATTTGTCTTTGGCTGCTGAGTTAAATTTTAACTCGAAAAACTGTTCTTGTGCGTCATCAAAAATGTCGCCTATTTGGAATTGTAATTTGTTTCTTGCTTCTCATCTATAGGAGAATTTTATTTGATTAAATTTTTTTTTAAATCAGATACATGAGTTTTTATTTGTGCTTTAATTGGGACTCACAGTTACCGTTTGTGAGAGCAAAATCCAATTAAAAAAAGCTTGCTGGATTTCGTTGTTCAATTCGATTCTTACTGAGGTCAAGTTTCCTGTCATTTTGATTTTTAAAATTAATAAAGAATGTGTTGTAAAACATTTTAACAATCGCATCTCCTTGAAAATTTACGTTAAAAACCACTAACTAAACCATTTATTGACTATGTTTACTCAAAAATTTTACTAGGCAACAAAAGGTTTTTAATTTTATTTCGCAAGGGGAGTTGTTTATGGTGAAGAAAGCAGTAAATCATCATAACTACATCGACCTGTTTCCTGCGTAAAACGAGAAAACTCGTCTTTGGCAATCGCATTGTTTCATGGCGCAACTTTTTCTGTTCTGAAGCAATTCAACAGTTAATAGACACTGTTTGACAGCTTCCCGCATTGCTTCGTTTGTAAAGCCGTTTAATTAACTCGGAACGGATTAGGTTTTACTGGTTCGTAACTTTTATAGTCAACGTCCACAAGAGCTCTTTGCCAATTTTGAAATATGTTATAAAAAAATTTAGATGAGAAAATAAAGATTTTGAAACTTGATTTCGAAATTTTTAGTTGAAAAAATCATGATTTCGCAACAAAATTCAATGTTTTGCTTAGTTTAAAGGAGTGTGTTTGAAAAAATTGATAGTCAGGGTTTGAATGGCGCTATAAACAATTGTATTTGCTTACGGTACCTTTCTTTTCAAGTTCTATTACGCAACTCAGTATTATCAGGCCTTGACATTTACTTCGTTTAGTATTTTAATTCGTTTGGAATATGAATATTTTTTGAAAAAACGTACAACTTTTCGAAAACAATTCGGTGCCTTAAAACATAATACAGTTGAATAAAACAGCGGTTGAGATGGAACAACATTTATAAGATAAAAATTTTTTTTAATCCCTTTATTTATCCTCCTGACTTGCAGGAAAGCAACGGAGGCGCTAATACATAGAGTAAACAATTACCCCGACCTACTTTCAAAGATACCAAGATATTGCTGCCCGCTTGAAATTTAATAAAGATATTTAGAACTGCTTGGCAAGATAAACAAAGCAGGAAAATATGGTACGAGTAGGTTTTGAACCGAAACCATGTCGATCACAATCCCGGGGGCTCTAACCACTTGACCATGCCGCCGATTATTTACATGAAGGTTAGCATTTTGTGGTTATTGTTCTTATTTTTCTTAAAACTCTAGTTTTTCAGAGTACCATATTAGTTTTCCTACAAGTTTCGAAATATTTTGTTGCAAGATTGAAGACATATTTTTTTTTTTTTTTTGATGTGCATATTTCAGATGAATATGAGCAGTGATGTCTTTAGTACGGAATGAACGGAGCGACCGCACCGGACCCCTAAAAAAAGTCCAAAAGTGGCCCTCGCTAAGCGAAATATTGCTCTATTTCTTTATATAGTAGCACCATAACGATGGCCTTTCCTAAAGTGATAACTGTCTTTTTAGAGATCGCTTTAGTTGGGAAGACAAAAAAGTTGTCCTCCCTATTTTTCTTGCACCGGCCCCCCTTTTTGTAAGACCATCACTAGCTTTAGAATAAAGTTTTGTTAACTGGTAGAAGCAATTCACAAATATAACGTAGAATTATTTCCAATCCTGTTTTTTATTCCCAATTACCAAATCTGTTTTTTATTCAATAGCATTTTCAATTACAATTAACTTAGTCAAAGGTGCGATAAGTAGAATGGGTAAGCATTAGAAGTTTACTTTGTCGGGTAAATAGGCTACTAAAAGTAACGTAAACATAAAAGCATTATAGTTAGTACAGTGCTTCCTCGATTATCCGGCCTAATTGGGTAGTTACTTTCAAAAATATGAGCGGAAAAGCTAAAAAAACGTTAAATTTTTATTGTCAAAAGCAACAAAAGTATACAGTGCGTAAATATTCACTTTTTAGATCTACACTGTACTAAAAAATGAATTAATTTTGCATTGTTTGCGAGTAGATTCACGTTTTTCAGTAGATTTCGAAATAATTTTGAAATAATGTACTGTGGTATGCACTACAGCTGTGATGTGCCAAAATATATTGTACAAAATATAATGGTCGGATAATTGAATGCCAGATAAACGAAATGCAAGTAATCAAGGAAGCCTTGTAGTTGCCATAAAGCCAATTTGCTTCTAATAAATTTAAAACTAAAATGCTATAAAAAATTTGGTGCTGGTTTAGTGTGTGATCTACTTACATATTTCTAGTTTAGCCTGTAATCTACCTAAAAAACGCCACGATAGTTTAAAATAGATAAAAAAATACCATAAATAGATAAAATAGATAAAAAAGATACTAAAAAGATAAAAAACGGCACGATACCAAGATACCTCACTGTCAGTTGATACGGCTCTTTCATCATCATTAAGAAGACGACCTCGATTGTATTTTCTTCTTCCAGCAAAGCGTGCTTCGTATTTCAACAGGATTTACTGCAGTTTCCACCATTTGACCTCTCCTATTGACAGACACTATTGAAGAGCAAACTTCTCTGCACATGTTGAACCAATCACATATTGTTGGCCTGCTTCTTCCAGTCATTTCTTCCGTTATATCTAATGACAAATCCTTCACAAAGTAAAAACCCAGTTCCAAAATTTTGTACAGCGTCAGCTTGCAATTCATTTTATTATTAAGGTCAGTGTAGCTGAAGAAGATACTTTCATGGCAAACAGATCTAAATGTCTGGCACCCCTTCCTTCTGCAGCGGAAAACAGGACGGCTTTCACCTTTTATTTTCCTTTGCTTTTCAGCCATTTTGCCTCCACATTTGCTACAAGGAGCAATATCAACTGGTTGTTCAAGAAGTTGATAGCGCCTAAGAAATTCCGTAGCAGCTACTTCATCTCGGATGACTTGTGTGTACAGTTCCTTAGCTCTCATCATGACTGACCTGATCTGGACTACCTACTGACCAACTGTTCTGGTAAATGTAGTAGATCTCCGGGTTGTTTGTTTGTTTAATTGAAGTGCACACAAGTCGTCCGCGATGAAGTAGTAGTAACCTGTCTAATCCCTTTTGCAATCACGTACTCTCTTATCGTATCGTACTCACAGGTAGATCACAAGATGTAGGTAGATCACATACTTAACCAGCACCAAAAATTTTTTATCCTGAACATTGTATCCAACATTTTCTTATGATCAAAACCTAGCATCTAATTATTAATTTGGTTAAAAAATGCAACTGCTTTTTTTGTATAATTTCTTCATAGAAATACTAAATAAATGCATCGAAACATCTAAAAATAGTAAATTTATATGATCATAAGTTTAATTTTGTGCAAGTGTATAGTACTTTTCACTTCAAATATTGGCTATTATTTGAAGAAGGATTAACTCTCGTCTGCCTGAGTTTACGGCTTCTAAAACAGATTAATAGGAAAATTCCCACAGAGCTCGCGATAGCAAGAAAAAAGTCATTTTAAAAAGCGAGGCGCATTTTAATTACGCACTGAGAAACGGTTTGTGAAAATTTAATTCCGCAGTTAATGGGTCAAATAACAAAAAATGTCCGGTCTCGAGACCAATTTAAAAAGTACGAGACCGAGACCAAGACCGAGACTGCCAGCAAAAGGCCAAGACCCTGAAAATTGGTCTCGAGACCGGTCTCGAGACCTTCATCACTGGTGCCAGCGCCTTTTTGCTTTACACTTTAATCATCAGTTAGTTTCTTTCTCAATCATAGTTCGTTTTTGCGGAGTGTTTGTTTAATGCAAGCTCGTTTGGGTTTCTTTCACTTCTCAATTTGTGAAGCAACCAGCAGCAATAATTGTTGGTGGCTGGTTGAAATCTGAGAAACTAAATTTGTGTATTAATCCTGATTGGATATACTTGTTTGTGTGTTTCCCTTTTCCCCATCAGTCAGCACCGACGTGAACTGTTCGGTAAGGCATGGGCTTTTAAATAGTAGTATCTGGACTGGAATTGAAGCGAAAATCACAGCTATCGCCAACCAACATGAGGCCTAGAGAAAAGAAAGCGCAATCGCGACAGCCGTCGACCTACAAAGCAAAGCGAACAATCGCGATTTAGAAAGCAGCTGCAGCAGCTAAGTCATTTAGTATATGGAGAGTTGCACCAGAGACAAATAACTGAGTGAAATAAAACGCTGTTTTTTCATTGCTATAACGTTAACACAGAGTTGTTTAATGTAAAAACTGCGTCAAATATGCTTATTTGATAATCTAACTCAATTTTTGTAAAAATATTACTGTTATTATTAGTAATTTACCATTAATATCATTATTATTTGTTAGCGTTGATGTGGATTTTTAACTTCATTTTGATTTTTTCTATTGTTGCTATTGGTTTGAAAATAAGCATATTCATGCACAATGGTTAACAAATGTGCAGCCATTAACTGTCGCTCTGGTTATGCCAAAGAAAAGAAGGATTCCAATATCACATTTCATACTTTTTCATTAAATGATGAAAAACTTCTTAAGCATTGGGTTCAAACAAATT
The DNA here is from genome assembly GCA_963680785.1 of Diplosoma virens. NCBI lineage: Eukaryota > Metazoa > Chordata > Ascidiacea > Aplousobranchia > Didemnidae > Diplosoma > Diplosoma virens. The sequence goes on from OY796880.1 coordinate 40,939,565, forward strand.
GCAAGAAAATATTTCAATCCATCAAAGAATGGCAGAATTTGTTCCCTTCATTTTAAGGTAGAGGAAAAATAAAATTGGTAAAAAGAAGGCTGAAAGACAATGCATATCCTTCTATTTTTAACAATTTGCCTCTTATTATATTTATAAAAGCATCCCCGCTCGTTCAGGTGTCGCTTCATGTTCTTCTCGACACGAAAATGCAGCAGCCAGGCTGGAGGAACAATGCGATACTTTTTTAAATGCCGAAAACTGAAAATTTTAATAATCTTCTTGAAAAAATATTTAAAGAAATTCACCACCAAGAGTATTTGCTGCATCAAACTGATGTGGGAGTTAATTTGTTCTACTTATCACCACAACAACCTCTTTCCTTTAAAGCTTTAATATTTATAAATGCTGATCTAGAAGTGACCAATTACCAAAAGCAGCAAGTAATGCCACCACTTCTTACTAGCGCATTAATTCCGACAATAAAATAACTCTGATTTCACAAGTTAAATATTTGATGGCACTGGCAAAAAATGAAAAAAAGCGAAGCAAAAAAGATCGAAAAATTTCTATTAAATATAAACAGATTGCTGAACGAATTTTTTCTTTTTACCAAAAATGACCAAATTAGATCTGTGATCCACTTTGAGATAGAACAATTTCAACTAATTTTTACCAGCAAGAAGCAGAAAAGATATTCATCGGAATTACTCATGATGTCGTACGTTATCTTTGCCACAAGTGCAAAAGCGTTTGAAAGGTTACTTGAGAAGCAAGTCATAAGGTGCCTTTGATAAAAAATTTGAAAAAATTACAATGAATTTAGATAAAAGAAATGGACTAGATGACGAAAGATATTTACAAATGCGATACTCACAACAAATGCATTTGATCGGAATATAATTGTTATGATTGATGAAATTTATTTTTCTAAACGTATTGAAGCTACTAGGGGTCATATCTTAGGTCTGACAGATAACTGCGAAATTGCAAGCACAGCTTTGTGCTTCATGGCTAGTCCAGTGATGGCAAGACTTTTCAGTTGGTGTGTCAAAAAAATTTTTTTTGTATTTTTTTCTCATCGCGTGTCACTTCTAAATAACAGTTTTTTAATTTTAGATATATTTATATTTTTTATTATTATTGTAAACTAAAGTGCTATCATCAATTAACATGACATAGGAGTTAATTATTATCACAACGCATCATAATGCTCGTATTCAGTGATGGATATTCAAAGTTAGGGGCCCGAGGCAAGGATTTCCAAAAATTGGTGTTCAGTAAAAAAAAAGGTCTTCACTTCGAATCGAGCAGCTCGTATTTCCCACTTTTCGTTCCAACTTAATAATGATCTCTAAAAAAACATATGCAGCAAAATAAAATTACATGCGGTATTTTCAAGGGGGGTCCGAGGCAACTGCTCACTCGCCTCGCCCAATATCCACCACTGCTCGTATTAGGGACCACCGAAAACTTCCTGTTAACTTTTCACCAACGTGTCAGACAAAATCTCTTCGCATGTCACTAGTGACACGCGTGTCATAGTTTTGTCATCACTGGTCTAGTCACTTTCTAGCGGATACTAAGACATGGTCAGTATTTATCCAGTCAAAAAATTGGAAAGTTAAAACTCAAAAACAATGCTTTAACAAAATTATTTATCTATTGTATCAAAAGATTTATTGCATCTAAATTATTTTCAATAATGTTTATTTAGTATGGATTTTAAGTTAGTAGTCTGTGAAATATTTTGAAAGTGAGCTGCGTCACTCAGTCACTGTAGTTAAATGCATATTAGCATGTAACTTTGCTTCGACTGAACCAACTAAAGCTTCAAACTCTGTTCATTTAATAAAATTCTACAGTATTTTACTTTGTTGTGTCACCGGAAAGTAAATTTTGAAAGTAAGAGTAAAAAATTTAATTATATTTGTAGTTAGCATATTTGACCGCTTAAAGATTTAAACTCAGCTTTTTTAAATAACATTTAAGAAATCGCATTTAATGATTTAAAAAAATATTTAAAAAAGCAAGTAGCGGTTAACAATTTTTATCTCAGAATTATGAAATATGCAGTACTAGATTTTGTTTTTATAAACGAAATTGTCTTTATCGTAGGCCTCATGTTGGTCGCTGCGAAAAGTTTGTTTCCAATCCAGATACAACTATTTACAAGTCCATGGGTAAGGCAACTGTTTGTTTTCTCTTTATGTTTGATTTTTAGTTCGTTTTACTTATTCATAGATTACCGCTTCTTATCGCTTCATTATTAATTTTCATTTATATTCAATATTCTTGGTTACTTTTGACTTTTCCTTTATCGAAGCCAGAAACGCTTTAATCGATAACTCACTTTGCGGCAATCGGCCAACATCAGCGCCGTTTACCGTTACAGGGACCATAAACAAATATATGTCGTTGTGCATGAAATAACGTAAATGTATAATCGCTCTGACAACTGCACTTGACTGAAGAGCACCGAAGACTTACATTTATATTTGTTTATATTGTAGACATGTTAAATAGAGGAACTAGTATTTTCTATGGTCTTTATCTGTAACTTGTTTCCAAGTTGAAACTTTAGTCCACTATATTTTGTAAAATACGTGATAATGAAGGTTTATTTAGTTTTATCCCCATCGGGCTAAGACAAATACACAAACGTGAAATAGACTAAAGTTGTTTCTACGATTGTAAAAACACTTTAGTGAGCAGATTATTGGTCAGATAATTAATATGTTTTGCTTGTAAAAATGCAGTTTTTATAAACACAATTGATTACTTGAAATGATAAGTCTAAAATAAGCTAATTGGCAACTAGTTAGACAGTGTAAAAAAATTCGGTGCTATTCTAACGTGCGATCTCAGGAGATTGAATGATCTCAGGTTTGACGATTGGGTTAGGGTTAGACGGTTAAAGAAAATATTATTATGCTTTTAACCCTAAACCTAACCCTATCCTGAGATCGTTCCATCAGGTGAGAACATACGTTAGAGTAGCACCAAAAATTCATATATATTCCATGCTTTTGAATACGCAGGTACTATCATCCAATTGAAGATGCTTGCCAAGGTAGTACAAAATTTTTATATTCATTTTCCTACAAAATGTATGTATTTTTAAAGTTCTGTTTATTGTATAGAAAAATCAATTTATTACCGTTGTTGACGACAAGAAAAAAATTTTTTTTAAAATTAAAACTTTTTGGGATTATTTTAAAACTTTGAAAAACTGAATTTATACCAGCCTGGTAAACCCAAATAAACGATTCAGAAAACCGTTAAATTTTCTTTACTTTAAATTTATGGCCAAATTTTTTTAAAGTGAATTGAAAGCTAAAAACACATTTGGTACTGGTTAAGTATGCGGTCTAACATCTCTAAACCTAACACCAATGGCGTGCGGTGACCTCTGAGACTAATCATGCAATTGGCATGTCAAACCAAAGTCATAAAATTCTGTATATTCAAGACCAATTTTCGTCCTAGATTCAAGGTTATTAAAAAAAAAAAAAAAGTCATTGCCTGAAATCATTCCGGGTAATGCACTTTTTGTCTCAAAAATGCAGTGATCTCTAAAAAAAAAGGTCATCATTTCTAACCAGTCTCCAATTTCTTACTTTTTGTCCTAAATTCACGATATTCTCTTAAATAACACCAAAAAATAGATCTTTGTCTCGCATCGGCCTCAGATTTTATCCGAAACAAGTAATATTCTCACCGAATTCAATGATATCTACCTCATCGCGTGAAAGTTCGTCATGCAATTCCTAAAATTTGGTCATTGTTGTGATATTGTGCAATAGATGACGTAGTGTTTTCTTAAACGCTTAATCTTAATCAGCGCCTTCTGCTCGATCAATTATTGGACACGCGTACCTCCAAGCGTAATTGTTACAAGTTAAATTTGCGCATCTATTTCGGTTCATCAGTCAGTTCAAAGTTATCAAGCTACTACAGCAAACGAACTAAAAGCATTCTATTTCAATACGGTTGTTTTTGGCTAAGTACTTTTTTGTAAATTTTAATTATTATTTAATAAACCTGTGTATTCGTGCAACGCAACGCATGACTTGCATGCCCTGACCGCACGCCACTGCCTAACACAAAACCTAACCCTAACCCTAACCAGATCTTTTAAAACTTAGACCGCATTCTTAACTAGAAGTTAGTCAACAGACTTTTTTAAAGATGATAGACCTCATGTTTAACCAGCACAACACATTCAATCCGAAGTGAAGATTATTTTGTTTTTCACTTTTATGTGAAGTCGAATTATTTGAATATTACAATAAAAAAAAGCGTTGTGATAAAGTGTAAACTATTTATAGCCAGGAAAAGATGGAAAAGATCATTTCTAAGCTTTTCATCGAACACACTTATCAGGAGATAAATGTCTGAATGAAGGAAAAAATTCAATTGATTGTCAAATAAAAATGAACGAAGATCTGGTGTGGGCTGGAAAAAGAATAATGGTATTGCCCATGGCTAATACGCAATTGTATTATTGCTTCATTTCAAACTCTGTCGATTAATGGTTTTCCTGACACTGACGCTGAAAATCTTTATTGATAGACTACTATCTGAGCTGAGTACAAAGTTACTGAACCAAGTAATAGCATTAACAAAGGCTTTTCTAAACTTAACGCCTGATAATAATCTACGTGTCGTTAGGTTTTTTGTGATGTCACCGTTTACTTTGTGCATTACTTGATTGCATCTCATTATCAATAAAAACTGACTGACTGTAGGGAAAAATTAGCAGAAAAAGCAAATAAGCTAAAAATTTCATGTAAACAAAACTTTTGAAGATGCAATTGTACCCATGCGGCCTGTTAACAGTGTAAAACTATGTGGCCTGATAAAGGTTAAATTGAATTAGCTTTCATTTTTTAAGTTTTAAAAAAAAGTTTTTATAGAACTAATGGCTCTGCTTTTTGTATAAAATTTATGGGAATATGTGTTGATTTCTACATTGTTTCAACTGATTTAACAATTACTTTTAATATTTTCCCAAAACTAAGTTCTATATAAAGTTTAAGTTTCAGCGCGAGAAAGCAATATAAAACTTCTCCGAAAAAGCAAAAGTTGAAACTGAAAATGAGAAATAAAAGAGTGAAATGATTGCAAAAATTTTATTTCTTAACAAACGTTTGAGCTCCAAGTACAAAATCAAATTCATTTCAAAGTATTTTTTTTTACTTGATTTCAACAATCTAATTTGTTTGTTGTTAAATAATTTTTTGCAAAAAAAACACAATTCTTACCTGTTTACATCTTTTTCACTCAGGCAATCAAGTTTTTTATCTTTTGTAGAATTAAGTGAAATACATTGATAAAGATTGTCATAAACATTTCCACCTTCAATGCGAAGACTGCATTGAAACTCATCCTCGGAACAAGAACATTCTATTTCATCGGAACCATCTTTGCAATCTTTAACTCCGTCGCACATGTATTTTGTGGGAATGCATTTTGCCAATCTATTGTTGATAAATTTATAAGAACCATAATGAATTAAGAAATTTTAAAGTATTATAAAAGATTTAATTGTTAAACTGTTGTTCCGTTCCTAAAAATCGCCCAAATTATGTAGATTCACAATCTCATAAAAATATCTTTGATTTCGCTTTGGTCCGGCTCAAATAGCCGAAGAAATAACAGTTTTGTAAGTAATTTAAATATTTTACATTTAGTTATAAAAATATGGCAACACTGCATAATTTCGCTTTATTGAGAACATTCTGGATTTCCGCTTTACTTGTTTTTGCATGTGACGAAATAATGCTTATATGTGATTGGCTTCATTGAGATAATTTCAGAACATTCGAGCAACCTTATCAATGGTATAAATACGATTCGCTGAAAAGCAGTATTATTATTATAATTAATTGGATGTTTCGTTGTGGTAACTAAGAATTGGAAAATTGTTAACTGTGTGAAGTCATAGTTTTTTGGCCGCAAGTCTTTGGTGATCTACGTGATTGTGAAGAATTAAGCTATTGAGCTTTAACCTGTTGTTTTGATTTATACTATTCGGGCTCCTAAGTGGATTGGAGCATATTTCTTAATAAAGAAGATATTGTGGTAGTCTGAGCTGTGATTTAGCTAGACTATATTTTTGCTGTCGCTGGTTCGAAGGTCAGATAGCAAGAAGATTAAGAATTATCGTTTAGTAGACACCGAGATTGTGTTATTGGCGAGGCCTTCTTAGCAGGCGCCAAAAAAGGTAGACGATTAAACAACTTACTAAGTTACCAAATAAATTCTACAAAATTTCAAAAAACTTTTTAACATCGGAACAAAATTTAAAAAACTTTACAAAATTTAGAAAACTAAAATTTGTGGAAGTAACAAAATTTCAAAAACTTTTCGCAAGGTTAACAAGCAAATTTCAAAAGATTTTTTACAAGCTAACAAGTAAATTTCAACAAGTAAAGTTTTAAGAAGATCAAGTAAATTTGTTAAAACTAGAAGAGCTCTTAAATTGAATAACCTACTTTGAAATAAACTGTTGGTAAAATTGCTTAATTTAATTGAACTGTGTGAAAAGAATAATTTAATTTGAAGACTCCAGAGGGGAATTGCAAGAAAATTCCTCACAACTAAAGGTACCGTGGAATTTGGATTTTCTAATTAAGCTGTGAACTGGTAGTTTGTTTCTTTATTAATTTGTGGTAATTGTGATTTATTTCATTTGGTAGTGTATTTACTGTTAAGATTTTTAGCTATGTCTAGTAAAGATATTGACGTAGGGCTGCCCGATGTTGGCCCGTCTGGTTTGGGGTTAGATGAGGTTGTCCCGGGAGGGGTGCAGGTTGGTACTCGCTTAGGGATGACCACTAGATCTATGGCCAGGGGGGTAGATAATGATGGGATTATTGACCCAGAGGATAGTGTCTCCAACTTGGGGTCTAGAGCTTCATGTACCTCTGTTTTGTCTGAAGCACAAATTGAAATTCAACGGCAGATGGAGACTAATCGCATCATGGCTGATTTAAGGTTAGCCAAACTGGCCAGGGAGGAGAGACTGGCCCGGGAGGAAAGGCAGGCACAACTAGCCCGGGAGGAAAGGCAGGCACAACTGGCCTGGGAGGAAAAAGAGGCAGAGCTCAAGGCGGAGCTGGCCTTAAAAGAGGCAGCATTAAAGGCTGAATTTTTAAAGAAGGACTTGGAATGCCGTAAGTCACGGTCTGGTTCTCAAGTCAGTTCAAGGCGGTCAGCCCACACCAGAACCGATTTTCTTGAAACCCATGGTGGATATTTGAATACTAATAGTCAGCAAAGTAAGGCTGTGATCTCTGGTGGTGGTGGTGAGACTGGTGATGTGTTACTCCCCAAGACTGCTGTCCGGGAGAATTTAACCTTGCAGAAGTTTTCTGACTCAAATAATTTGCTAGGTAGCAATGATAGGTCTCTGCGAGGCAATGTGGCTTTTGGGGCCGCCCGAAGTGTGCATCCTGACTTTCAGAACTATGTAGTTTCCCCTGGTGTGCTGACTGGTCGGGCAAAGACATGCCCTAAAAATTGTAGTCCATCTGGCGTTAATGCTGTTGAATATGATGGTGGTGTTAAAAATAAGTATGCTAGTGATGCCTTACCTGCTGTTACGAATGCTAGATCTTGCAATGTTGGTGGTTTAAATTGGAATAATGGATTGTCTCCTGTGCAGTCAGGCTTGACTCAGCAGGACAGTTTCTTTCAATATCAAAATTGTTGTACTTTTATAGATAAGGCATCTTTGATTAATTACAACGGAAGTAATATGCCATATATTTTCTTTCATAATCGCATTAAGGCTTTAATGGATAGTTGTCCATTCGAAAATTCACGTTTAACTTTGTTGCAAGCTGCTTGTGTTGGACTTGCTGGCCAAAATATTTCTAATCTGGTTGCTGACACACCTGGCCTGTCTGAGGCTAGGCGCATTGAAATGTCTCTTGAAAGATTGTCCCAGAGATTTGGTATTAGAGGTGGTTTTTATGCTGAACCGGAAATCCGCAAGTTTCGGTATGGTGATAAATTAAAATCAGATTCGGCCTTTGCACTAAAAGAATTTAAAGACCAATTGTCTCAATGTTTGCTCTATGCCAAAGCTTATAATCAACCAGATAAAGTAGAAGGTCGTTTTGTATTGGATTTGGCTAAGCGTTTGCCAGATGTAACTAAAAAAGAGTTCTTAAAGTTTTTGGCAAATCGGTTTGGACACACAAATGAGCCTAGTTTTGAAAGCTTATTTGATTTTATAACGGAAGAAGAATCTTACAAGTCGACAGATTTTGGTATTTCACTTCTAAATGCTTCAAGTGAATTGCGCAAATTCGAAAAGCCCCATGATAAAAGTAAAAATGCTTGCCCAGTAAGACAAACTTCCGTTAAATCACCTAATCTCCCAAGAAGGTCTGATATAAATGATAAACAGAAGAAGTCTCCAACTACTAATAGTCGACCAGAGCATCCTATGTGCATCTACTGTTCTTCGAAAGGGCTGGTTGAGCATCATTATCTGTCAAATTGCTCTGAATTTTTGCATTTAACACCTATTGATCGCAAAGATGTAATTGTTAAATCTGGTCGGTGCTTGAACTGTCTGCGTAAGCATTTTGTTAAAGATTGTTTTGCCCCCAATAGATGTAGAAAATGTGGAGCTGCATATAGTAGAAAGCACTCTTTCTTGTTGCATGATGCCTTTGTTACACCATCTCAAGCATGTGAGAGTGGTGATAACACTTCAGAACCTTCAGTTACTGTGCGAAAAGTTGGTATTGGGAGTGTGAAGGCTGCCTTTAGTCGTGTCACTGCTGCCCGCATAATGAACCCTGTAAATGATAAAAGCAGGTTGGTGTATGTACAGCATGACCCAGGGTCACAGGTTACTCTGGTCTCAAACAAGCTGGTACAAGACTTAGGTCTTACTGCATTTGATAATGTTTCATTTGAAATGCAAACAATGACTAGTTGCAAGGCTACCACGGCAGATTTAGTCAAGTTTAATGTGCAGTCATTGCATACTGGTGAGATTTTTGGTAATGTGGTGTCGGTGGTCAATGAACCTTGGAGTGATGATGAAAATACTTTGCCTCATAAACAGGACTTGAGTATGTATGAGCACTTTAATGATATTGAAATTGTTTGCTTGGATAATTGTCATAGTGTGGATGTGTTACTGGGCAATGACAATGCCCATCTTATGTATGCCAAGCAAGAACGAATGGGCAAGAGTCAAACTGACCCACACGCACTACTCTCTCCATTAGGCTGGTTAGCCTTTGGAGGAAAAACATCTTTAAGTGAGGTACCTGTCAAAGTCTTAAGAGCCAATGTTGAAGACAAGCAAAGCAAGACATTAAGCTTGCAACAGGCTATTGACAGAAAAGATGCAGAAATTGCTGAATTGCGTAGTGTTGTTAAAGATTTATCTGTTGAAGATGAGATACTTCAATGGTCTCGCACTGATACTATTGCCAGTCAATTGGTAGAGCCCTGCATAAAGGTAAAAGATGACCGGTTTGAGATTCCTGTACCTGTGGTTGAGAAAGCAACATTGCCTAATAACTTTGAGTTAGCACACGAGCGACTGTCTGCCCTGAGTAAGAAGGCCCTTCGACAACCAGACCTTAAAGAATTTTTAGTTGAATCTATGGCAGAAATGCAGTCCAATAATTACATTGAACGTGTGCCTGATGCTGATTGTGCAAATGACCAGACATGGTATCTACCTTATTTTGTTACCTCTCAAGTTAAGAAGCGTATAGTGTATGATGGAAAGGCCAAGTTTAAGGGAACCTGTGTGAATGATATTATTATGTCTGGACCTGATCTTCTAAACCCCTTGCTGCATGTTTTAACCAGGTTTCGCTTAGGTAAGTATGCTTTGATGTCAGATGTCACAAAGTGTTTTTTCCAAATTCAGTTGCCGGCTGCCCAAAGAGACCTATTTCGCTTGCTGTGGTTCGAAAACAATGATGTAGAAAGAGGTAAGTTGGTATCCTACTGTTTTCGAGTCCATCCTTGGGGCATCAAAAGTAGCCCCTACATTGCCTGTCTTGCATTTAAGAAGCTTGTTGAGGAAAACCCCACATGTGCTAGTGACATGACCCTTCAAAATATACTGCAGAACATGTATATGGATGACCTTATTTTTTCAGTAGATAGTTTAGAGCGTGCACAGACTATCACAAATGAGGCGGTGAACCTGTTTAGAAGTCGTGGATTTAAACTTGTTAAGTGCAGCGCAAATAGGGACACTATGAGTGTTTTGTCCTCTTTAGGTCCTGAACGTTTGTCAGCTTCTATAAGAGAATTAGACTTGTGTGGTGAAGAGCTAGCCTTGCCTTCTGCCAAAACCTTAGGCTGTGTCTGGGATCCTGACTCAGATGAGTTGCGTATTGACTGTTCATTGAAGCCTCTAGGTAAGTATACACGTAGAACCATGCTCAGTCAATTAGGACAGAATTTTGATTTCCTGGGATTTGGGTCCCCTTTCTTTATTAAAGCACGTTTGATCTTGCAGCAGTTGGCTATAGATAAGTATGATTGGGATACAAAAGTCCCGGATGAGATTGACAAAGAGTGGGATGCATGGCTGCATTCACTTTCATTGCTGCAGAGTTTTTTGCTTCCCCGATTTACAGACTTACGAGGGCCAGTAAATACAATTTATTCTGATAATGGAACTACATTCCAAGCTGCAGCCAAAGTGCTGCCAAAATTGCTTGAGTCTACAGAATTGAAAAATTCACTTTGTAAAAAAGGTATCGACTGGGAATTTATCCTTCCCTATGCACCCGCACAAGGTGGGGCTTGGGAAGCTATGGTGAAGCAAATCAAGCATGTGATTGATAATACACTTGAAAAGTCACAACGCAGACCCAGCTTTGTAGAATTGCTGACATACGTGGAAAGTGCCACCAAGATTGTAAATGATCGACCTTTGACCCCCTTAAGTGATGACCCTAGAGACTTTACAGCAATAACCCCTGCCTCGCTCTTAACTCCCTATTCAAGCCCATATTGTGTGGTAGGTTCACCACAACACAAAGACAATTTAAGGAGAGACTATCGCTTTAATATCTCTCTTAGTGATCAGTTTTGGAAAAAATGGATGGAGTTTTACCTACCTTGGCAACAGGGGAGAAAGAAGTGGTTGAAAATGGCACAGAATCTAACGCCAGGCCAATTGGTAATCTTAACCTCAATGGAAGATGTATCAAAACGAGGCAAATACCAACTTGGGAGGGTGCATGAGGTCATTCCCCAGAGTAGAAATGGAAAGCAAATTGTGCGTAGAGTTAAAGTGGCCACTACTAGTACAGATGAAAGCACTGGTGATGTCAAAGTGGTTTATGTATTAAGGGACCTTTCTTGTATTGCCCCAGTAGACTGCCCCTTAGATAGCTAATTTTCAACTTGGCAAGGCTGACGGAGGGCAGACCCTGCCATAATATTTTTACTTGGTTGTGTTGTTATTTTCTGTGTTTTTGTTTATTTATGTGCTTCGCTTATTGGGTTTTCTATTGGAAGAATAAGACACTCCTGTTGATAGTGAAGACATTAGCTGTAGCCTATGCTATTTTGGCCCTATTTACATGTAATGAATCTGAGATATTGCTGCTTAAATTGTAAAAGAAAGCTGTGTACTACTTCTGCCCTTGTGATTCATAAATGCTGACTTTGAAATTGAATTGTTGATTTGATGCAGGCAATAAGTTGCAGCAAATATAAACTACTGATGTTTCTGTTATTCACATTTGTGCTGCATACAAGATATTGATTACAATTGGCTGCAGTGTTAAAGTTAGTGTATTTCATTTATTTATTGTGCTGTGTTTCTTTTTTATTTAGTATTGAGTTAAGTGAAGTTGTGTATTTGTACATCGAATTCAAGTGTCTTTGTGATTTGTTAAGTTGCGATTTTTCGAACTTCATTTGTGTTGAAATTTGACAACTGTGTGTCAAATTGGGGCCGCTTTGTTCCGTTCCTAAAAATCGCCCAAATTATGTAGATTCACAATCTCATAAAAATATCTTTGATTTCGCTTTGGTCCGGCTCAAATAGCCGAAGAAATAACAGTTTTGTAAGTAATTTAAATATTTTACATTTAGTTATAAAAATATGGCAACACTGCATAATTTCGCTTTATTGAGAACATTCTGGATTTCCGCTTGACTTGTTTTTGCATGTGACGAAATAATGCTTATATGTGATTGGCTTCATTGAGATAATTTCAGAACATTCGAGCAACCTTACCAATGGTATAAATACGATTCGCTGAAAAGCAGTATTATTATTATAATTAATTGGATGTTTCGTTGTGGTAACTAAGAATTGGAAAATTGTTAACTGTGTGAAGTCATAGTTTTTTGGCCGCAAGTCTTTGGTGATCTACGTGATTGTGAAGAATTAAGCTATTGAGCTTTAACCTGTTGCTTTGATTTATACTATTCGGGCTCCTAAGTGGATTGGAGCATATTTCTTAATAAAGAAGATATTGTGGTAGTCTGAGCTGTGATTTAGCTAGACTATATTTTTGCTGTCGCTGGTTCGAAGGTCAGATCCAGCAAGAAGATTAAGAATTATCGTTTAGTAGACACCGAGATTGTGTTATTGGCGAGGCCTTCTTAGCAGGCGCCAAAAAAGGTAGACGATCAAACAACTTACTAAGTTACCAAATAAATTCTACAAAATTTCAAAAAACTTTTTAACATCGGAACAAAATTTAAAAAACTTTCCAAAATTTAGAAAACTAAAATTTGTGGAAGTAACAACTGTATTTAGAACTCATTTCTATATTTATTGATACAATTCATAATATTATCTATCTTAAGAAAGTTATTTAAAAATATATTTTTTAAGCTATGTTTGCTTTTGGTCTCTAAATTTGTTGACATAATAATTTAAAAAGATCTAACAAAGCGACAATTTAAATCACTCAGGTCTAACAAAGCAATCCTAATTACTAAACCCAACAAAGGCTCCGGAGTTGTGATTCTTCATAAATCTGACTGCGTGAATAAAATGGAGTGCATTTTATCGGACATAAGTAAATTTAAACTTCTTGGCCCTGTCAGTGAATTCGACAAAACTGGAAAAAATTAAGCAAAGCTCCAAAGACACTTGCTAAAACTCGTTAAAGCTAATGAATTACCTCAAAATGTTTGCCAAGTCATCAAACCCACTAAGTCACAAAGGCCTAGAATGTATGGACTACCCAAAATTTATAAACAAAATGCTCCTTGTTGCCCCATTCTTTCCATGATCGGTTCTGCTCAACACGAATTGGCTAAATTTCTTGCTGCTCTACTTAGCCTGTTTTAAATCGTTACTCAATCAATTGCATTCAAGATTCTTTCACCTTCGCTGAAAGAATACAAAAACTCAGCGTCAATCTTAATAAATGTTTCTTAGCTCATATGATATTTGTAGTTTATTTACAATGTTCCTTTAGCTGAAACGATCAAAATTTGCAGTCAAGCTCTCTACAATGGTGATCTTCCTGAGCCAATCATTCCAAAACAACTTTTTACTGATTTAATGAAAATTGCAACATCTTCCGTTGAATTTAGTTTTATTAATTGTATGTACAGGCATATTGACGGAGTCGCTATGGGCAGTCCGCTTGGTCCGGCTTTGGCAAATATTTTTGTTGGATTTTACGAATCTAAACTTTTCGACAAAATTTCCAAACCTCAAATCTATTACCGTTACGTCGACGACACATTTGCTCTCTTCCAAGATGAAGTGGATTCTGAAACATTTTTAACTAATTTGAATTCTTTGCATACTTGCATTCATCCTCAACAATGCCGTTTGCTCTCTTCCAACGACACATTTGCTCTCTTCCAAGATGAAGTGGATTCTGAAACATTTTTAACTAATTTGAATTCTTTGCATACTTGCATTCATCCTCAACAATGCCCCGTTTACTTAAAGTTACCGTGGATTGGTGAAACTTTTGTTATATTTGAAAAGAAAATTAAGAGTAACATTCTAAATTGTTTTTCAACAGTTCAACCGCGAGTTATTTTCTCTACCAGACGAATTCTTCCTGCAATTTACAAAGACGTTCTACCTGCTTCTCAACAAAGCGTGGTCGTATACCAATACGTGTGCCGCTGCGAATGTCGGTATGTGGCCAGAACTTCTCAACGTCTGCAGAACAGAATCCGCCAACATGTCCCGAAAACTATCCGCAACAAAACCAATTAAGAAAGAATTCAGCCAACGCGAAAAAGTAAAATAAACTTTTCCACACCTATTTGTGATTCGGCTATTGGCACTCATCTTCTGAAACATCCAAATTGCGCCCTTCACTACAGTGATGATCAATTTTCAATTCTATCCAAAGCCAGATCTGAATTTCATCTTGTTGTATTGGAATCTATTCATTAACCTCCAGCAAATCTGCATTGTGCCATCAAAAAGAGTTCGTTTATAGGCTTAAATTATCAACATAATTATATTGGTTTTAATTTTATTCGTATTCAGACTTCAAATAACAACTATAATTTGGCCAAGTTAAACATCCAAATTCCGTCCAATAAAAATTGTTCCATTTCTAACTCGACGAAACGACAATTTTTTACTTTTCAACCGCTTGGTGGCTGATGCTTCTAAATCAACTGCGCTTTTGTATAAATTCTTACTCGGCGAAACGACAATATCTTATGCAATAAAATTTCGAATTTTCAGTTTTTTACTCATTGTAGCGATTTCTGATGAAAGCTATGCAAAAAAGTTAAGAGTTTTTCTAAACAGCCTTTTTCAAGGCTGCTCCCTCTTTTATCAAAGAGTTTTGTCTATATAGATGGCCACGTCCATAGCGACATTTCAGGAAAACATATTAATTTAAAAATAAATTGATTTGGCCCTATTGATTGATTAATTGTATTCTTCTCATTTTAAAATAGGAAAATCGTGACCCTAAAAAACCGAAATATTCCCAAGAACAAACATGAAGAAACTAAAAAAACTCTGAATATAAATAACATTACTATGATGTCACAGACGTCTTAAACGTTTCTAGATTTTTAGTATCAACATGCCAAAAAAGAATATTTTTCAACCTTCAGTGAAATCAACGCTTGCTTCATTTAGAGCCACAGTGGACAACTGGTGATCCTAGATAATATTTCATGTGGTTGTAATCGGTCATCCATTCAACTAATTTAACCGAATAAGATTCTCTTTTTATCGCAGCCTTGTTTTGAAATGAGGCAATACAACACATAGGACTACAAATTGTAGAATATAGTTCTCAAGCAAACAAAAACGTTTTCATGTGCGAAAAAACAGAAGATAAAAAAAAGAATTAACTTTGCGATTAAAAGCCAGTAAGCCACGTTCAATATTTTTTTTGCAGTTATTCCGTGTCTTCACCTGGTTTTTTAGGCTTTAATCAAAACTAATTTTGTAAAGTGACTGGCAACAACAAAAAGGTTGTGCGTGACTGGTTTAGAGAATGAACTTTGCATTAAAATCACCGGTAGCGGTGAAATACGTTTATGACAATAATAAAAACTAATGTTCAATAATGTAGTTTAGTTTATCTCGTAAGTTATTTTAACTTTTGTAGTAGGCTCTACTTTATAGTTATTTTAGTTGTCCGCATTGTCGGCAGCTTGGTCAAGTGGTCAAGAGCAAGCTTGTGGAGTCTAAAGGGATTTTTTCAGACTCCAACTCCAAATCCAAAACGTCTAAAAAACAACTCCGACTTTACTCCAAAATGTTTGACTCCGGCAACTCCGACTTCAAATCCAAAACTTTAAAAGCCTAATTTAGCGTAAACAGAACCTCCAAAAACAAAAACGACTCCGACTCCGCCTAATCTTAAAAACCGACTCCAACTCCGCTAAAGTTTAAAAACAACTTGGACTCCGATTTCTCCTTAAATGCAACTCTGTCGACTCCGACTCCACAACCCTGGTTAAGAGCGCTATGATTGTGATCGACGTGGTTGCAGTTCGAAACCTACTCGCGTCATTCTGCTGTGTCCTTAGGAAAGACACTTTACGACAAATTTCCCTGTTTAGCTGTCCAACCAACCAGTTCTAAATTTTATTCATATCTTTATAAGACTAAAAAACTAAATGAAAAATTTCAACTGGACAGCAATATCTTGGTATCTTCGGAAGCAGGTTGGGATAATTGCTTGCCCTATGTATAGCGCCTCCGTCGCTTTCCTACGAGTTAAAAAGATAAATATAGAGATGAAATGAAATAAAAAAAATCAATGTATCTTAAACTTAAAATTAGATTATTTCTAATAAGCGATATCTAAACAAAAAAGTAGTCACGGAATTTTGAGGCTTTCCATTAAAAAGAATCTATTTTTCAATTTTTTCAAGACTAGTTAAAGACCTCTTTAAAAAAACGTTATTTTCATTGATCAAATAAACTTTGTAGGAAACTCAACTTCTACAAATCGTTCTTACTGCTTCAAAGGTGTTGATTTTATAAATTGTCATATAAAGTTTTGTTTCTTCGCTACATTTTGTGTTTGATTCTTTGCTGGCAAGTTTTTAAACCTTTAGTTTTCGATTGTTGTTACTTCCACAGAATTAGTTTTTGAAATTTTGTAGAAGTTTTTTGAAATTTATGTTCCACTGGTAAAAAGTTTTTGAAATTTTGTTAAAGTTTTTAAAATTTTTGTAGAACTTAATTCAGTAACTCAGTACGTTTTTAATCTTATAACCTTTCGGTGCTTGTTAAGAAGGCCTCGCCGATAACACAAACTTGGCCGCCTATCAAAAGACAAAATTCTTAAATCTTCTTACTGGACCTGCCCTAGGAACCAGTAACAGCAAAAATATAGTCTAGCTAAACCACAGCTCAGACTACCACAATAACTTCTTTATTAAAAAATATGCCCCAATCCACTTAGGAGCCCACAATAGTGTAAATCAACAGCAAATACAGATTCAGTAGCTTAATTCTTCACAATAACGTAGGCAACCAGAGACTTGCGATCAAAAAACTATGAAGTCACACAGTTAACAAATTTCCAATACTAAGTTACCACAACGAATCATGATGATGCTTCCGAGCGAGCCTTATTTATATCACCCGGTCGTGAGTATCTCGAACGTTCTGAAAGTTACTCAAATCAAGTTAATCACAAACAATCACTATTACGTCATAGTCAAAACAGGTCAAGCGGATAGTTTTGGATCTTTCTCTACCAATCAGGAAATTAAGCAGTGTTGCCATTTTCTTGTAAATAAATGTAAAATATTTAAATTGCTTATAAAACCGTTATTTCTTCGACTATTTAAGCCGGACCAAAGCAAAATCAAAGAGATTTTTCAGGAGATTGTAAATATACATAATGGGGGCAATTTTTAAGAACGGAACAATTGTTATTTCCTTCTTTCATTTGTGTTGGTCGGTCGTAAAATTCTATTTGTGGCGCCTTTATTGCTTAGATAATTAGCGCACAATCTCATTCAAAAACTGCTAATCGTTTAGAATTCTAATGATTTTACTTTAAAAAAATGATACCGCAATCATTCAATAAATTCTAGTTTAAATTCTGGAACTGAATAATAATCAGACTTTCTGACTCAGGGGCCAGACGTAGAATGAAACTTGAGAGTCTGGATGGAATTATGGAACAGAGCGAAAACAAACTTGGGAAGATCATCCGTGAATAGTTAATATAAAGTTTTGTTTTGTCCAGTAAAGTTGTTGTGGTTAACTTTATGTGATTTGCAACTATACCAAGATTTGTCAATGCTTGAAAAAATACTTTTTGCTCAATCAGGTTTGCCTAAATATTTAATTTCTGATCAGAGTTTTGTTTCGAATTTATAAAGCAATTAATTAATCTTCCGCAAAGATTAGGATGCATCATTATAAAAGTGATAATTTCACGTGCACTGCTACCTGTCCGAAATAGCAGATCATCAATTCTTTATTGAACCATATATATGAGTCATGAAAAACTTGAGATCAGTCTTAGTTTGGATTATTTGTGGCCTTGATCTTAAAATTGTGATAGTGGTCTCGAGGTCATGTGATTTCGGTCTGGTATTTTAAAAATTGGTCTCAAAACTGAAATTAAAAAAAATTTTTTTACTTGATGTGATAAAAAATTTTTTCAAATTGATTTAAAATGAAACTCTATTGACCAGTTTTGTTTTAATTTTCAGTTGCAAAGGAAGCTGTGTCCGAACTTCTTTAATTTCATAATTTTGCTGCTTTCTCACGTCTAATCTGTTAAAGATTTGTATTGTGATCTGCTCCATCTGTGCATGAACTGGACACTTGCAGAGGTCAATATTTTGCGTTTGAACCCGTCTGTACTCGTCGGTATTTTCGTATATCCGATTCTACCCGGTTCATAACTGTTCATTTTTGCATACCTTCATCAACAATGATTAAACGTTTTAGTAAAATACAACAGCCTGGGGTAGTAAAAGGATAAACCATCTGCTCTTGTTTGTGTCTGACCGAAGTGTCCCTTAAAATGATGACAATGACGACGACAAAAGTATGAAAATATAAAAATCAATTTTTTATAAAAAATAAATATTAATGCAAACTCAAGATTCAAAATTTGCACAGTATGGTACATTTATTTTTTTAAAAATTGTTTTGGCCCGTCTGTACTCGCCAGTTTGGGCCAGCAACCGAATAAAATAATAAGTAAAAAATTAAAGTTTCGCTCTGACGTCAGCCAAAACAAAAAAATGTGCAAAATTGTAGATCCTCTTTAAGTTGATTTTGATTTCAATATATGACGTCATAAACAATATATTTTATTAAAAATAATTAACTTTGCTTAAAAAAAATCTTTAAAGTTATTTGATAACTTGGAGCTGAATGTTTTTAAACATCAAGTTTTAAAACTTTTTCGAATAAAATTTATTTCTGACTCCAATAGTAATATCTGTTATGTTAAGGATAAAATTCCCGAGAAATTTCTTGAGAAAGACACGAGTTTAAGAAATCAGCCACAAATTTATAGGAATAACACCAAAGCTTTCTTTTTTTACAGGCTTCTATTTCTACAAATAGTTCAACAGTTTTTTAACTACTGTGTTTTTGGGTACCACATAAACGCAAAATAAATTTCATTTATTTTCATTACTTTTTGCTTAAAAGTTAATTCAAAATAAAGTTATAGGTGATTCATCAAGTAACTTCGTTTTATAAGTGTAAAAACTACTTTTCTTTATAAATTTATAAATTTTGCACTGGTAGACTAAAATTTATTTAACTTAGGTTTCGCTGATAAAGTAGTAGAATAACCTTTGTAAGCCTTGCTTTTATATTTGTGAGAGAGAGAGAGAGAGAGAGAGGAGAAAAGATTGTTTTGGTCAATGATAATAAGGCACTTAAAAAAAAAACAAAAAAAGTAATTGAATTTAGGCAGGGTCAGGCAGCATCAATGTTGAAGGCCTTGAGACCAAATTTTTGTGGTCTCGGAGTGATGCGGTCTTGGTGTTGAGTTTTCGAAATTGGATTCAAGACTAAACATTTTTTGATATTTTTGTAACTTGCTGTGATTGTGATTATTTTAGCAATTTTATTAAGAATTACAATCAATTAATCAGTATTTTTTAAAATTTGAAGTGATAAAAAGCTAAGAGTCTAAACTTCTTTAATTTCTTAGTTTTTCAGTTTTGGCAAGTTTAATCCGATAAGTTTTTTTACCGTGAACTGGACAGACCATTTGCGAGAAGCTTATTTAATTACAAAACAACTTTATTTTTATTGTTCCTTTCGACAACAAAAAACTGGTAATGTTTTTTTAATTTAATGCTTTAAAAGTTTTTGTTCACCCACACTGTCAATTGTTTACATTTGGTTAAACCGATGGTGAAGAAATAAAGTTATCCCGTTAGGTAAGCATTTGGTTCAGTTTGGAAAGAAGTTGTATGAAAAAACGAAGGATATAACACAAAAAAAAGAGACCTACAGCAGGAAAATAGATTATGCTATTTAATTTAAATGAATTTAAAAGTCATAAGCCTTAAACAATTTGAAGCGTGGGTGTGTCGATCAAGTTTGCCATCAATCACGGCGTTCTTTAACCACTTAACCACGCTACCGACAACACACTTTCAAATTTAACACAATAAAACCATAAAACTATGAAACCACAACCCTACCGTTTGTTTCATTTTGTCGGTTTATCAGGGGATCTTATTTAAATGGAATAGTTTATAATCACATAAGCTGATCCAACTTTGAAGTAAAACCGCGATTTTTATTTAATTTTTTTCATTTTTTCAACCCTATGTTTTTCCACTTGATTCTTAGGAAAACATCGAAGGCGCTATATGAAGCGATTAACGCAACCTGCTTTCTGAGATACCAAGATAGTGCTGCCCAGTTGAAATTTTTCATTTTGGTTTTTTATCTTTTTTTATTTTGAATTATGACTAAAATTCGCTAAGACCATCCAGCAGAAAAATGTGCCGTAAAACGTCTTTTCCAAAAGCACAACAGAATATACAAGTAGGTTTTAACCCGAGAATGTATCAATTGCATCAATTATAATGCGAAGACATGTAGCTTATTATGATGTCATAAAGCAATTACAACAAGGAAAAGTATTGTGATAGTCACGAATCAAAATTTAAAATTTTGTTTATAAATGTGAAATGCATGTGTTTACATAAAAATAACCAATTCATTTCTTAAAATACTTTATGCTGTGTTCAGTCTTGTAATAAAGATTGCTATGACTCGATCCAACTGTTATTAATTGCGAGATTTTTAAAAAAGCCTTGACGTTAAGCCCTATTATCCCCCAAGTACAGCAAAAATAGCGTATTTCTACTTAAAAATCATCCAATAATTACAACGCCAAGGCGCTTCGTCTACACTGCTTCAATGTCTCAGCCTGTACTCGAGACGCAAAGGTCCGAGTCCAGTCCGAGACGAGACTTTGTGGTTACAACACTGAGACTTCGAAACACGTATCTCGCGACACGTCTCGAGACATCAACTTCTTATTAATCATCTTTTATATCCGAGCCACTTCTAAGTCTCATTAAATCTATCCTTGGAGTTTTATAAAATCTTGGAATCTACGGCAAAATTGTTGATGCAGATTATCCAGTAACTTGCTGTATTTATTTACATGTTTAGAAGCTTCTTTCATAGTCACTAAAGTGGGGAAATGTACAAACGAATTGCTTAGCAATTGTTCTAAAAATAAAGTCAGTTTAGATTTAAAAGCTTTAACATTCGTGTACATCTCGAGAGCGAAAAGATTTTTCCCTTGCAACTTCGTATTCAAGTCATTCATGTGTGTCAATATGTCTCTTGCAAAAAAAAAATCACAAAGTTAATCTCCGTCTTTTAGTTCAGGAAAGTCATCACCTTTTCTGATTAACTACATAAATAAGCAAATGGCCTGTTTAAGTACCCAGAAACGTTTACATGCTTTTCCCAAACTTAACTTAACATGAGAATGGTAAAGCAAGTCCTGGTGATCAGAATCGATTTTTTCGAAAAACTTTATAAACTGTCTATGGTGAAGTCCTCTTCCTTTTATGTAGTTGATCAGTTTTATCACTGCCTTCACCACATGATTAAGCTGCAGTACAGACTTACACAAGGCCTCCTGATGGATGATGCAGTGCAAAAAAGTTATATCCATGTCAGGGTTTTCCTCTTTCATCTTATCTTGTGATATGTGATTAAACTAGAAGTCACAAATAAATTTTCAACGATTTTTTAACTGTAATGTAACAAACGCTTAGTTATGAGAAAAGAATTACAGGCATAAACAAGGAAACTTCAACAAGATCAATTGATTCGTATGCTTGGGCATTGGAATGTGATTTTTCTGTAGGGAAAAGGGAAACTATATTCAACAATCAGTAATGAATTGCTTTTAAGTACTCGTTCGTGGTAATAGCAGGCGGGCCAGATTAAACAAGCTCGCGGGCCGGATTTGGCCCGCGGGCCGTAGTTTGCCCATGTCAGTTATAGACGATAAGTTTTATATTTAAAAGATTAAATGTGATAGAGAAGTGATTAAAGTTCTTTTAAGTTAAAAATGTTTGAATATCAAGTTAAAACTTACTTTAAGTAAAGTTAGGTTTAGATTTGAGTAGTAATAACCTTATGCTTAGAATGAAATTGCTGAGAAACTTATTTACGGAGATACAACACAATCCGGATTGGACAATAAAGTTTGTGAATTTGGCATATTAACAATCGCTTATCGCATAACGACGTCAAATCACGTGACCAAAAAAGTCAATTTAGCCTCGTTTTACTTGCTTTAAGAGAAAACAGACTTTAAAAAATGAAATTCTTTTGATTTTTAATATCAAAATCACCAAAACTGTTGCGGTTTTCGTCTCAAAAAAATTATACTGTCTCAGTGTTTTTCTTTAGACATAAGGTCTAGACCAGGGGTCGGCAATGCTTTCTTTCCAGTGTGCCAAGTTGTAAAATTCAATGTCAAAATATACGTTTGCGTGCCGATGAAAAATTGCGTTGTATAATCAGACCTGAGTAGGGTTACCAACTTTTTGTTTCGCCATTCCGGGACACCTTAAATACAGGGGCGTCAAACCTTTTTAAGCCGAGGGCCATTTTGGTTCATTAAAAATATTGGCGGGCCAAGCAAATGAGACAGCCCAAAATCGTAGTGACCTCAAAAAAAAAAAAAAAGGTCCTCACTTAAAATCAGTCTACGATTCCCCAGTTTTCGTTCCAAAACATTTTAAAACGTGTTTTTGAAAAATGTTCACGACGCCGTGTGCCGTATAAAATCACCTCGCGTGCCATGATTGGCACGCGTGCCGGGGGTTGCCGACCCCTGGTCTAGACCACTGTTTCCCAACTTTCTTTTGTCCACGTCCTACTTAATCACTTCTAAAATCTAGATAAATCACTTCCAAGTAATGATTTAATACACCATATACTTTTGTAGTTTTGAT
This sequence comes from Diplosoma virens, assembly GCA_963680785.1. Taxonomy (NCBI): domain Eukaryota; kingdom Metazoa; phylum Chordata; class Ascidiacea; order Aplousobranchia; family Didemnidae; genus Diplosoma; species Diplosoma virens. The sequence continues at coordinate 40,962,461 of OY796880.1, forward strand.
TACCAAATAAAAATATTAGGATTATGGAGCAATGTCACCCAGACTTAATATGAAGACTTTGTTCTTTACTTTTGCCTTCATCTGATTTTGTAGTCGAATAAAAAGCAGAAACAATTGTTTGCTTTATAAATCTGTGTAACATTGCTCTATTTATGTCCAAAAAATCTAGTGAAAACCAAAACAAGAAAGATCTTGACATTAAATCTGTGCGGCAGTCAAGTGTAATTGGTAAACCGAAGACAGAATGATGAATAAATTAAATGTGTGATTGCTTCATTTGTATTTATTTGAATGCGACGCTAATAGATTACAAGAACAAAGATTCTGATTACCAAAACACTTAAAAACAAATTAGCCCTCGATGGGCCGTACGCCCCACGTTGGGAACCACTAATCTAGAGTAAATCACAAGACTGAACCACTGGCCTAAACTAAACATCAAAAAATAGTAAGTTTTTGAGTCAAGATGCTCCACAAAAAGTGTCACAAAATACAATACAAAAAGAACAAATACAGTAATTGGAGTATTTTAAGCAGGATTACAATTATAATAAAATGATATTTGAAATGCAGGGTTGACAAAATAAGTGATTCATATCGATAATAATTAGCAGTCGAAATGACTAACTTTTAAAATTACATTGATTTAAATTTTTTTTTACACTCAGTTTAGAAGCAATCAGCAGTTCTCATACAAGTAGCCATTCTAAATAAGGAGGCAAGATAGCGATTAAACCATAAACATTGTTGTTACTAAATTTTTAGAATGAATCTAGTCTGCAATGATATGAACGTAATTTATCAACTCTTTCTATAGGTGCTCTAGCAGAAGAAGGTGATTCAAACTCTTTTTTTCAAGGCCATAACAGCAAGACAAGACTGTTATCGATTGCTATTTTCATTAAAACAGGACTCCTAGCATTTAGTCACCCTGTTAAATTTACTAAGCAAAATTAATTATCTGGTAAAAATTCCATTAAGTTAACAGCAATCAGTAAAAAAGTTTGTTAAAAACATTCCCGGAATTTGATGTTTAACTAACGGATAAATTTGAAAAAGTTTTTACAACTATATTTTGGGAAAATTAAATTGAACAAAAAACAAAATTATCAAAGGAAGTTAAGCGTAATTGTTCTTTGTCAATTTAACTATGATAGAATTCCTCTTTTCATAGTGATAGAGATGCTTGTTTAATTAAAATGTAACCTTAGATTACTATTAAAAAAATAAAAATTTATTGTATTTGGAATAATTATTTAATAATTATATAATTAAAAACGATTATGATTATTAAAAACGAATTATATTTTTGTAAAATTTTTTTGGTCTCAATCTCGGTCTTGATTGTTTCTAGTCTCGGTCTCAAATCTTTGAGAAGTTGCACTTTGAGAAGCCCTAATATTTTTTTATTTTTTTAATCCTTATATTTATCCTCCTGACTCGCAGGAAAGCGATCCAGGCGCTAATACAAAGAGTAAGCAATTACCCCGACCTGCTTCTAAAAATGCCAAGATATTGCTGTCCGCTTGTAATTTAATGGATATGTATATCTTTCAACTATATCTAGTGAGTTTGTCATTTACTTTGTTCATACACCGATATATACTTTTTTTATGCATTTTGGTAAAAGTTCTTATGCCCAGAAGAACTTATAAACATTATCAAGCACATTTAATAGGATGGAACAATTACTCTGCATTTTTTGACAGCTACCTTATCAAGACAAATAAATAATTTAAATTTTTTGCATTAATCTATAAAAATCAATCTTGGCCTTAGACTCAGTAGGTAATTATTTTGCTTTTGCTTCTTGCTTTTCCCTTGATTACGCCACACGTCTCGCCTTCTGATCACTCCACCTTACTACATTATGACGTAACAATGGTGCAACGACACTTGACCTTTTCTAGTTTTTGATTGTCAATAAATATTATTGTAAAAAAAATTACAAAAGCACAAAAGCCAATTTGTTTTTCGAACCCAAAATTTTTTTATGCGACCCCAAATGGGGTTGCGATCCACAGTTTGAGAAACCCTGATCTATATCACTCATTACTGGAAAATAAACAAATACAAAATATTTTACTTACAGTGCTAAGCACACGATAGGTCGCAAAATGGCACTATACAAAAATATCAGTTAACATCAGCTTTTATTTCATTATTACGATGAAATAATGACTGAACGAATTTGTACACAATAAATGAGCGACACTTTAAATTCAAGTGAACTATATAATTAGTTTAGTAATTTAAGCTCTAACTTTGTTATTGAGCACTTTAGAAGTACTGATTTTCATACAGTGTAATTAGTTTAGTAATATATTTTCAGTGGTGGCACGGTACTTTTACTCGGGACTTTTGAATAATCCAATTTAATAGTTATAACTATTAACTTCTCTGTCATACATTGAATTTCAATTGACATTCAAAAATAGTGTAATTCAAAAATAAAAATAAAAAAAAATTTCAAAAATAGTTTTTTTATTACTATTAAATTGGATTATTCAAAAGTACCAAGTAAAAGTACCGCGGTATTTTGTGCCCACCACTGTATATTTTGGCATATAAAATAAACATTACAATTGTGGCTGAAATCGTCACACATCAAGTTAAATATATAAACAACATAAGTGTATTTTTTATATTGCAATATCTTATCTGTGTTTCTTCTGTAACTTCTCTTCTAATTCGTGAACTATAGGGAACCTATCCGAGCTTTCCCCAACCATACCGCTGGCTTTTACACAAGTCTTATGGTTTTATACTATATATATATTAAGGTTGAAATTTCGATATATTAAATTATGACAGGCTTCCACAAGCCAACGATCACTATTATTTACTCGACGATGCAGCCAGACAATACAGCCAAACGGTGCAATCACAAAACGAAATTTTCCCAAGTTTCGCTTGCGATCTACAAACTCACTCTTCAAAACTACAACACTAAACCAAATCACCGAACGACTGGATCACTAAACGACTGAAAGAATATAAATTTACCAAGATCTCAATTTATAGTGTGCTCGCCACGTGTAAGTGAACCAATCAAATTTTATTAGAATCACTGCACGAGATCCGGCGATAAGTACGATCATTTTCACAGGGAGCACCGCCATAAAACAGAGCCGCAAACAATCGAATTAATTAAGGGACTTTCAAAAGACTTCTATACAGTTAATTAATTTTTTTGAATTACATTGCGAGTTCTATGTTAGTTTTTATGACTTTAACAACAGCTAAGGAGCGTCTGAAAAGCAACTTCGATAATTCTGAAAAAGCACGATAAAAAAATTAAGAATGAGATGTAGTCCTATAATATAATAAAAAGTAGTCTAGTTTAAATAATCAGGTTGCCATTATAAATCAACTTTTTATGTATGAGTCAAAAATTTATAATACTTTAAAAAATAGAAAATATTGTATAGGGCTCCACCAAAAAATGCAATTATAATTTAATTTAGTAAAAACCTAACGGTCTGTTTCATCCAAATGCAATCGTATTCATTCAACATCGAGCTACATAACGTAACTTGTCTCCATTCTTTAGAATTGGCCTACTGTTTTGTAATAGTAACTATTATTAAAATTGAGTTCGTTTTGAGCTGGCTTAATTCAATTATATCAGTGAGCTTCAGTGTCCCTCTAACAAAACTGTATACTGTGCAAAAACTTTTTTTTGCAAGCATGAATGATTAGAACAGTGCTTTTCAATCTTTTTTGTGATGACCCAAACGCTAAACGAAAATAAAAAAAAAAGTTTTGATAATCCAATCGTTTTTAAAGACTTTATTGCAAGCAGAAAAAATGAACTAAATACAAGAAACTAAACTTTCTGTCTCGGATTTCTCAATTTTGCCCCTAAAAGTACTGATATCTAAAAAAAAAGAAATAAAAAAAGTGCTCATTTTGAATCTGTCTCGGATATCTTGATTTCCGTACCTGAAAAGTAGAGATATCTAAATCAATAAAACCACTATCGAATCACAACAAAAAGATTTAATTTTTACACAGCTACAGTCGTCGGCGACCCAATCAAAACCGCATTAGCTATATAAAGACAAAATAAACATTATTTCAATTTTAATTTTGGCATGTTTTAGTGCCGACACCGAAATTTTACTGCGAAAAGAGGCTCGTGGCACTGAGCCTTACCCACATTGTGTACCTTGGAGAAAACACTGATGAGCTTAACTCGCTTATGTTGGTATTTAATATTTACGTTTACGATTAGACGAAAAAGCTTATGCCACTGCAAGGTGCTCCAAAAAGCATAATAGGTCTACTTTACTTTTTAAAGTACTTTTGAAAAAGCTTTATAGTAATCGTGCTTATAGTAATCTTGTTTTCGCATTACAAAAACCTCCCCATAAAAATTTTTTGCCTACGCCACAGATCGTACCCGAATTTCAATTGATAACCTTATTTTTAGTTCTTCAAATAGCTTTCCGGAAAAAATTTGAAGTTTCAAAAACGAATAAAGACTCTTTTAGTAATGTGCTCATCATGGGCAAGTTCTTATGATCTTAGAAATGTTTTTGGATAAAGACAGAGAAACTGTTTGAACTGTCTAAAACTCAGTGAATAAAGATAGCAAAATTTTTATTTTATAGAAAATTTTTGGATCTCCAGTTTAGAAACAATGTCCTAGGTTTTGACTTACTTAAAAGCAAGTTTCTCTTGTATAAACTTTAAAGCCGAAAATAATCTTGGCATCTCCGAAAGCAGGTCAGGGTAATTGCTTGCCCTATGTATAACGCCTCCGTCGCTTTCCTGCGAGTCACGAAGATAAATATAAAGATGAAATAAATGCATAATAAACCAAACCTTGGAAAGTTTCTGAGAAACTATTTTGAATTTTGTTAAGTGCTTCGTAATAAAACAAAAAGAAAATTTAAAAACAGGTAGCAAGTGGCGAGTGCCTCCTTTGCCTAATTTAGTGTTTCCCAAACTTGTTTGTCCGCAAACCAAGCAAGTTTATTAAAGATACCATGCAATTTTTAATAGGGATATATCATAAAATTAATATTAATGATTTTCTACCAAAGTAAATTATTATTAAGGAAAAAATAGATCTACAAAAATTCAATTTGGATTTTAAAGAGATAGTTTATTCAAACCAGGAATTTCCAACCTTTTTTTAATTTACGGATCCTTTTTTGCTTAATTTTGATTGAAATATAATTTGGTGGACCCTCCATACAAAAAAGTGTAAAAATTTTTATAGAAACGAAAATTGAAGACCTTTTTACAGTCTTCACTTCTCTGAGGGCTAGCATATACAAAATTCCTGGCTCAAATTAAGTTAAAGACTAATAAAAACAATCATTAAAATAATAAACTTGTAAAACTACTCCGAAATTTTCTTTGAAATTAGAATGAAGTTCTTTTGTCGGTATTTGACAATTAAAGACACGAACTTTTGGCATGGTAGTGGTCAGAGTATTGAGGACCAAAAATTAGGTTGCCTTCACTTTAGTTGGTAAAACAACTTGGGGAGTAAATGTCAATTGTAATGATTTGGTGACCTTTGTTTCGGTCTTTGATGCACGGGTTGTTTTGTTCACTAAGTTGTCTTTTTTATTCTATGGGAATTTTTTAGGTTTAGGGATTTGGGGTTAGAGTTAGAGTTAGGATTAGGGGTTAAGGTTAGAGAGCGTTAGGGTAATAAATGTACTTGTTAACTGCTGTACTCTGTACTTGGCAACTTATAGCATGATAAATCAACAACAATCAACAAACAAAATGAACCATCAACATGTGTAATATTGTGGTGGATTATACCTTGGATTATTGTTGTATCTTTGCACGAATACACAGGTTTATTAAATAACAATAATTAAAATTCACAAAAATCACTTAGCCAAAAAACAACCGTCTTGAAATAGAATGCTTATAGTTCGTTTGCTGTAGTAGCTTGATAACTTTGAACTGACTGATGAACCAAAATAAAGGCGCATATTTAACTTGTAACAATTATGCTTGGAGATGCGCGTGTCCAATAATTGTTCGAGCAGAAGGCGCTGATTAAGATTAGAAGCGTTTAAGAAAACACTACGTCATCGATTGCACAATATCACAACACCTCCCCAAATAAACTACGACAAAAAAATATATATACATTTTAGCAACAATATTTTTTTGGAGGTCTCTTTGTTCTCGCTGATCGTCGTGGATTGTATCGCCCGTACTCGTCTCCGGTTGGTAATCTCGGATTGTTGCGTTGGTTCATCGAAGAAGAACTAGATGCGTGGTCAGTCCCGGCTGGAAGTGTTTCTGTAGACAAAACGCTCGTTGGGATTTCACAGGGATCATCATCTTGATCCGAACCGTAACGAGGTCGAAGTTGATCAAGATGTCTTCTCCAAGTTGGTCCTCGAGGAATGACTCGTACATTGACGCTTCGTGTACCATGGACTTTCGTAACTATCGCAGGCACCCATCGTGGGTCACGATCTCTTCTAGGGCCGAAGTACAGTGCGTAACAAGGGTCTCCTAGTGAGTAATGATGTTCGACTTTCGAAACCACTTCCGAGTCTTCAGCATTTGAATGCTTGCTCGCTTGTTTTGACTGTCTTCCCTGCAGGAGATGCGGAATGGATGGAACCAAAGTGTCAATTTTGGTGCGAATTCTTCTTCCATTTAACAATTCGCTTGGTGACAGTCCCGATGCAAAAGGAATTTTTCTATATTGCATTAGAAATTCTTGCAAAGCTTCCTTTGGAGGTAACGAGGATTTTCTCAATGCCTGTTTGAACGATTGTATCAAACGCTCGGCAGCACCGTTTGTTGCTGGATGATAAGGTGCTCCGGTGAGATGTACAATGCCTCGTTGTTTGCACCAAGCTTGGAACTCTTGAGACATGAATGTTGTGGCATTATCGGTCACCAACGTGTGGGGATATCCGAAATGAGCAAATTCTTGTTCAAGTATAGCAGTGGTACTTTTCGAAGACGTTGAGGTTGTTGGATGAATGCAAGGATATTTTGAATAAGCGTCTACAAGGACTAACCAGTTTCTTCCCAAAAAGTTGATCGCATGGTCCAAGTGGAGTCTTGACCATGGTTTTTCTGGCATCATCCACGGATGGATTGAAGGTTTATCCGGCTTATTTTGAAATTGGCCACAGGAAGTGCATTTGCGACATAAATCCTCAATGTCAAAGTCAATTCTAGGCCAATAGACAGTTGACCTGGCAAGTTGTTTCATCCGTTGCATGCCGAAATGTCCAAGGTGTAATAATTTAAGAATATGATTACGTAGGGTTGAAGGAATTATTACCCGTAAGCCGTAAAAAACGCAACCATTCTCTGTTGACAACGAATTTTCCAACTTTTTGAAGTCTTTAAGCTCTTCCGAAAATGCATGCGGCCATCCCTCCTTCACAAATCGCATTACTTGGGCAAGAATTGGATCCTTGGCAGTCTCTCTGACCACAAGCAATGGATTGTCAGGATTGATTTGATGACTGATTGTTCGAACTAAACAAACGCTATCGACATCATCTTCCATCTCCTCCCCATCAAAACTTGTGTCATTTGAAAATGGCAAGCGACTAAGAGCATCGGCATTGCCATGGTCCTTGCTTCTACGGTATTCCACCGTGTAGTCATATTGATGGACTAGTAATGCCCATCGTGCAAGTCGATTCGCGGCCATTGCAGGAGTACCTTTATCAGGGGCAAACAAGGTCACTAAAGGTTTGTGATCGGTAACCACAATGAACTTACGACCGTAGAGAAACTGATGAAATTTCTTCAAAGCGTACACTAAGGATAGTGCTTCTTTCTGTATTTGGCTGTAGCGTCTTTGTGTCGCCGATAAGACTTTAGAAATATTGAGAATCGGACGCTCGCTTCCGTCTGCAAAGCGATGAAATAATACCGCTCCAATTCCCCATTCTGAGGCGTCACAAGATAAACCCAACGGAAGAGATGGGTCATAGTGCGCAAGTACAGTCTCTGTGCATAGTAACCGTTTGATCTTTTTGAAAGATGTCGCTTCTACTTCACCCCACTTCCACTGTTGTCCTTTGCGTGTAAGCTTGTACAACGGCTCGGTGATTTCCGAAAAATATGGAGGTAAGAATTTAGAATAAAACTGCACAGATGCTAAAAAAGATTTTAACGTAGAAATGTTCTTGGGTGTAGGCATTTCTAGTATGGCATCAACTTTGGACCCTTTTGCAATTCCTCGACTTGATAAAGTGTGACCCAGGTAATCAATTGATACTTGGGCGAAAACACATTTCTCACGGTTGCAGCGAAGACCTTTTTCTTCTAGTCTTTTGAACAAAGCTCGCAGGTTCATCAAATGATCTTTTGCGTTGTCACCACTTACCAAAATATCATCGAAATACACGGCAACTCCTCGCAAATTTTGCGTTAACTGTTCCATGATTTCTTGGAAATACCCTGGTGCGGATTTAATTCCGAAAGGAAGTCTTTTCTGAAGTAAAACTCCTTTGTGAGTGCTGAGAGCCAGCTTCTTCTGGCTGTCAGGAGAAAGACAGATTTGATTATATGCATTAGCTAGATCAATCTTACTAAAGCAGTAACCACGTCCTAGCTTGCGCATTAGATCTTCTGGGAGAGGGATTGGTTGACGATGGTCTTCCAGTTGCGAGTTTACAGTCACCGAATAATCTCCACAAACTCGGATGCTTGCTTTTGCTTGACCTGGCAAAGGAGACTTTCGAATAGGAACCACGGGGGTGCCGTACGAGTTAAAATCTGTAAGCTCCCATACACCTCTCTTAATTGCTGCTTCGTATGCTTCGTTTAAATCTTGTAGGATTGAGAACGGAACAGGTCTTGGCTTTTTGAAAATAGGTTTAGCTTCAGGTTTAAACCGTATGTCCAGTGAAAAATCTTTTAGACAACCCAATGTAGATTCAAATAAAGTAGGAAACTCTCCACATAATTGAATACATGCCGCATGTAAAGAGTTTTCTGGACCAGTTGTAGTGACGTGCTCTATCGTTGCAGTAGATTCGGCACAACTGAAAGGTCACGTCAGGTGATTTTCCATCAATACTTGCAGTTGATTGGAATTGTCCCACGACGGGTAGCGGGCTACCTTCAGCAACTTGATATTGAACTGATACAGGTTGTAGAATGGGTTTACCCAGCGTTTGCCACGTCGCTTCACAGCAAAATGTGTCACTGGCTCCGCTATCAATTTCAAACTTAATTCTGCGGTCATTAAGTCTAATAGTTTGATAGATGAGTGAAACAGAACATTGGACTTTGTGCACCAATTTCACAAGCTTATTATCTCTTAGTCGAGACATGCATACAGATTGCAGATGACCTGTTTTCTTGCAGAAGCTGCAAATAGCTTTAATGTGGGGACAAGCTTTGCTAAAATGTCCAGAATTTCCATACCTGAAGCAGGCGGTTTTTTTTTCTTGCGTTTTGGAAGTTTTGGACTTTGCGTGATAAACTTTCTGCACCGACGTAGAAGGTTGACCGTGTACGGTTTCCTTTGCTACCTTGGCTGCTTCTTCCACTTCTTGAGCCACTCTGATGGCGTTGCTAAACTTCAGTTCATCGTCCTTGAGCTTGAAGAGTGTCTTCAAAACTGCTTCGTTGTCTACTGAACAGATGAATTTAGTTCGCAAGGCTTCATCTAAAGGATCTTTAATGGATTGAAAATCACATGTAGCTGCATCTTGTCGTATTCTGCTTGCCAGTTCAGGAATAGTTTCGCCAGGTTTGCGTTTTATGTCAGACCAGAACTTGAAACGTTCTCTGACAACAAATCGTTTTGGGTCGAACTGCTCTGCCATAAACGTCTGAATATCATTCATGGTTAGCTCATGTATGCTTTTGACAGGTTGTTGCTGAGCCGCTAAGTTGCTAAGCATTTTGTAAACGGAGTTAGATTGGTTGGTAAGAAAAATTTGTGCTTGCTTGTTGTCGGGAATAGAGTTAGCAGTGACGAATGTTCGGAACCTTGCCAAATAATCAGTCCATAACTCAGATGTGGAATCGAATGGTTGAAAACTTGCCATCGGTGTTGGAACATTTTCTCGCGGGTTGTTCAAGCTGCTTTGTAAAGTTTTCAGCTGCTCTTGAAGCATTGTCATTTGCTCTTGGTGTTGCTTGTTCTGCTCGCGATGCTCGTCGCGTAAAACTGCCATTTGCTCTTGGTGTTGCTTATTTAACAACAAAATCAGTTCAGAAATTTCACTCATTTTGACAATTCAAGCTTTAATGCAGATTCAACAAATTTTCTTTAAAATTCTTGACGCAGATGAGTTACTTGAATCCTCGTCGCCACTTTTGCCTGTTGTATCTTTGCACGAATACACAGGTTTATTAAATAACAATAATTAAAATTCACAAAAATCACTTAGACAAAAAACAACCGTCTTGAAATAGAATGCTTTTAGTTCGTTTGCTGTAGTAGCTTGATAACTTTGAACTGACTGATGAACCAAAATAAAGGCGCATATTTAACTTGTAACAATTATGCTTGGAGATACGCGTGTCCAATAATTGTTCGAGCAGAAGGCGCTGATTAAGATTAGAAGCGTTTAAGAAAACACTACGTCATCTATTGCACAATATCACAACAATTATACTCATTATTATTATATCTTTATTTTTTACCTCCTGACTCCCTGACTCACAGGAAACTATCGGTGCCACTATACAAAGAGCAACTGTCAAGCTATTGCATTGACCTGCTTTTGGAGATGCCAAGATATTGCTGTCCGGTTGAAATTCTTTTTTAATATTTTTTATCTTTACGATCGAAAGTTAGCACTGTTTACTAAGGCCACCAAGCAGGGTAAAGTGCCATAAAGTGTTTTTCGCAAGGACACAACAGAATGGCGAGAGTAGGCTTTGAACTGCGACGGCTTTAATTACGTTTGCCGTTAATCACAGCGCTATTAACCACTCAAACACGCTGCCGACAAATTTAAAATAAGGTGAAGATCATTTTTTTGCTTTTCACTTTTTTGCAACCCTAATTCTCTTTTAATTAAATAAACTCTTCACTTTATTTTAACAGTTTTTAAGCTGTTTTAGTGCTACTATGAAGCTTTAACGATTATTTTTCGTGGAGGATTTTTAAGCCCAACCCTTCCCCTTTCCGCGCATGCGCCTATGGATTCATTGATCACAACTTTTTTACCGGTTATTAATCGGGTCCTAGGCAGCGTGGTCGAGTGTTTAGAGCGTGGTGATCATGATCGAAAAGGCCGCGTTTGAAAACCTACTCGAGCAATTTTGTTATATCCATGGAAAAGACACTTTGTGGCACTTTCCCCTGCTTGGCGGTCTTGGCAAACAGTTGAAATTTTAGTCGTATCTCTATAAAATTAAAAACTAAACTAAAAATTTTAACCGGACAGTAATATCTTGGCATCTCCGTAAGAGGGTTGGGTTAATTGCTTGTCCTAAGTATAGCGCCTCCGACGCTTTTTCTGCAAGGCAGGAAAATGAAAATACAAATGACACCAAAAAAATAAACAAACTATAGTGTTGGGCAAAACTTTGTGACACAGAGGACCACCATCTCTTTAATTTTATAAATAATCGCAGGCCATAATGAATAAATATATAAATAGAGTTTTCAAATTATTGCATACATTAATTTCATTACAGCAAAAACTTGTTTGCTTCATTTAGAAAAAGATACTTAGTATCAAATAATAAGTTTTTTTTTGGAGGAAGGGTTTTGATCATTAAAATTAAAGACCAAAACAAGTTTTATCACTGTAATTTTGTACCGATTGCGGCCCAGAAGGTACTTGCAATGAAGTAGTAAAAAGCTAAGACTCGAGCTTCTTAATTTTCTATTTTATTTAAAGCATGCTTAAATTTTTAATAAGACGAATTAGAAAAGGAGGAAAATAACTAAAAACTGCTTTGATTAACCTACCCAAAGATAGACTAACAATAAACATGGGTAATACAGAAAAAAAACCAGCAAGTTGTTAAGCAGCTTTTACTCGTTTGTATAATTCGTTATTATTTCTAATCTTTTTTCGGTAATTAATTAGACTAATTCTATTCTACGTAAACCTAACATAGCCAACAAATACAACAAATACAACACAACAACACAGTTAACCGAGCTAATCAAATATTTGAATGAAGTTTCGGTTCTGGGTATATTCCACTACGGTAAATTCCACAACGGCACAATCCAGCAAGTTAAATTCCACCACGGTAATCTATATTCCATCAGGGTATAATCCATCACGATATTACACATGCTGATGGTTCATTTTGCTTGTTGGTTGTTGTTGATTTATTACGGTATAAGTTGTCAAGTACAGATTACAGTAGTTGACAAGTACATTTATTACCCTAACGCTCTCTAACGTTTGTAGAAGTTAATTCTAACTGCTACCTAAAAATTATTGCCAATTTGTATACAGTTTTATTAAACGAATTTATTGCAGAGAAAATGTAGAAAGGTTATGAATTACTGTAATTACTGAAGATGTAAATTAGAGTATCAGCAAAGTTCGTGGCACAAACACGATATCAATACAATAAAGAGACAACCGAATGAAAACTCATACATCCGATACAACGCCGTTGTAACCAAGGCTCGGGAGCCAGCCTAATTTAGATTAGGCTCCAAATCCAGAGCCAATTAATTTTAAGCTTTGGCTTCAGCACCAGCTCTGGAGCCAATGCTTGACTCTAGCTCAGCTCCGGCTCCAGCTCCAACTTGATAATGCATTTATAAGTATTGGCCAATAAGGGATAACTAGATGATATATCGATCATCAAAAAATTCACTAAAAGTATATATCTCAAACAAAAGAAGACTCAATATATCCATCACATATACATACAAAATAAATCATCCAAGCACAATCATTACCACAGATGTCAATGCGATTATGGTATGCACCAACAAAAGGCCATAGAGGAGAACTGATTAAATAATTCGAATTGCGTCACATCAAATACAAACACTCAACACGTCGACCACTAAATTAAACACAATAGCCTACTTAACCAGACATCACAGCTTCAGCAGACTTGAGTGATTGCACTAGCTGGAAGACCATCCCCTCCCTCACATTAGATCATTTATTGTTACTCACCGCCCTAAGTATATATCATATATTACAAGAAATTCCATATCACTTCACTAAAACAATAACAAACAAAATTGGACATCATTTAAACATCATGTTGAAGATCTCATCTTCTACAGACCCCATTTCACAAATGTCCATAAGGCATCCATGAGATAAATAAACATCTTGTCAAGGCAATACATGTGAATGCCGTTAAACTCTTCATTCCTACAGAAAATTAGAACAGCACAAATTTACCGTGATAGGATTTATCGGTCACCCCTGAAACACCTAGGGTCACTTTCATCAAATACCTCACAAATATGTACAACACTGCTCCCAACACTAACACAATATTACATCTTGGAAAAGCTTCCCCAACCATTTCCATCTTAAAATCAAACAAGGACCACAACATTGGCACAAGCTACCGATCCATATCACTTTTATCAACCATTGCCAAAGCACTAGAGAAAGCGCTATTACCATAAATAACAGAAAACATTTTAATTATTTCTTATCAGTATTGATTCAAATATAAACACTCAACATAAACTTCTTTGCATAAAATCTTCCAACAAATCACAAAAGGCTTCAACAATTCAAGGCAACATCGCACCGTAGCGGTGTCTTTGGACATGAGCAAGGCGTTTGATACAGTGAACAAAACAAACCTGTACTAACAAACATTCCGAACACCATCATTAAATTCATAGCCAACTACATTTAAAGAACAACAAGCATGTACTCAACACAATGGCACACTCTTAAAATTCAAATAAATTAACATCTATAGTACCACAAGGTAGAATTCGGTCTCCAACATTATTTAAAATTTGCATCTCTAAGATTATTTAAAATTACTCTCCTTCCAAAAGACGTACAAATCTCAACACAAGCCGATGACATAACAATCACAGCATCTCACATCAATTACCATTTAAGGACCAACAATTTAACAATATTTTTACAAAGTATTACACTCTTCGTTCTCGACCCTGCTGAATATGGCATAACTTTATCACTTAATTTAAACAAGCAAACACTATCAACATTAAAACACCCAAAAACTTTTGAAATTACTTTTGACCCAAAGCTAACATTTTCACAATACATAAATCTTACCGTCATTAAAGCAAAACAAACCCTTAACTTTCTCAAAGCACTTTTTTCAAACAAATGGAGTAAACAAAACAAACTAATCATTTCTAGATTTAAAGCTATCATTCGCCCATATTGAATATGTAAACGCCATATGGAGCTCTATCATATTAAACACCAACATTAAGAAACTGCAAATCATTCAAAACACAGCTTTGTTCATTGCTACTGGCTGCACACGAGATACAAACATTCAAAGCCTGCAAGACAAAACCATTGTCCTACCAATGGGCACCTATCTCAAACTCCATGCTACTTATCTCAAACAAATGACTCAAACACAAACACACCCTTTACATAACCTTAATAAACATTTAAATCCACGAATTAATTATGTTGCTTTTAAGTGTAAAAAAATTATTGCTAGGAGCCGAAGCCAGCAAAAATTTTGATGGCTCCGGCTCCAGCTCCGGCTCCTTCAAATTTGGCTGGCTCCGGGCTCCGGGCTCCGGGCTCCGGCCTCCGGCTCCGGCTCCGGCTCCAGCTTTCCAGCCCTGGTTGTAACCGATACAGGACAGTTGGCAGTTGAAACAAAAGAAAAGCTGTATAAAAATCCAGCCGCCAACTGTGTGAAAATTATTATTTATCAAAACCAAAAAAAAATGTAACTTGACTTGAATACAAAAATAAATGACAATTATTACGTTTATATGAAGCGGGCGACTCAGTTATGAAACCACAAAGTAGAAACCAATACTGCTGCAATTTAAAACCTTGCTACTAGCAGCAACCACGTCATCCAAAAAGGAATAAAACAAGAAATTTTGGGCTATCTACGGCACTCCAAGCGGACGCACGAACGCTACGCTGTATAGTAATTAATTTTAATGCAGGGACAGTGAAATTAACGTTCTCTAACCTTAACCCCTAATCCTAACTCTAACTCTAAAACCAACTGCCTAAACCTAAAAAATCCCCGTCGTAGAATATACAGTGTTGGATTTTACCTATGATGGAATGTAGCCTACTGGTGTGGAATTTATTGGTCCAAGTTTCAACCATTTTCATGATGAGCGTGAGCGTGATTTTTAAAGCGGGTCGTTTTATAATGCAATCGCACTTGAGTAAAGCTCTTTTCAACGTGATAGAGATGCTTGTTTAATTAAAATGTAATTTTAGATTACTATTAAAAAATAAAAATTTATTGTTTTTGTAATAATTAAAAACGAATTATAATTTTGTAAAATTTTTCGGTCTCGGTCTCGGTCTTGGTCTCTACGTTTGTGGTCTCGACTACATCACTGTTAGATAAAGTCTGTTTTTTTAATTTTGTTAATTGGGTTTAGGCTACTATTTCCATTTCTCGTTATTACATGGTTTTTCATGCACAAGTGTGGTTGGTTTTCCATTGAAAAAATTAATGTAAAATTAGCCTACACATGATGGGTTTGCACAAAAATTTATTTTTTAAAGTGGGGTGGCAGAACAAAAAACTTTGAAAAGCCCTAATATTTTTTTTATTTTTTTATATCCTTATATTTATCCTCCTGACTTGCAGGAAAGCGACCGAGGAGCTAATACATAGGGTAAGCAATTACCCCGATCTGCTTCCGGAGATGCCAAGATATTGCTGTCCGCTTGTAATTTAATAGATATATATCTTTCAACTATTTTTAGTGAGTTTGTCATTTACTTTGTTTATACAGAGATATATACTTTTTTTATGCATTTTGGTAAAAGTTCTTATGCCCAGAAGAACTTATATTGTACTATGTCAATTTATATAAGCTATTTCAATAATAGAATTAATAAAAATTGTAAATAATAGCTTTTTTTGATTGCTTTCAATAACCTTTTTTTGTATTGAGAGGTATAAGAAATGTCACCGATTGCAAGCTTGTAATCTCAACTGAACTAATTAGTTCATTTCCGGTAAAATTGTTATTATTAATATTTCTATTAATTTTTTTAAACTATCTTATTTAAGTCATATAGACGCCACATAGCTTCCAAAATAATTTTTATTTTGCAAAAGAATAATTCATACCGTATAGGGTTAAACCGAATTTAGTTGATGTAACGCAAAAGTATTAAACGCACAAATTCCCTCTCTAATATCATGAACTTCCTTATTTTTTTATCCTTTTATTTATCCTCCTGACTCGCAGAAAAGCAACCGAGGAGCTAATAGATAGCGCAGGCAATTACCCCGACCTGCTTCCGGAGATGCCAAGATATTGCTGTCCGCTTGTAATTAAATAGACATATGACTGTAATGTAGAACTGCTTGCCAAGACCACAAAGCAGGGAAAAGTGCCGTGAAGTGTCTTTCCCAAGAACACCACAGAATGGCGCGAGTGAGTTTTGAACCAAGATTGTGTTGATCATTAGCACGGCGCTTTAATCTTTCGACGACGCTGGACTCCTCCCTCTCAAAAATCATGAAATTCCTCCCTGAAGACACTCACATTTCAAAACCTATCCCACTATTCTGTTGTGTCTTTAAAAAAAAACCTACGGCACTCCCCCTACTTGGCGGTCCTGGCATGCAGTTTTAAACTTTGGTTATATCTTTATAAAAACTAAATAACCAAACTAAAAAATTTTTGACATCTCCGGAAGCAGGTCGGGGTAATTGCTTGCTCTATTTATAGCGCCTCCGTCGCTTTCCTGCAAATCATGGAGATAAATATAAGATGATATAAAAAGATAATAAGTGCCAAAAAGTCTCGACCTTCGAAAGTTTGTGAGAAACAATTTCGAATATTGTTAAGTGCTGCGAAATAAAAAAAAAGAAAACATAAAAGCAAATGGCCAATGGCGACTGCCTCAATCGTTTAACCTACTGTTTTCCCACACTTGTTTGCACAAACTTTAAATAATTTATTTGAATTGAATTTGACTTTGAACAAACATTGAATTAAACACAAACTATATTTATTTTCCCACACTTTTTTGCACAATCTATGCACAAACACAGCAATACATTAAGAGTCACAACCGACAATATTTTTTTGTGTTATTTACATTGTGGTCAGCAGGTTAGTTATGTTTTTTCTGATCAAAGACACCAGAAGATTTTTGGGGAGAGAGGAAACATTTTTTACATGGTACTTTTTAAGTTGAAAAAGCATTCTCAACAAACGCAAACTTTTGCTAATTGGAAAGACTTTTACTTGAAAATTAGGTAAAGACAAAAAAAGTTCTTCATTGGTATATTTCAGCCCTGGTGTTTCATTCACTTGGCCCCCGAATATCTTTAATAAGCCAAAATGGTTCGTGGGTCAAAAAAGTTAAATATCCCTGTCTTAATTGAAGATTTTTTTATTGGTGTTCGCTTTGCATTAACAAAGATTTTTAAGTAAAAGCATTTTTTTGGTGTTCAACAAGTTTTCTTCTTTAAATTTTCTCCGATACGCTAAAATTTGCGTATTTTGAAAGCGCTTTTTCAAAGAAAAAACTGACTTTTTTAAATGTTATCTTCCATATTAAATTTGTCACTGTTATTTGCAATGTGACATTTCAAAAAAACCTTTGGTGACCACCTAGTTGTCTAAATTAAAATTTTATAAACTTTGTAAAATTTACTGTTGTTCGAGATTATATAATCATAGAGACGGATCTGACGCAACGCATTTGTCCACCAAAATCCGAGAGTCACTATTTTCTTTCCGGCTGCGGAGTTTTACAGTTAATGCTGTAGAAATTCTTTCTACAGCATTAACTGTAACTTGTTGAAATTCTGTATTGAATTTATAAAAAGTCGAATTTTACATTCTGACCTAAAGAAAAGTTGATAGAGACGAGCATTGGTTCGCGGACCGCCAATTTAGAAACACTGATCTAACTCATCACATTATATTTTGTTTATCAAAACTTATTTACTTTAGCTACACAACCCAGCCATCGGTGGCACATTTCTGTGTCTCTTGATGCCGGTCCCAAGCCCGAATAAATGGGGAGGGTTGCGGCAGGAAGAGCATCCGGCGTAAAAATTTTTGCCAGATTTATACAAATGCGTAATCATTGTAAATCCTTACCGGATCGGTCGCGGCCCGGGTTACCAACGACCGCCTCAGGTGTCGCACAGCAGGTCACCTGCGGAAATTATGCTACTGCAAAACAAAGTGAAAATAAGAGCAGAAAGAGAGGAGGAAGGCGAGTAAAGAAGCAGCGAGAAGCATGGAAAGGAAGATGCTCACTCATAAGGGTGGGTACTTTAAATATTGGAACGATGACTGGAAGGGGAAGAGAGCTGGCAGATATGATGGAGCAAAGAAATGTAGACATATTGTGCCTACAAGAAACTAAGTGGAAAGGGAGTAAAGCAAGGAACATTGGAGGTGGATGTAAAATATTTTACAACGGAGCTGATGGAAGAAAAAATGGGATAGGGATAGTGCTAGGGAGGAGCTGGCTGAAAGTGTTCTGGAGGTGAATAGCGTGTGAGACAGACTAATGGCCATAAAGCTGGAGGTAAATGGGTCCATCCTAAATATAGTAAGTGCATATGCTCTACAGGTTAACAACAGCATGGAGGAGAAAAATGATTTTTGGGAAGACCTGGATGGATTGATTGAAAGTATATCAAAAGAAGAGAGGATAGTTCTTGGTGCAGATCTTAATGGACATGTAGGCGAAGGAAACATAGGGGATGAGGAAATAATGGGGAGGTATGGTGCTGGAACAAGAAATAAGGAAGGATCAATGGTTGTCGATTTTGGGAAAAGGATAGATTTGGCGATTGTCACTACTTATTTCAAGAAGAAAGATGAACACAGGGTGACGTATAAGAGTGGAGGAAAAAGTACCCAAGTAGATTATTTGATGTGCAGAAGGAGGAACCTGAAGAAAATGTGTGATTCCAAGGTAATATTGAATGAGAGTGTTGCACAGCAGCACCGTATGGTGGCATGCAAAATGGCTCTTATGGTGAAAAAGAAAAAAGCAGAGAAAGTAAAGCCAAAGATACAATGATGGAAACTGAAGGAGACAAGCTATCAAGAAGCGTTTAGACAAGAGGTTACCAGGAATCTGGGAGGCAAGGATGGGTTACCTGATGAGTGGGACAAAACGGCAGAAATGCTAAGAAAATAGCTGAAACTGTACTGGGAGTGACATTTGGGAAACGAAAAGGAGACAAGGAGACATGGTAGTGGAATGAGGAAGTTCAAAAGAGCATAAAAGAAAGAGGCAAAGAAAGCATGGGACAAAACAAGAAATGAAAATATTAAAAAGATATGCAAAGAAAAGAAGAATAAGGCAAAGAAGGCAGTTGCAATGGCAAAGGGACGTGCGTATGATGATTTGTATGCTAGATTGAAAACAAAAGAAGGTGAAAAAGAGTTGTACAAATTGGCTAGGCAGAGAAACAGAGCAGAAAAAGATGTACAGCACGTGAGGGTTATAAAGGATGAAAATGGTAATGTGATGCTAAATTCAGAGGCAGTGTTAAAGAGATGGAAAGAGTACTTTGAGAAACTGATGAACGAGGAAAATAACAGAGACCCTAGGATAGAGGAAACAGAAGTGGTTAACGAAGAGGTAAATTGTGTCAGTAGAGAAGAAGTAAAAAATGCACTAAGAAGGATGAAAAAAGGTAAAGCAGTAGGGCCAGATGAGTTGCCAGTAGAAGTTTGGAAGTGCATGGGAGAGATGGGAATATTCGTAGAGTTTTTGACCAGACTGTTCAACAGACTATTAGTGGGTGAACGGATGCCAGAAGAATGGAGGAGTGTGCTTATCCCAATCTATAAAAACAAAGGGGACGCACAGTGCTGTGGAAACTACAGAGGAATAAAGCTAATGAGCCACACAATGAAAGTATGGGAAAGAATTATTGAAACCAGGTTAAGGGATAGAGTGGAGATCAGCAAAGAGCAATATGGATTTATGCCAGGAAAGGGAACCACCGATGCCATGTTTGCTTTAAGAATGTTAATGGAAAAATAAAGGGAAGGTCAAAAAGAGCTACGTTGTATATTCGTGGACCTAGAGAAAGCTTACGACAGGGTTCCACGGGAAGAGCTGTGGTACTGAATGAGAAAATCCAGAATAGTGGAAAAGTATGTGCAACTAGTACAGGATATGTATGAGGGAATCGAAACAGTGGTGAGGTGTGCAGTAGGAACTGCAGAAAGTTTCAAGGTCAAGGTTGGACTGCACCAGGGATCAGCGTTAAGTCCATTCCTGTTTGCAGTGATAATGGACAGGCTAACGGATGAAGTAAGGAAAGAACCACCATGGACGATGCTGTTTGCTGATGATATTATAATTTGCGAAGAGACCAGGGAAGAAGTGGAGCGGAGATTAGAATCCTGGAAGTATGCATTGGAAAGAACAGGGATGAAAGTAAGTAGGTCGAAGACCGAATATCTTTGCACATTGGAGGAAATGATGACGAAACAGTGAAGATGGAGGACACAAAAGTGCCAAGAGTAAAGGAATTTAAGTATTTGGGATCAACGGTGCAAGAAAGTGGTGGTTGTGGGAGGGAGGTAAAGAAGAGAGTACAGGCAGGATGGAACGGATGGAGAAGAGTATCAGGAGTAATCTGCGACAAGAGGTTACCAGCTAGAGTAAAAGGAAAAGTGTACAGTTCAGTGGTGAGACCAGCAATGGTGTATGGACTTGAGACAGTAGCAGTCACAAAGAAACAAGTGGAAGAGATGGAAGTCGCAGAAACGAAAATGTTGAGGTTTGCTATGGGAATGACGAGAAAAGACAAGATTAGAAACGAGCACATCAGGAGTACAGTTAAGGTAGAACGGTTAGGAATGAAGATGAGGGAGGGCAGGGTGAGGCGGTATGGACATGTCATGAGGAGAGATCAAGAGTATGTAGGAAGAAAGATGATGAATGGAGTTACCAGGAAAGAGGAGAAGAGGGAGACCAAAGAGAAGATTTTTAGATGTGGTAAAAGAAGATATGAAGGAAGTTGGTGTAAAGGAGATGGACATTGAAGACAGAAAGAGGTGGAGAATAATGATACGCTGTGGCCACCCCTGACTAATGGGAAAGGCCGAAAGGAGAAGAAGAAGATTTACTTTAGCTACACAACTTTGTAACGGCATTTTGACTCGATCTTAAAAACCTGTATTTTTAAATCGTACAGTAAATGTTGTATGAGAGAGGTTCAAGTTGATCGAAGCTTACTTAAATCAGAGCTTTTCAACGATTTTAACAATGTGCCCCATTTTGTGGCCCATTTTTTACTGAGAATTTGTTATACGACCCACAATAAGATATGGTGAAAAAAACAAAAAGAACACAAGAAATTTACTTTTTATGCAGAACTTGAGCTTGCTTGTTTGGAGATCAAGTCGAGGTTTGATAGGAAACAAACTTACCCGCAAAGTAACATTCAGATTATCAGTTTTAAGACTATCTTGTTCATTGTAATTCTTTTTGAGAAACCCTATTCACACACATTACGTATTGTCACCAAAATATTTTCTTGTATGACATCATAACAATTCTATAATTTAATTTATTGAATGTAGGAATTCAGTCGCTTTAATTTGAAATTAGACAAGTTAGTTGCGAGCATATTCTGTGTTATTAAAAATAATCGTGTGTGTATGCTTTGAGATATAAAATTTTAAAAAAATGACTGCAGTTGAAGTTAACGTTGCTAACCCAATGAGGATTCGAGTAAGAGCAAAACGTTCGTTTTTTTATTGTAATTTTAAATAAAGGCTCTAAAATTCCAAGTCCGCAACAAAATATTAAAAGTAATTGCTCAACTTATCTTAGCAGCTTTGCTGAACTTGCTGTCGGCAGCGTGGTTGAGTGGTTAAAGCGCCGTGCTCATGATCAACATAGTCTCGGTTCGAAACCCACTCGCGCCATTCTGTTGTGTCCTTGGGAAAGATACTTTACGGCACTTTTCCCTTCTTGGTGGTCTTGGCAAGCAGTTCTAAATTAAGTCATATCTTTATTGAATTACGTCGTCGTCGTCGTCATCGTTTGAAGGGCATCCACTCCAGGCCAGACACAAACAGAACTGGGGCCGAGGGTTTATCCTTTTACTACCCCAGACTGCTGTACTGCCTGGATCAGATGCTGGCAGTGATGTTATTAAGCCAGCATCGAGTTTCGTCATCCAAAACCGTCAGACCGCGTGCTCCATGTGGTGCCCGATGTATGGGGTACACTGTTAGTACATGGTCTGCGGTTTGCTCTGAGGCGCCACACTCGCAATTCGGTGAAGGAGCGAGACCCCATTTGTGCATGGACGAATGGAATCGCCCAACACCAGTCCGCAGGCGGTTGAGCTTAACCCAAGCTGCTCGGGGTAAGCCCATCCCAACAGGCCTGACACTGGTCCCGGGCACAAAAGCACGGAGCCTGGAAGCATTTTCACAGTACTCCGCGTTCCATTTGTGATTTGTCCATTCAGAGGCGCGGATGCCAAGTCTGGCAAGATTGTCCAAGAGATTCCGCGCACCTGGCACAAACGGGCGTCTGGATCTTAGTCTCACTTGGCCAGTATCTGAGGACCCATTTAACAGACCATGCAAAATATGATCGGGGTCCAGAGATCCACGGTAAGCCAAGGAGAGTGTCGCTCCCAGTCGGCGAAGCTCAGCTGGCTGGATGCCTGAGAGTACAGGTAGGTGGTCCGTTGGAGTGGGACGCAGGCATCCAGTAACTATGCGCAAGGCGTCATTCAAGACACTGTCAATGAGACGAGTGTGAGCACTGCGACACCAGACTGGCGCACAGTACTCAGCTGTTGAGTAGACTAGAGACAAGGTGGCTATGCGTAGTGTTTTAGCACCAGCACCCCATCCCGAGCCCACGAGTCGCCTCAACAGTGTGACGCGCGATGATAGTTTTTTGCGCAATGCCACTAAATGATGACGAAACGTGAGCGATCTGTCCAGTTTTACCCCAAGGTATGTAGGGGTTGAACAGAACGGTAAAAGTCTACTATTGTTGTAGACCTTTAGCTCACGTTTGGCCTCTCGGTTGTTTAAGTGAAAGGCTGTCGTCACCGTCTTAGTGTGACTGAGCTTCAACCTCCAAGTCTGGAGATACGCTGACAGTGTGGACATGTCTTGGCTTAATGTCCCCTCCAAGTCCTTCCAGTTTCCAGAAGAGTGCAACAATGCTAAATCATCAGCATAAGCAAACTTTCTGGAAATCATGGAAGGAAGATCGTACGTATAGATGTTAAATAGGAGGGTAGCCAAGACCGATCCCTGAGGAACGCCGTTTTTAAGACGGCGTAGCCTGCTTTGCTTGCTGTCACCGGTGGTAAGGGTGAAACTTCGATTTCGGACAAGCTCCATGATCATTTTGACCATGTGCTTATCCGGAAGTAGTCTCAGCAGCTTGCAGGTAAGGCCACGGTGCCAGACAGTGTCATAAGCAGCTGTCAGATCGATAAATACGGCACCGGCCTTCTTTTTAGACTCAAAAGAATCCTCGATGTTCTGGGTTAGCAGAACAACTTGATCTACGGTTGACTTCCCGCGTCGGAACCCAGCCTGCTCTTTAGGGAGCAGTGGATCGATTAATGGTTCAACGCGGGCATAGATAAGCCTCTCGAGGATCTTGTAGGGGACACAGAGCAGAGATATCGGTCGATAACTCTTTGGGTCCCCCACGGGCTTTGCTGGTTTTGGGATCGCGACCACAAGCGCTCTTCTCCAGATCTTGGGAATTTTGATTCGGCGCAAACAGGAAGCGGACAAGCGGACAGCAATATCTTGGCATCTCCGGAAGCAAGTCGAGGTAATTGCCTACCCTATGTATTAGCGCCTCCGTTGCTTTCCTGCGAGTCACGAGAATCAATATAGAGATAAAATAATTCTATGTTTAAGCTTGAATTAGCAAACATAGCAAAATATTGGGTATAGTCATAATTGACAACATTCTTTTTGTTATTTACATTATGCTCAGCAGGTAAGTAGTCTTCTATGTAATAAAGGGCACCTGAAAAATTTTTAGCTAGAGAAAAACAATTAAAAAGAAACCACAGCAAACGTAAAATTTATCGTAATGGAAAAAATATTTATTAGAAAATTGTTAAAACAAAAAAATTTCTTCATTCGTAAAATTTAGCCGTAGTGTTTTATTCAATTGGTCCGCGAATATTTTTGGTAAGCCAAAGTGGTTTTGGCTCAAAAAAATTAAACGTCGCTGTCGTAAGTGAAATTTTTTTATTGGTTTTCAATTTGCATTAAAGAAGATTTTCAATTTGTAACTCAAGTGAAGAATTTTTTTTGTTTTGAGGAGTTTTCTGGCAAAAATTCTATCAAATGCACTAAAATTAGCATTTTTTGGGGTGCTTTTCAACAAAAAAAGTGAGTTTTTATAATACTGTCCTCTATATTAAATTTGTCACTGATATTTGCTACGTGGCTCTTTAGAAAAAAACGTTTGGTCACTTTTGGTTTAAATCGAAATTTATAAATTTTTTTGATTTAATTTTGATCGAGATTATATGACCATAGAGACGAATTTAACTCAATGCTTCTGTTGGGCGAATTTCCAAGGACCTTCTCCCCGGTCTACTGTGTTTTGAAAAAATTACTGATAATAGGACAATTGTTTTTCCCGTTTCGGGTTCTGGCACCCCCAATCGTAACATTGCTTTTTCATGGTCGAGTGTTTAAGGGCGCTGGGATTGTGATCAACATGGTCTCGGTTCAAACTTTATGTTTTTAATCACCTTTTTGGGTCTTCAACTAAATTTGAGCAAAAAATTTAATTTTTAGTAATTATCAGTAATTTATATTTAGTAATTTAATAATAAATTTAATAATAAATTCAATAATAAATTTAATAATTTATATTAAGCAAAAATTAAATTTTAGTTTTAACTTATTAAACTTCTTCTTCTTTCGGCTTCTCTCTACTCGGGGTCGCCACAGCGCGACAGAATTCTCCATTTTACTCGATCTACTTTGTCGCCTTCCCTAGCTCCAACCCTTTCCATGTCTTCTCTCACCAAATTCATCCACCTTCTCCTTAGCCTTTCTCTTTTCCTTCTGCCTGGCACCGCCATCTCCATTATCCTTTTCCCCATGTAGTCTTTTACTCTCCTTTTTACGTGTCCATACCAACGTAGCTTTGCATTTCGAAGTTTGTTTCCCAGCTTTGCAATTTTCGCAGTCTCTCTCACGTATTCGTTTCTTATGTTGTCCTTTCTTGTCACTCCCATTGCCCATCTCATTATTTTCAACTCTGCAACTTCCATTTTTCCCACCTGTCTTTCCGTCACTGCCATCGTTGGTCTAACGATACTCTTGTACATTTTAACCTTAACCTTTGCTGATAACTTTTTGTCGCACAGAACTCCAGACACCTTCCTCCAACTCATCCATCCTGCTTGGATCTTTCTCCTTACTTCTTCTTCACATATTTCATCGCTACTAACTGTTGAACCCAGGTATTTGAAGTTTTTTGCTCTCTTTACCTTTTTTCCTTGCAACCTCAACTCTTCTCCATCATCCACACCCCCAACCCTCAAATATTCGTTCTTGCTCCGGCTTACTTTCAGGCCTCTTCTCTCCAGTGCATTTCTCCAAATCTCCAGATCTTCCTCTAGCTTCCTATGATTTTGTCTAGACAGCACTATGTCATCTGCAAACAGCATATCCCATGGTGCATCCTTCCTGATGCTTTCCGTCAGCCTATCTATGATGATGGCAAAAAGAAATGGGCTGAGTGCTGAACCTTGGTGGAGTCCAACACCTACCTTGAATTCTTCAGTCAACCCTGCTGCACTTCTCACAGTTGTTGTCGCTCCGTCATACATATCCTTGATAATCTTTATATAACACTCTGATGTTTCAGCTAACCGCAAGCATTCCCACAGTTCTTCTCTGGGTACCCTGTCGTATGCTTTCTCCAAGTCAATAACTGTCTTCTGCCCTTCAGTCTACTTTTCCAACAGCATCCTTAGACAAAAGATTGCGTCGGTGGTACTCCTTCCTGACATGAATCCAAATTGCTGCTCAGCGATCGTCACCTCCTTCCTTATTTTAACTTGTTTTAATTTATTAAACAAAATTTAAAATTAAGCAAAAAATTTTGTGTATGCAAGTGCTCAGAAAAGTAAAGACCTAAAAAAGGCTTTATTTTTTGTTTCTAGGAAAAAGTTTTGCATGTTTTTGAATGGGGGTCCACTTACTTGTATTTTGATCAAAATTAAGCAAAAAAAGATCCAAGAGGTAAGAAAAGATAGGAATTCCTGGTTTACCTTGAAGAAAATTATTACAAATTGTTTTATGCTTTAGCCGTCTTAGGAATTCTATCATGAATTCAATAACCTTGCATTTTTTTCCGGACAAACAAGTGCGGGGAAGCAGTAAGTGAAACAATTGAGGCAGTCGCCATTGGCCACCTGCTTTTATGTTTTCTTTCGTTTTATTTCGCAGCACTTAATAAGATTCAAAACAGTTTCTTACGAACTTTCAAAGGTCAGGGCTTCTTGGCACTTACTATCTTTTTATATCATCTTATATTTATCTCCATGACTTGCAGGAAAGCGACGGAGGCGCTATAAATAGAGCAAGCAATTACCCGGACCTGCTTCGGGAGATGTCAAAAATTTTTTAGTTTGGCTATTTAGTTTTTATAAAGATATGACCAAAATTTAAAACTGCATGCTAAGACCGCCAAGTAGGAGAAAGTGCCGCAGGTTTTTTTAAAGACACAACAGAATAACCCGGGTAGATTTTGAATTGAGACCATGTCGATCACAATCACGGCGCCTCTAACCACTGGATCACGCTGCCGAAATAAGATTTATATAGATCCGATATATAAAAAATGGACACTACAAAGGAAATAGGATTTATATGGAGCCCTCTGCAGGGACCTATACTCCATGCGTGCAAGGTGTGGGACGCACACCCTGTAATTTTCCATAGCAAATTCTAAAAATACTTTCTTAAATTTGAAATAAATTAGAACAACGGTGCACAACCTGCGGCCGTCGGTGCGAAACAATGCGGTCGTCAAACATAAATTGTACTTGAAAATGCACGTTGTGGCGGCCGTGCATTGATTAAAATATTTTGCAACGTAATTGTTAAGAAATAACTGTTAGGAACAGTTATGATTTGCTAACTGTTACTTCTTTTTTTTTAGAGATCACTACAATTTTGGTGCAAAAAGTAGCAAATCGGAGATTGATTTCAAGTAAAGACCTTTTTTTCTTTTTTTTGAAGATCACTATAATTTTGGTGCAAAAAGTAGCAAATCGGAGACTGATTTTAGATGAAGACCTTTTTTTTAGAGATCACTATCATTTTGATGCAAAAAGTGGGGTGTTTTCTTTGTATGGCCCGCCAATATTTTTTGTGCGTCAAAATGGCCGTTGGCTCAAAAAGGTTGGACACCCCTGCACTAGGATGAAATAAAAAAGAAACTTGTAGAAGGGAATTCCGGGTTAGTTTCACCAAAAAAAATTACTGGCAATAGATGGTAAGGCGATAAAAGGAAAGTACCGAATTTTTCTTGACTCGATGGCTGCCGCAAGTTAAAACTAACTTTGTATTGCGGCCGGCAATAACAAAAAAGTTGTGCGCCGTTGAATTAGAATAATATTTTTATCAACGCAAAATGTATTTTATTTTACTCTAAAACAACAATTTATGACGTAACAATAAATTTTTATTAAAATTTTAAACAGTTTTTTCTTTTTTTTTAAGAAGAAAGTCAATTTCAATTTAATATTTCAATGTTTTCAATTTAATTTATAAGAATAAAGTCAATTTTAATTTTAATGTTTATTGTGTTTTTACTTCTAAAGCAGTGGTTCTCAAACGGGGTGGAACTCCTCCCCAGGGAGAAATTTCATGATATTAGAGAGGGAATTTTTGCGTTTAATACTTTTGCGTTACATCAACTAAATTCGGTTTAACCCTATACGGTATGAATTATTCTTTTGCAAAATAAAAATTATTTTGGAAGCTATGTGGCGTCTATATAACTTAAATAAGATAGTTTAAAAAAATTAATAGAAATATTAATAATAACAATTTTACCGGAAATGAACTAATTAGTTCAGTTGAGATTACAAGCTTGCAATGGGTGACATTTCTGATACCGCTCAATACGAAAAAAGGTTATTGAAAGCAATCAAAAAAAGCTAATATTTACAATTTTTATTAATTCTATTATTGAAATAGCTTATATAAATTGACATAGTACAACAGAATTTCTTTTGGGCATAAGACTTGTCAGAAAGTCATGGTATTATGGACCCCTTTAGCAAAAATCACCGTAAAAATTTTTTTGATTTTTCGAACACAAAATTATTTTGATACAATGTCCTCAGTCTATACTTTCTTATATACAAATACCAGCTCGTAATTTGTTCTATGTAAGCTGTGATGACCCCTCAAACTTTTTAGATAACAGGATTCATATTAGAGCTGTGCTTGTAATGTGGACCCTTACCGAAAGTGACGTATTTAAAAATATTTTAGAAACTTTAAAGTTTTGTAGTACTTTTTTATGATGCAAGAATTTATTTATTAAAAACAAAACAAAGTAAAGTCAAATCGAGCAACAAAAAAAGTGACGCTAAAATACAAAATTTGATTCATTGGCATCAATCTGATTAGAAAATAAGATCAAATGGACAAAAATATTATTTTCGGAAAATGCTAAAAAAATTAGGAAAAAATTTAATTTTGCTAAAACATTTTTTTAATTACTTTTTTATGTAGTTTTCAATAATGTAAATTGTTTTTTCTAAAATTTTTCATATTCGAGAAATCAGAAGAGATCCATATTATCTCGGGGTCTGTATTACCCGACTTTCCCTTATATTTCTTACAGCTGCCTTATCAAGACAAATGAATAATTTAATTTTTTTGCATTCAACTATAAAAATCAATCTTGGTCTTAGACTTAGTAGGTAATTTTTTGCTTTTGTTTCTCGGTCTTCTCTTAATTATGCCACATGTCTCGTCTTCTGATTACGCCACCTTACTACTTTATGACGCAACAATGGTGTAACGACAATTGACCTTTTCTAGTTTTTGATTGTCAATAAATATTTTTGTAAAAAAAAACAATTTCAAAAGCACAAAAAGCCAATTTGTTTTGCAACCGCAAATTTTTTTACGCAATCCCAAATAGCCTCCCTCCCTCAGTAGGACTTCCATCAGTGCATTTTGGAGCCTATATACACCCAATTATGTTTTTTTATTTTTAGGTTTTTTTATTCAAATTTTGATTCAAACTTTTTGCACTCACTGATTATATAAATGGTTAAACAAACCAAGGTCTGATAATTTTTTTGCAGTCAAGACCAAAATCGAGACCGCAGCACTTTCTATGTGATTGATTTAAAAATTATTATCTAAAAAAAAAATAAATAAATGAATAAACGAATCATTTTGTCGTTGTCGTGTAGACAGGCATCCACGCCGGGTCAAAGAGAAACAGGAATGGGGCCAAGGGTTTATCTTTTTACTACACCAGGCTGCTGTACTGCCCGGATCAGATGCTTGCAATGATGGTGTTGTGCCAACATGCTGTTTTATCATTTAAAACCGTTAGACTTTGTGCCCCATGCTGTTCCCGACGTATGGGAAACGCTGTTAAGGCGTGGTCTGCTGTTTGTTCATTGGCGCTGCACTTGCAATTCGGTGAAGCAGCAACACCCCATTTGCGCATGGACAAATGGAATCTTAATGGTCACGTATAATTGACGCATGTAGCAAAAATTTTTAGCACTTGTGCAACCACAAATCAATTACTGTTTTAGCTTATAAGGAGTAAGAGCTACTGGTAAACATGAGTTTACATTGCTGCTCATGTGTTTCTATGGCATTATGTAATAGGCGTTTCTTGGTATGGCAAGTTTAGAAATATTTTAAACAAAATAGTCGGCAGCGTGGCCGAGTGTTTAAGAAACAGTCCAATTCATAGCGAACATGATCAAGAGAGTCCGTTCAAAACCTACTTGCGCCATTCTGTTGTGTCCTTGGAAATGATAGTTTGAGGCGCTTTCTTTTGTTTGACGATCTCTGCAAGCACCTTTAAGTTTTAGTCATATCTCCAAATAAAAAACTAAAAAATAAATTTTGGGTATAAGGTCGGGGTTATGTTTGCCCTGTAAATAGCGCCTCCGACGCTTTCCTACAAGTCAGGGGAAATAAATATAGGTCAAGAAAAAATACTGTTTTTCCCAAGTACAAAGCAGAACGTCGCGAGTAGGTTTTGAATCACGATGCTCTTAACCATTCATCCACGCTACCGACGAATGAAAAAAAAATGAAGACTTTTTTGTTGATCTTCACATTTTTTAAAGCCTTAAATCTCTTTTGATTGAAATAAGTCTTCATTTATTTTAACAATTTTTAAAGTTTCTTAGTGCTGTTATGAATCTCTGATCATCTCTCTTCATTGAGTGTTTAACCCGCAACCCTCTTTTTCGTGCATAGGTCTATAGATTCATAGATCACAACTTTTAAATATACTAGACCAGGGTGGGGCAAACTCAGAGGGCCACCTATTCATTTTTATAATTAATCGCTGGCCATAATTAATAAATGTAGAAATATGAGGTTCAAATTACTGTATACATAAATTTCGTTACAACAAAAACTTGTTTGCTTTATTTAGGAAAAAAACACGTAAGATCAAGATAATGACGTTTTTTGGTTCGTGTTCAACTTCACAATGAAGATAATTCAAAATAATTGTTAAAATTAAAGCGAAAAAAAAGCGTCGTTACTTTGATTGTTATACCGATAGCAACCAGGGTATATTAATAGAAAAAAGATGTGGTTTCCGGCGTGTAAAAAGTTGGACACCCTCTATGTAATCTAACTGTTGCGATTTAAAACTTGCGTGACGGCCTGATCCCAATTAGGATACGCAAAAATTGGTGTTCTCCAAAAAAAAGATCTTCGATCACGTATTTCCCTATTTTTCTCGCAAAATCATCGTGATCTCTAAAAAAAAGAAAATAAAAAGTCTTCACTTCGAATCGATCTCGTATTTCCCACTTTTCGTCCCAACTTCATAGTGATCTCTAAATTTCCGGAATAAAATCTCGTGGGGCCCGAGGCAACTGCCTCACTCGCCTCACACAATATCCACCACTGAACACACCAAACAATTTTGGGGGCAATATGTTTTTGACCAATTTTTTTGATAATTGGTCAAATCATGATCTCGTATCAGATCACGGAGATGCTGACGTCACTCAGATTTCATTTGAAGAACTTTTTTTGAAGACCACTTTAACGATATTTTAGTTAATGAAATTTTAGCAACTTTATCGCCAACATAGCGTTATCATTATTATATTCTAGAACTCAATTTACTTGAAAAAGTTTTTAAATCGGATATTTATCCAGAAACTTTTGTCTTCCAGTTTAGCGTTAAACTTTTTAACAACTGTAATAAAAACATATTGTTTATGACGTCATACATTCAAATCAAGGTTCGAAACAAGCATTTTAATTTCTTTTGAAAGCAACTTTTGGCAGGTGCTAAATTTTAATATATTTGTAGACTAACTGAAACAGACTATATTTAAAAATCTATGTTTGCTTTCTCTGGCTACTGCTTGATTTAGGCTAAATTAAATATATACTGTATAATCTATCTTGCTGCTGTAGATCTAGTGTTTTTGTATTATTTCATTCGTTTTTTGTTAAAACTAGTTTATCAACCAATAAAAGCTAGCTTTAAAAAATATTTTCATCATCGAATTACTTAATTTCTTGAAATCGAATTAATTTAGTATGAATGTTTTAACAGTAAGAGTGTGAGTAGGAACATTCAAAGCATTACCAGACTTGTTTGTTGGCCGAAAGAAAAATTAAAATAAAGTTTTTTCGCAATCGGATTAGCTTGTTACAGATGGCCCAGATCACAATAATTTTACAGCGTTTTTACGATTGTTGAAATTAACGTGAGAAAGCTGGAAAATTAAGAGATTCGACTCTTAGCTTTTTACTACTTCAAATTGCAGCAAAGCTGGTCGATTGAGTGTCATTCTTAAGCAAATTGCAAAATTCGTAACAATAACATCAAGCAATAGAAATATCAAAAATATCATCTTAAGAAAAATTTAAAAAACACGAGACCAGGAACAAGACCGAGCCATCAAAACAAGGTAAAGACCAAGACGAGCGCAAGACCGCAAAAATTAGTACCGAGACCAAAAGCAGTCTCGAGACCTTTATCACTGACATCTGCACAATGTCTTGATGCTGAAGTGTTGAAGGTGCTGATGTCAGTATAGCAGGTAACTATAGATAATTTAGAGCAGCATATCAGTAACAGATGAACTATGCTGAATAAAATTGGTTTAGACCAGTGGTTCTCAAAGTGGGGACCGCGGTCCTTTAGGGGTCCGCGAAGCAGTTTCAGAGGGACCGCAAAGAGGTTGCGGAGTTTTATGCTGCACATGTCGAATGGCAGCATAAATCAAGGTAAGAAATTTAGCTTGATCAATAAATCGGTGCTGCTCACTAAATCTGTTATTAAAGGTCTTATCAATGCACAATGGGGCATTGTACGATTGAGAGTCAACTATTACGTAATTCTTTTGTTTTCAATCACGCCAAAAAGTTCGATGTTGACAAAAAACAAGAATTTGAGTGCTAATTAGAGCAAGAATGCATTTTTAGATGAACAGCAGAAAGTTAAATTAAATTTTAAGACAAACCAAGTTTAACGCGGACGTATAAAAACATACAGCCAGCCTTTTCCTTGAAAAGGAATTTTGTTTAAATTACTTAGGCCTAGTTATCTAAGACTATAGCCTACCGACGTATAGTAGCTCTGAATAGCTCCTGATAGAAACAGTTTAGTAACCTGAAAGTTAGTCATTACAGATTTGGCAAGGTCTAAGCTTTGGTGCAGCCTAACTTGCAGTTATGATTTTAATTAACTATAAAATTTTTGCGTTTGAGAACTTTATACTTTAAAAATTTGTAAGTTAATATTTTGCTATTGCCCTGCCTCCAAAAAAAAAGATAAGGTATGACAATTCATATTTAAAAGTTGGTTTTACAGTGATAAAAGCTGATGGAGAAGGTGTGCCGCGAAAAATTTCGGAAAAAAATTATCTTGGGACGTCGAATTTTGCGGATTTTGCACGTAAAATAAATAAGATTCGGAGCAAAGACCGTTTTTATTTAGAGACAACTAATTTTGGGAAGGAAATTGACAAGAGAGAACGTGAATTTAGGTGAAGATCTTTTTTTTTATAGAGAACAGCTTAATTTGGCGCGAAAATGAGAAAATCAGAGCGGAAAATTGTAGTGAAAGCATTTTTCCTTTCTTTTTTTTTTTATCGGAAAAGCCTGAATTTTCAGATGAGAAGCAGAAATTCGGTACATAAAAATTGGTGAAGACCTATTTTTTTCAGAGATGATATAATTTTGGGGGCGAAAATTAAGAATCCTAGCTCACTTCGGAAGATACCAATTATGTGCCGCGGCCAGACCAACGGTATTTTAGAAAATAATCAATTTTAGACATAAAAGCTAGAAATCTGAGCCCAATTATGAGTGAAGACCTTTTTTTTGAAGATCACCTGATTTTGGGAACAAAATTTAATAAAAATAGTTTAAAAGTGCCGCGATGTTTGAAGAATTTCAAAAATGTGCCGCAAAGGAAAAGCTTGAGAAACACTGCCTTAATTCATTAATCAAGAATGTAGATTTCTTCAAACAAAAAGCTGAAACGTTGATTAAGTCCAGACATGATCAATCAGGAATATTTTGGAAAAACACTACGAGTGGTCTGAAAGCCTCTTATGAGGTTTTACAAAAAATAGTTGCCGCTAAAAAACCCCACGACATTGGAGAACAGTTAATATTGCCTTGCCGCAAAGATTTTATATCAAATGTCCTGGGAAGTTCTGAACTTTCGAAGCTAAAACACGTATCTTTGTCAAACAAGACTATTAGTAGGCGAATAATTGAGCTGTCTGATAACATTCTGTCGCAGGTAGTCTCGAAGACTCAAAATTCAATGTTTTACTTTTTTGCGATCCAGATTGATAAAACGACAGATGTAGCAAGCTTAGCCCAACTTCGCTTCTTTGTATGTTATGTATATAATAGGAATCTGAAGGCGAATTTTTGTTTTGCGAAACCCTCAGCACCAAAACAACTGCAAGGGAAACATTCGACAAAGTGGACAGATTTTTTGAGGCGCATGGTGTCAGGTGTTAACACGTTATTGGCGTGTGCACCGACAGTGCTCCAGCGATGCTTGGTTGCCGTTCCGGTTTTCAGACTTTGGTGAAGGAAAAGTGCTCAGATGCAATTGGTACACACTGCACTATTCATCGTCAAGCACTGATGGTGAAAATCATGCCTGATGAGTTGAAAAGTGTCCTGAACGAAGTGATTAAGGCACTGAATCTTATTTAGGCGAATTCACTCAACTCATGCTATTTGCTGATTTATGCAAAAAAAGTAATTCCAAATTTGAAACTCTTTTATTGCACTCGCATGTGAGATGGCTTTCAAAGGAAAAAGTATGAAGAGAAGTTTTGTTCTTCAAAAAAAAATACAAAAATTTCTGCATGAAGTTACAAATAATGTATGAAAAATTCTCAGTTGATTGCTTTCTGATATGCTTCTTGCGTAACAGTAACACATAGACACCCCGAGGCCGAGTCGCAAACTTTTATACTTTATTTATTATAGTAGTTTATTATAGTAGTTCTATCTTCAAATTCCTATGTATGCGCAAAAATGGAGTAATTTGAGAATTTTGGGCAGAAAACTGAGCAGTCTCAGTGAAAGAGTAGTGATTTATAATTAATTAATAGACGTATTTGGCAGAAAGAGAAAGACGTTTGAATCTGTAGGCTTAAATTTATTGCTGTACATCAATAGAGGTAGTACTTGGATAAGTCACCTTTTGGACTTTAATTTGAAGTGCAAACTTAAAATAATTTTCTTTTATATTGACGACCAAATGTGAATTTTCGTTTGCAAAATTAAACTTCAGTTTTAGTTTGGAAATTGTTTTGAAAAATTCAACTAAAGATTAAAAAAAGATTTTTATTCGAAAAATACGTCAAAATGTGCTTAATTCCTTTTCGGTTTTGAAAATCGAGTGACGAATAAAATGAGAGTCTTTATTTGAATTCAGCCCTCCTTAAAATGCCGAGATTCTTTAAGAATCGTGGTCACTTGTTGTAAGCAATCGCTTGTAATCGTTGTTAAAATCATAAGAATAGAACTCGCACTGAAATTAAAAAAGTTAATTAACTGCATAGAAGTCTTTTTTGAAACCTGTTAATTGATTCTATTGTTTGCGTTCACTGCTTTATAGGCAGATCACGTGCAGCGATCTTAATGAAATCTGATTGGGTTACTTACACGTGGCGAGCACACTATAAATTGAGATGTTGGTAAATTTAATTCCTCTTTCAGTCGTTGGTGATCAAGTGGTTCAGTGGTTTAGTTTGTAGAGTGAGTTTGTAGATCGCAAGCGAAACTTGGGTAACTTTTCGTTTTGCGATTGCATCGTTGGCTGCATCGTTGGCTGCATCGTTGGCTGCATCGTTGGGAGCACGTTGGCGGCACGTTGGTTGTATAGTTAACTGCATCGTTTAAGCAGTATTGTCGAGAAAATAATTGTGGTCGTTGGCTTGTGGAAGCCTGTTATACCTTCATATCGAAATCTCAACTTCAATAAATATTATAAAGCCATAAGACGTGTGGGAAAGCCAGCGGTGTGATTGGGGAAGGCTCGGATAGCTTCCTTATAGTTTGAAGAATTTGGAGCTAAAGAAGAGAGGAATTCGCTGTGCGGTCTACAGTAAATTTTTGAAATTAACAATCGTTTATTATTTTCAATACTTATAATATGCCTTAACTTAACACAAAAAAGTGCTTTGGTCAGCGGTTGAGTGTAACCAGAGTAAGAATAAAAATTTTCAAATTTTATTTACTTTTAACTGAAAAGAAAAGGTATTATGAAAAGTTAATTCATTAGATAAAGTGGTGTCGCTTTTTTTGCTTGATCCTCCATGGTTACAAAGTGTGACTTATAACCAGGGTTGTGGATTCAAAAAATTTTCTTTCCTATATACTTATATAGAGAAAATCTTTTTTTCGACTCTGACTCCAGCTCTCTAAAATTTTACGATTCAAACTTTTACTCTAACACATCTGAAAAAACGACTTTGACTTCATCTCTAAACATGGGACTCCAGCGATTCCAATTTCACAATCATGAAGGCCTAATTGTCAAGTGCTTAAAGCGCATTAAAGCTCCGTGTGGTGATTGACATAATATTGGTTCAAAACCTATTCGAGCCATTCTGTTGTGTCCTTAGAAAGAATTTTTTATGGCACATCCCTTGCTTGACGGTCTTGGCAAGCAGTTCTAAATTTCAGTCATATCTCTAGAAATCAAAAAAACAAACTAAAAAATTTCTATCGGACAGCAATGTTTAGGCTTCCGTTACCAAATTTTGCTTTGCCAGTGCAAGGCACGCCAGTTAAACGATAGACTTTGTGCAGTGTCAAGTGGGTGACTACATTGCTTCGACAAAAAATTTCAAAAAGACTTTGTTGCTGCTGAATTCAACTAATGCGGAAGGACTTTTTTAATGTTATAAGAAAGCAGCCAAAAAAACTATTTCACGCGGTCACCAAAACAACCTTTTGCCGTATTGCTATGCAGAGTGTGAAACGTTTTATGAACTTTACTGCTGTGCCCCAAAATAAAATAAGACTCGATTTTGGGTGCTATGGTTTCATTGACCAGACTTAATGAAAAATTCAGAGATCGATGGTTTCAATCCGAACAACTACTTTTACACTCTCGTCGAAAAGCATGGAGTATGTTAAAATAATCTCATAAGTTGGTCACAACAACACAGCCAACGGGGGCACATTTCAGTCTTTTTTGATGCCGGTCCTAAGCCTGGATAAATGAGGAGGGTTGCGGCAGGAAGGGCATTCCGGCGTAAAACTTTTTTGGCAAAACATATGATGCGTTGTGATGATGAATCCCTACTGGATTGGTCAAGGCCCGGGTTACCAACGACCGCCTCTGGTGTTGCACGGCAGGGCACCTGTGGAAATTATGCAACTGATGGGCTTAGTGAAAACAAGAGGAGAAATAGAGGAGGAAGACGAATGAAGAGATAGCGGTAAATGTGGAAAGGGAGACGCATACTTATAAAGGTTGATACTTTAAATGATGGAACAATGATTAGAAGGGGAGAAAATTAGCAGACATGATGGAGCGAAGAAATATAGATATATTGTGCCTACAGGAAACAAAGTGGAACATTGGATGTGGCTGCGAACTATTCTACAATGGAGCTGATGGAAGAAAAAATGGAATAGGGATAGTGGTGAGGGAGGAGCTATTTGAAAGTGTTTTGGAGGTGAAAAGGGTGTCAGAAAGACTAATGATCATGAAACTGTAGGTAAAAGGTCTATATCAAGGGTGGCTAAACTGTGGCTCTTCGGACCCTTGCTTGCAGCTCTTTGAAATTTTTGAAAAATTATATTAATTTTTCTTTTGTAATTAATAGCAGTGTAAGGACAACATTTTATCGTTTATACTAGCAAAGTTTCTTTTGAAATATGGCATTGTGTTATAATAATTACTGAATTGTCATTGCTTTTAAATTAAATTATTAATATCAGTGTGAGCATAAACTTGAGAAAACTGTCGTATATATTGCAGTTTAATTATATCTAATTGTTATCATAAATTGTGTTACCTTTTTTTGGCTTTGATGAAGACTTTTGAAAGGTCAAAAACGTTCAGCTTTTTTCTAAATAAAATTTTGCTAGTATAAATGATAAATTTTTGGCTTTTAATTGCTATTATTTACAAGTCGATTTTAAAAATTGCCTTTCGTCCAGAATCATAATTTCTTTACTGCATTAAGTTGAGTATTTTATTAATTGAGAATTTTGTTGCAAAAATATCATCAAAAAATAACAAAAAGAGAAAGTAATAAAAAAAAAATAG
This sequence comes from Diplosoma virens, assembly GCA_963680785.1. Classification (NCBI taxonomy): domain Eukaryota; kingdom Metazoa; phylum Chordata; class Ascidiacea; order Aplousobranchia; family Didemnidae; genus Diplosoma; species Diplosoma virens. Next base: position 41,000,575 of record OY796880.1, read on the forward strand.
AACTTTTAAATCAGAATAGGAAAAAAGAGTTTTAATTTGCTGATATTGGAGATAATGTGTGTCTTATCTATCATGCTTCGTTCAATCATTAAAAAATCAGCAATTTGAAACGTCATTATGAGTTTAGGAGTTTGGATTAGGAGTTTGGTTTTAAACTAACCCTAACATAGACTAAGTTTAGGAGTTTGGTTTTAAACTAACCCTAACACAGTATAACCAAACTTATATCAAATAAACTTTATTGAATTTATCATAGCACGATCACGTTATGCATTATTTCGTCGCCTGTCTACTGAGTCTACTGAGTCTACAGCCACGTAGCAATTGATATATATAGTGAGCATGACTGAATGAACAAATCACCGACCGTGGGATACGGAAACGCTTTCACACAAAAGTTCACACGATAAATATTATGAGAAGCGGGGCACGATTGATAAAACAAAGCATAAGCCGAGCATGCTGCAACCACGCATTTAGCATACACGAATCACGACAAAGCAAAGCACAAAAACTTTGCCATTAATTTCCCACGCAATTGGACTTACGGAGGAACAAGCTTAGGGAGTGGTTGCAAAATTTCATGTTTCTTCCTGATATAATGAACTATTTAGAAATTTTAAACTTGGCATTTTAAAGCAAAGATCATCTTGTTTCAAACCTTTTCGAAAAAATGTTTAGTTTTCAAAAGTAAGCTTAAAAATTTTTAAAAGGGGTTTATTGTTCAAAACATTTCATCTTAACCTGATGAGAATAAATGCATTTCCTTATGTCAAAATAAATGACAAAAATTGGAAGAATACGAAGGCAAACTGCAGTAACTGCTTTATAATTTTAGGCTAGGATTATTGATTTGCAGAAGCTAAAGCCTTGCTTTTCTTTTCTCGAAACCCGTTCGAAACTGATGTGGTCACCAGTGGGTGTCCGATTTCCAAATCATTGGTGTCTGAAGTACTTGCAGTGGAAATGAAACTATTGGAGCTGCAGGAAGATCTCGCTTAAAAAATGACCCATACACCCCTGACTAAATTGAGTTCCGAAATTGAGTTCAAATATCAGAAGCTAAACATTCGCACCTAAAGAAAACAAGCATCCGGGTGATTTCTGTCCTCTGCTCAACATACTGCTGTGAATCATTTTATTCTGTGATATAGTTTGTAAAGTCAATACATCGAGTCACTCTGACAAATTAAGACTTGAAAGAACTACTCCGAACGGCCATAATATCTTACCAACCAAATTTTAAACAACTTGCAGCCCAATGCAGACTCATAGTATCATCACACATTAATAAATATTAATCGTTTACTTTTTTATATGAGTAAATAAATTCATGGCTTAGATTTTTGTGTTGCGGCTTTTTAAAAGTCTGGTTTTATGATATGCGGCTCAAACATGATATAGGTTTGGCCACCACTGGTCTATTCTAAATATAGTAAGCGCGTATTGTCCACAGATTGGCAACTGCATGGAGGAGAAAAATGATCTTTGGCAAAACCTGGATGGGTTGAAAGAAGTGTATCAAAACAGAAGATAATAGTGCTACAGTAGATGCGGATTTAAATAAACATGTGGGCGAAGGAAACATAGGGGATGAGGAAATAATGGGGAGGTACGTTGCTGGAACAAGAAATAAGGAAAGATCGATGCTTGTAGATGGATGATGGATTTGGCGGTTCTCAACACTTATTTCAAGAAGAAAGACGAACACAGGGTGACGTATAAAAGTCGCAGAAAAGGTACCCAAGTAGATTATGTAATGTGCAGAAGAAGGGACCTGAAGAAAATGTGCGATTGTAAGGTAATAGTGAAGGAGTGTGTCGCAAAGCAGCACCGTATGGTACTATGAAAAATGACTTTCATGGTGAAAAAGAAAAAAGCAAAGAAAATAAAGCCAAAGATAAGATGGTGGAAACTGAAGGAGACAAGCTGTCAAGAAGCGTTTAGACAAGAGGTGACCAGGATTTTGGGAGGCGAGGATGGGTTACCTGATGACTGGTACAAAACAAGAAGGACATTGAAAATAGAAGGCTGTGAAGGAACATGATACGCTGTGGAAACTTCTAATTAAATGGAAAAGTCAAAAAAAAGAAGAAGATTAGTCACAACACTCTTTTCGTCGGTACAACACTTTGCTTGTTGTTTAGAAACTAGAGATATGAAGCTGTTAACTGCAAGTCAACTCGACTTCTTTTCCAAAAGGTGTTTGACTTTTAGAATGCCTCAACACCAGAATCAGTAACCATCTCATTTCGTCACAATCTTGTGGTATTTCTGAAAAAATATCTTCCCACGTCACGCTGTTGCCCTGTATTCGGTCTACTCGACAGCCGAGCACTTTGCAGCGCACTTGTTTGCCTCATAAATAGCATCTTGACTGACGCTTTAAACATTTAGATGCTTAAATCTTTTGTTGTTTATTTTAAAGAGTTGTGGGTTTCTACCAAGTGCATTACTGCACTGAAAGAAGCGGCACTGTGCATCACGCACGCCGATGTTGATAATTGATAAAATAATAGTTGATAAAGTTGATTACTAATTAGGAATCTAACTGAAATATGAAACTATTAAAATCATTATGTAATTAGTATTAAAAATGTCCATGCTGGAGTTGCTTTGAAGTCCCAGTTACGTGAGTTCCTTTCTTTCTGCTTTCACCGACTCAAAATTTCCAAGATCTGGAGAAGAAAGCTTGCAGTCGCAATCACAAAATTGATGAAGATCGTGGGGAGCCCAAAAGGTTATCTCTGCCCTGCTCTGTGTTTTCTATAAGATCCTTGAGAAGCTTATCTACATCCGCATCAAATCAATTAGTGATCCATTGCTCCCTAAAAAGCAGGCTGGGTTTCAACATAGAAAGTCAATCTTGAATCAAGCCATTCAATTGACAAAAAACATCTAGGATTTTTTTTGTCAAATATGTCGATTTGACGTCGGCAGGACTCTGTCTGGGACCATGGCCTTACATGCAAGCTGTTGAGACTTCTGCCAGGGTAAGCAGATAGTCAGAATGATTATGGAGCTTGTCCGAAACCAAAGTTTGCCCTTACTAACAGGGACAGCAAGCCAAACAAGATTTTCTTTTTAAAAAACGGGTTTCTCAGAAATTTTTTGGCTCATTTCCTTTTCAACCTCTATATATTTACTTATATATCTGTACTCCACGATTACCAGAAAGTTTACCGACGCAGAAGATCCAGCATTGTTGCATTCCTCTAAAAACTGAAAGAACCTTTGAGAGAGCTTTAAGTAAAAACATGACTACACTTTTAGTGTATCATTAGACTTGGAAACTGAAGCTTAGTCACATTAAGACGGTGACGGCAGCCGTTAATTTAAACAACGAAAAGGCCAAACGTAAGCTAAATGTTTACGACAGCATCAGATTTTTATCATTTTTTCCAACTCTACTTATTTCGTGGTAAAACCAGACAGATTGCTTATGTTTCACCACCATCTCGAAGCATTGTACAAAAAACTATATTAGCGCGTCACACTATTTTTATTTTTTTATTTTTTTTTTATTTTTATCTCTATATTGAGGCAACTTGCAGACTCAGGATGGGGTGCTGATGCTAAACCACTGTGCGCAGCTGCTTTATCTCTGGTCTACTCAACAGCTGAGTATGGAGCACAAGTCTGGTCTCGCAGCGCTCACACTCGCTTTATAGACAGTGTTCTGTGTGACACCTTGCGCATTGTTACTGGATGCCTGCGTTCCACTTCAACAAACCACCTACCAATACTTTCAGGCATCCAGCCAGTTGAGCCTTGCTTTCACCGACTTCCACCATCCTAATAAATCTAGTATACGATCCCTTTTTTTAGCACTAGCAGCATGCTGTGTATTTTTAGATACTGTAATTTTTAGATTTTTAAATTGTAATTTTTAGATTAGAACTGTAATTCATTTTTAGATTTAGTAACAGCATGCTGCTATTACTGTAATCTTATTCCAAATCACTCCATATTGGTTCAAAGTTACTATCTTTAATATCACTATACTCGTTAACAACTATCATTTGATATTGTAAAAAAGGTTTGGAAATAACACATTTAATATTAATTTAATCGCAAAAGAATGTGAATACTGAAAATGATGCTGGTGCAAGCGTTTTTATGATAAATCTCGCCCACAAAAGCTTTCATAGATCAGCTTATTCTTATTGGACCTCACTCGATGCAACAATTAACTGACGTATTCATTTTGTTTCTCTATACGTTATTATGACAGAGGTGACATTAAATTATATATACCTGTAAAAATATAATACAAAAATTTGAGTTGCTAGTGGGCTGCAAAAAAACATTAAGTGGGCCGCAGGTTGGATATCCCTGTCATAAAACAATATTCATTACAATTAAAAGCATCGTGATATAGCCGCTTTTCGAGGTACCAAATTTTGTCATTAAAAATATGAAATACACGACGTTTGAATGTTGTGACGACGTTTAAATCAAAGCTTTATAATTTTTTGAGCATCTTATACGGTGTCCAGGGGTTTTGATTGCCATGCATAAAGATCAAGGCTGCGGAGTTGGAGGTTTTAAGAAGGAGTTGGAGTCGGACTCTTAAGAGTACAAATATCCGGCGTCGAAATATTTATCCTACTCCGACTTCTGATGTCCAATTTTTTTTAGAAAACACTACTTTTTAGGGACAAAAATCAAGAAATTCAAGACAGATTCCAATCAGGGACGAATTTTTTCTATCAACGAACGTCCCGATTCATCACTTTAAAAATATGGTCAACCTAATTTTAAGCAAATCGTATTTTGCATAATTGTATTGCCCTCATCGGAGAGTTTGTGCAAGAAGTCGGAATCCTTGAAATTTTTGAACAGCGCTTGAAAAGTAAACTTGACGTTAAAAATGACTTGCCATGTGCACTCTCTCAGACTGCACCCCGTATTCGACTGCTTTCAAATAATCAAGGACAAGTATCGCATTAATTTGAAAGTTTAAAAAATTTGTTGTCTTTCCTCATTTTGTCAGTGATTCTAGTAGTATGTACTACGCTTGGGAGAAATGAAAAAATTTAGAATAAGCAAGGGAAGGCATGCAACAAAAAAGGTTGAGACCGCTGCTCTAAAGCCTAAACGTAAAATGTGATTTGAAGTGGTTGGGTTGAACGTCGCAAACCAAAATAATTCATTAAAATCCAATTAAATTTTATTAACTTGCCTTTTGTTCTCACATTTCATCATTATAATAATTAAGCGAAACGATAAAAGCAATTTCATGAAAAATAGCGTTGAAAATATTAAAAAACATTTTCAAAAAGTTTCAGCGAAAAATAGAAATAATAACTGTTGGACAAACCTGAGCAAAAATTAAATTTGACAACAAATTATAAAAGCAAAGAAGAAAACTTTTGCAACATTTTATGACTTCCTTTTTTCGTTTTGGATATATGGACGGAAGCTGGATGGTCTACTAAATGCCCGAATATGTTTCCATCAGCCAGGTCACCAGGTTCTTGTTGACGTTTAAGAGAGCACGGGCTCCATTTGTATGGTGATAAATGGGACAAGATGTTATTATGTGCTCAGCTGTCTGCTCCTTTGCGCCACAGTCACAGGCCGCCGTAGAAGCCATACCCCATTTGTGCGTTTCTGAGCGAAATAGATCAATGTCGGTTTGGAAAATCGGTTCGTCCATCGTGCTACACTGATGCCTGACTGGGCAAGGTTGTTCAGCAGTTACAATGCAGCAGGCACAAATGGGTGTCTCAATTTAAATTTTCCACAGTTTTCCACGAAACGGAGACAAGAGCCTTTCATATAGGAGGTGTTCTGGCTCCTGAGCGCGGCAATTTAAATGCTTTATTTTTAGTGATTTTTAAAGATTGATGATGGTTTTAAACTTAAATAGGCTTTATTATTTTAGATGATTTAATTTTTAACAAAATTGATTTGAAAAAATTTGCTGTGGTGGCTTTCGTGAGATGTACGAATTTTTTTGTTTTGATTCAGATAGAAAGCTTTCTTACTTTAATTTTAACTGTACGTCGATAAAATTTTTTTTTTTTTTTCATTTCAAATCAAGGAAATCTGCTGTGCATAATGTGTCAGGAAACAGCAGTTTTGACCTATTTTATTTTATTATTTACTTCACCTGTATATTTTTTCTTCAAAGATAGGAAAACTTCAAAGGCGTCATACTTTGGCCAGTGCTTTTTAAACTTTTTTTCATTACGGCACACTAATAAACTCTGAATTTTCCTGCGGCACACTTACATTATGAAGACGAAAGCTGCAGCACACTTACAATACTAAATACACTCTTCAAGTTTACATACAAAAATTATATTTAATATATAACAGTAACACCTAATGAAAGGGTGTGCCTACAGAAATTGCTTTAATACTGGGTAGAACAGGGATGTCCAACCAGTAGTAGATATTGGGTGAGGCGAATGAGCCATTTGCCTCGGGCCCTCCTTGAAAATACCGCATATAGTTTCATTATGCTGTACATGCTTTTTTTAGAGATCACCATGATTTGGGAGAAAAATAGCGAAATATGAGATCAAATCGAAGTGAAGACCTTTTTTTATTTTTTTTTAGAGATCAGCATGATTTTGGGGAAAATAAGGGAAATACGAGATCAAAGCCCCTCCTTTGTTTTAAAGAACACCAATTTTTGGGAATCCTTGCCTCGGGCCCCTAACTTTAAATATCCGTCACTGTGTCCAACCTTGTTTTAATTTGGGCCAAATTTTAAATTAAGCCAAAGTTGCTGGGCCGCAAAAAGCTTGTCATGCAGAATCTCGATGCAATTTCTTGATTTTTGTCTCTAAAATCAAGTGTTCTGTAAAAAAAAAGATGGACCAAGACTCTATCTATGGCTTTTTGTCAGAGCACGAAAATTTCGTGGCACACTTCAATCCCTTTCACGGCACACAGTTTGGGAAACCCTGCTTTAGGCAACCGTCAAGCGATTGCTTTGATCTAACTTTGAAGACGTTAAGATATTGTTTTCCGGTTGAAAGTTTTTATTTGTTTTTTAATTTTTATTTAAAAATATGACTGAAATTTAGGACTGCTTGTCAAAACCGTCAAACGGTGGAAAGTGCTCAAAAGTGTCTTTTTCAAGACGCAACAAAATAAGGAGTGTAGGTTTTGAACCGAAGCTGTGTAAATTGCTTGAGTTTTTAATACGGGTCTTTTGTACTCGACCACGCTCTCGGTATTTGTGATAAAAGAATGAAATGCTGCTATTTGTTCTTTATAGCAATTGCAGCCCGCGAAAAACTCGAAGAAAAATTTTGGTCCACATACGTAAAAAGTTGGGCAGCCATGTTTTAAATGTTTGTTAAATAAAATAAAAAATGTTAAACCCGCTCTGGCTGCTGTTCACTATGGTTACATTAGAAATCGGTAAGTTTCAGTCCAGTCATCTAGCAGTGTTGCTATGCCCAACAAGCTTTGTCTTTCTTTGTATGATAATAGGTTTTCACCACCAAATCATGAAATGATAGCTTAGTTTGATGATTTAAATTTGAGTTGACTCTATAAATTAATTTAAATTTTACAATCTATAAGCAAGGTAATGTATTTCTTGCTTTTACTAGGCCAGACTTTGCTTGTAGTCAGACATGGAAGTTATTTAAAAATTTTTTCCGAACATCTTCTACATCGTAGCTCGCGGTAGTTTTGCTTTTTAAATTAGTTTAAATCCAATGATACATAGCTTAAATTAAAACCAAAACTAAGATGACAATGCAACTATTTTGTATTTTATGATAAGCTTATTTTGTTACTTTATTTTACAAATATTAATCATTTATGTTTGTGTCAACATTTTTTGTAGAATGAATAAAACAACTACAATTCTTGTTTTAAATAATATTGTATTTTGTTTGGTCCTTGCGCTTATGTGTATTCTTGTAACTTTTTATATCCCCAATTCTATTTCAAATTGCACGACATAATGACTTTCAGTTAATTTTTTTTAATATGTTGAAACAATTATTTAAAGACATACGTCACCACGCCAATATTTTGCTGGTGGTGACAAAATTACAAAATTGTAAAATTTACTTACTTCTCCCGATTCCAATCTGGATCCTCGCAGTTGCAGTTAAACTCGCCGAAGCAAACAATAGTTTGGCACACATCTACAAAAAGAATTTCAAACCATTTCCCAAGCAAAATTAAAACTAAAATTTTCAATCACAAAATATTTGTTTAACAAAAAGTAAGTGATAAAAAAATTGTGATAAAAGCAGCAAAATATTAAAACATATGTAAATGCCATGTAATGAATAATATATTCAGAAAATTCTGAAAATAAAAAAAAATAAAAACAGCGAAGTCACGAGCACGCGGTGTACGCGGTGCGAGTCACGAGCACGCGGTGCACACCAGAGTCATCCGGCCATTCCGACCGCATCGTGTCCATGCGCCTCCCTCTGAAGAACAAGCACTATGCAACGCTTTTTAGTGTATATGCTCCGACTCTTCAAGCTGAGCCAGCAGAAAAAGATAAGTTTTACTCAGAACTCCACATCCTCCTCCAAGGCACCCCTGCAGACGACAAGCTGTTAATTCTTGGCGACTTCAATACTAGAATGGTCCAAGACGCAGTTACCTGGAAAGGAATACTTGGCAGACACGGCGTTGGAAACTGCAACAACAACAGGCGCTTACTGCTGGAGTTCTGCACGGAGCAACAACTTGTCATCACCAATACCATCTTTCAACAAAAGGACAGTCTGAAGACAACCTGGATGCATCTTCGGTCTAAACACTGGCACCTAATTGATTATGTTCTAGCCAGGCCGGATTTAGACCATGAGAGGCCCTAGGCTATTCCATTTGTGAGGCCCCTTCCTATTTTTGAACTCAGAATTTCTCTCTAAACAACATAACATGACATTGCTTAATGTTAAAAAAATGAGTGCATTAAACTATTTGTTCTTTTAATTCTCCCGATTCATGGTTGCAAATTTTCAATTAAAAAAATAAAATTTTAGTTAAGACAGTTTTGCTTTTAATTATAATTTCTTTGATGAAACAGCCGTTACAATAGTTGTAAAGTTTATTTACAAGGACATAAAAAATAATAACAGCTATCAAATAGAGTAAGACTAGGCTATGAAATTTTTTTTCTAGCTTTTGTCAAAGCAAAATCATGCAACATTTCATCAAAATCTATCTGTTTAAGTTTGTCACTCTCATTGCACAGAATACTCAGTCCAGACAATCTTTCTTGAGACGTGGTGGATCTCAGTCCATTTTTGATGCTTTTGAGCCTTGAAAAAGATCTCTCTTTCGACCAGTTAGTGACCATTAGGCTTAGAAACAGTCTTAATATTGCTTCTACATTAGGAAAGACTGTGTGAATTTTTCCTTGCACATAATTTGATACAGATTTTCATGAAACAAGGAAATAGATTACTCTTCTGTGAGCCCTTGACTTTGTGTTTGTCTCACGTACAAATAAAAATGTAGAAGTTCATCAGTAAGTTTCGAGTCAACATCTTCTGAATATGCTTCCTTTACAAGTTTTACGCCTTGTCCAATTTCCAGCTCAGTTTCTTTCAGATTAACAAGAAAAAGGAACATTTTTGCAACGTCACTTTAAACGATAGCTCTTCTTCTTAAATTGGCTTCAAGTGCTGCATCAAGCATAGGAATAAAGAAATTTATTCTAAATCTATTCTTTCACGAGAGTTTACTTAAAGCCTCAGGTGCATTTCTTTGTCTCCTAGTGACAGCTCTGTAGTTAATACTCGGCAAGGTAGCTTTTGCTTGTTGATCAAACTCATCAAATTCATCTATAATTTCGCTTAGAAAGTCTACCAGTAAACTGTACAATTTGGCACAAGTACTTAGTAACAATTCAGATTTCTAAGGGCTTTGCTAACCCTGTGAAAACGACCTAGCACTCTGGTCCAAAACTACAACATAAACACAAATTCCAATTTTTCTATTTTTTGCAAAAGGTTGTTAGCATGAAGCCTGGTATCACCTTTCTCATTTACGTCGGAGTGCAAATGACTGAGTGCATTAGTAATGGCACTGTAACTTTCCAAAATAGCTCTCATGGCTTTTGCATGTGCATCCCACCTAGTATCTGACAAATGTTTAGGCACCTTTGACTGAGGTTGCAAAAATGATTTTAGAACTGCAGACCTCTTTGTGGAAGATGAAAAAAAATGTAAATTTTATTGATAATGACAAAACAGTGTACTGCATCAAGACAACAATTAACCATTGAGCGGCCAACCAAATTTAAGGAGTGACCAGTGAAAGGAATAAATTTTGCAAATTTATTTCTTTTTAGAATTTTTTGCTGTATACCATTGTACCTACCAGCGCATGTTTGCAGCATCGTCATAAGACTACCCTCGGCATTTATTATAATCAAGATGAAGTTTTTTAGTGAAATATTTATGCACTAAATCTGCTATGCCTACCACAGAGTGGTCTTTCAGCTCAAGGAAAGTTACAAATCTCTCACTTAGTAAATCGTTTATAGAAGACACATATCTTATAATCAAAAGTAGCTGATCGGTATGTAAAATATTGGGAGTAGAATCCACAGAAAAGCTGAAATATCTCACTTTTTTCACTTCAACTACAATTGACTCCTGAACTTTTTTGGCCATAAGCTAAATCATCACTTTACAAATAGTTTTTGACAAATAAGAGGGATTTCTTGATCCTGATTTTCCATGACGATTGATATGAGCAAGAAAAATGGATCAAATTTTGCTACTAATTTTAAAAGACCAAGATAATTGTCGTTATTAGGAGATCCAAATTGCTCATTGTTTCCTCTAAAAGAAAAGCCTCGTTCTGCAAGAGTGCAGATTACAGCGGCGATTCTTTCCATTACATGCCACCAATATTTTGCTTTTATTTGCTCCTCCAGCTTTGAAGTAAACGTATATCCTCGTTTCCTTGTTAGGTAGGTCAACGTGGCATTTCTGTGTTTTTCTGAGTTTTCATGAGCTTGGGTAGGATAAGAGTTGTGCCAGTCATCAAAACCATCAGAAGCTGAAGCCGAAAAAGATGCATGGTTTGGAAAGAGTTTACAAACAAAGCAATATATTCCTCCTTTTGCGGGGGAATAAATAAGCCACTTTCTGCTATGTGTTTCACCATTGACTTTCGTTGAATAAAACAGAGTTTTTGTGCAAAACCTGGATTGCTTCTTGTACACTCGCTTGGAACTAGAAAATGGTCCACAATTGTGCTGAACTGAAGAAGAGAAAATGGTCCACAATTGTGCTAAACTGAAGAAGGGCCTCTCTTTATCCAGTAAGCTATTTCCTCATTTCATAAATCTTTTCACAAACCAACGTTCTTTAAACGTGTATATGTAGATCTATGTTCGGCATACTCTGAATAAGTATCTATAATAGGCCTACCTTGGGATTGATTTACTTTACCAGGTGTGAACTGAAAATTTTGACTGTCTCCACTACTTTCATGTGTTTCTTTTTTCCCTTCCTTTGCAGCAACTGAGTTTTGAAAGATATTTGTATTTTCATTTTTGCTGGGTATGGTGCTTCCTCATTACCAAGTTGCTGTTCAACGTCCCGCATTGCTTTTTCAATAAGATTTTCTTCTGTTTGAATGCTAGCAGTTGGCTGATTAGCTTGATCATCACACAGATTTTCTTGTGCTAGGGTCAATGCACCTACTTCAGTGCCAGCACCTGTTGCTTCTGTCAGAGGTTGATGCAAGAAAGCAGTGATTGGTTCTATCTTTTTTATCATATCATTTTCAATTTTCTTTCTCTTGCGCTTGCTAACTCCACTTTCAAATCTTTTACTCATAATAAAATTAGGGTTAGAAAAAGTAAGAAATATGATTATTGCTTGATCTAAACGCAGGTAAACAATATCAATACGTCTAATAATAAAATAAATCGATAACATTGGTAAATTTCTATTGATAAAACTTATATTTTATCACAAAAGTAAGCAACACACTGTCTGTTTGTTATTTTAGCAACATGTCAACTACTGGTACTGTTTCTTGAAGAGTAGACTACTTAGTAACCTTTATAACTACGTTTATTTATAACCTATGTAGAAGATATTTAGCAATACAAGTATAGGTTCTGCTCTAGGTGCGGTTTAAACTTGTCAAGTTTTTATGTTTAAAAATTAATGTTTAAAAAAGTTTTTATGTTTAAAAGCTTGTTTAAAAATTAGAATTACAAACTTCGAAATTGAATTTCGAGGCCCCTGGACGTTGAGGCCCTAGGCTTCAGCCTGCCTAGCCTATTGCTAAATCTGGCCCTGGTCCTAGCGCGCCAAAGAGACCTCAAAGACATCCTGCACACCAGAGTGATGCTCAGCGCAAAATGTCATACTAATCATTGCCTAGTGCACTGCAAACTCAAGTTACACTTCAAACCTAAGCCAAGGAAGGGAGGGCCCCCAAGAAAAAGTCAAGCTCAGCAAGCTACAGTCAGCTGAAGTGAAATTTGACTTTCAGGCAGACTTACAGGCCAAGCTTAAAAACAACAGGTGCCCAGAAAATCCCTCTTCCAAAACACTCTGGGACAAACTGACAACCACCATCCTGTAGACATCTGAAGAAGTCCTTGGGTTTACCACTAAAAGGAATAAAACCTGGTTTGACGAAAACAACGAAGAGATTCAGAAATTGCTGGCGGAGAAGAAATCAGCCCACCAGTCCCACCTGGCCCACCCGTCCTGTCCTATCAAGAAATTTGCAGCAACCTCCAGCTCAAGCTTCGAGTGATACAAAACGAATGGTGGACCAACCTCGCAGTTAAAACTTTGCAGTACGCAGATGCTGGTGATTTCAGAGGCTTCTATGAAGCTCTCAAGGCAGTGTATGGTCCGACACACCAGGCACGGAGTCCTTTGCGCAGTGCGGATGGACGGGCACTCCTCAAAGGCAAGACATCTATCCTGAGCCGTCGGTCTCAGCACTTTAGGAGCTCTTCAGTGCTGATCGAGTTGTCCAGAACTCAGCGCTCTTCCGCATTCCCCAGATATCAGTCAAAGTGGAACTGGACAAACTGCCCTCTATGCAAGAACTTATTAAAGCCATAGAGCAGATGAAAAGTGGCAAGGCAGCAGAAGTTGACGGAATTCCACCTGAGTTTTCGAAAAGTGGAGGCCCAGGGTTGCACAGCAAGCTCCACGAACTTTTTGTCTGTTGTTGGGAGCAGGGCAAACTACCAAGAAACCTTCGCGATGCAGTCATTGTTACTTTATACAAGAACGGAGTATACTTATATACTTTATACAACAAAGCGGAAAAGTCCGACTGTTCTAACTATTTGATTGAAAATAAAAACAGTTAAAAAATTGCTTTGTGGCGCCGTTAAATGATTGTTTTTATATCGGGTGTTATAACTGAAAAGATTGGAAAACACCGCTTTACAGCAACAGAAAGGTTACTCTTCATAATTTACTTCATAAATATTTGGCCATACAATGATGAAAACGCAAAATAGTGAAGACTATTACCGATGCGCAACATTCCAAATTTTTTATCAAAAAATTTTTTATTAGTAATAAACCAACTATGTTCATCACATTGTAAACATGTTGGTTGAAAAAATTAATGCATAAAAATAGTTTACTATATCGTTCGTTGAGAATGACTTGCTTCTATAGTATGTCCACTTTTTCGAATTTTGAGAAAACAGCCTTTGAAAATGCTGCTCGCTAGTTTGTTTTAGTAATAAAACTTTTGGTTTTAAATTAAAAAATTTTTGAGCTACTCTTTTTGCTTTGAGTTTTTGCTGACGTGAAGTTTTTGTTGTTGAAATAATGCTTAAATGCTTAACTCAGTTGTTAACAAAAATGGTCATAGGACTGTTTAGTTCTCAGTGAACGATATGTTTTATTTTCTGGATGTTTTTTACCTCGAAGTTAGATAAAGTTAATATTTAAGCGTAAGTCAAATAGTTCGCCGTCGACGATTCACGAATTCAAAATCTTGTTTTCTAATTCAATTCAATTTCAAATTCGATCAAATAAACTTTATCTAGAATTTTTTGGAATACCTTCATCTAACTTTTGGCAAGAAAGAATTAGACTGAGTTGAAAGTGTTATTTTTTAAAACCTGAATAAATTATAAAGCGAAGCGCGACTCTGATTGCAAATCGTTTGGTTGAACAATTCACTTCGTGTTTTTGGACAGAAAAACTAAAAATTTCTTTTTTCTAAATCTTCCTCAACTTTTGGAGCCAAATGTTAACAGCCCTGTTAAACTTTTATCGCTTTACTATAAGCGCAATGAGGAGGGTTGGTTACTGATTTATCCAAGTTACTGCCAACGGTCATTTGATCAACATTTTCAACAAAAAGTAATTTTTAATTTTTTAAGGAAAATTGTCTTTTGAATGAAGTATTTTGGTGTCCTTCTGTTTCAACATATTGTAAAAAACTTTTAATTCTAATATGTCTGGTTTAGTAATGTTATACTAGTCTTGTTTGTAAAACATTTTATCGGAAATTTTTGGAAAAATTACAATATTTTGAAATTTATAAGTAAATTTTGAAAGGTTACAACGACAATTAAAGTTTTTACCAATGCATACTGGTGATTTTTTTATTTAATTGTGAAATTAAACTAGCAAAATTGAAGTAAATTACTGAAAATAATTTGTAAAAAATGCTAGGCCGCCCTAAATAATGCTTTCAAGGCCGGCCAGGTAAAAATAAACAAAATTTTAACAGTGTTTAAGAACTGCAATAGCTTGCAATAGGTAGAAAATAGTTTAGTCTCAAAGGTGGAAAGTCAATATCCTATCGAGTATAGAGCTGGTAGTAGAAAATGATTTAGGTTTAAATTAGACACTTTTCTTTATAACATAAGTCTAAAATAAATTGAAAATTTTAGTTGTTTTGGTAAAGATTTATGTCAATGGAAAATGTTCAGCTTTAATATATTTTGTATTTTTTATTCAGTGATTCCCAACCACGGATTTCAATTATCCTTCTTGTGCCTCTCATTAACCTCTGAAAACTTATGATTTCACAATGTCCTTTCTATAGTTTTTGTTCCACAATGATTACGCTTCATAGCGAAACAGCAGAAGATTTGTGCGTTTTGCCTTGACCAGATGTGAAAAAAGTCTATAAAGAAAATATTAGACTATCACAAACTAGCCCGTTCTTGCATACAGATAGCTACGTGAAAAACATTTATTTTTTAATTAGCCAAACCAAATGTCAAGAAAAATTTTAAAAAAGCTCAAATTTTTTAGCAAAAAAATCAAGCACTTTATAATGATTGTGAAGAGAACTTTTTCAAATACAAATATTTAACAAACATAAGTGAATTGCTTTTCGTGGATTGTGGTAATAAATAGTAGCCTAAAGATTTTAACATTAAGAGAGACTAATTTTTGAAAATATGTTTGTTTCTAAGAGAATCAAGAAAGAGAAAGTTAGAGGTTCTTAGAGCATCCAGGCAAGCAGCAAATAAGTACGTTTGTTTAAGAGAAATAATTCAAAAACTAAATAAAGCATCTTACAAGTTGAGACATTTACTTACTTGCAATATGGAACCCTATTCAGATGGTGAAATTATGAATCAGACAGAGGTAGGCATTTATTCATAATACAAGGGCAACGCAGTAAACGCGACAGTTGATAGCGTGGTCAAGTGCGTGTGAGTGCCACTTTAATGGCGACCACGATCGAAATAATCTTGGTTTAACTCTTACTCTCGTGATTCTGTTACTTTCTAGAGAAGAGATTTCACTGCATTTTTTCTGCTTGGTAGTGTTGACAAACAACTCTAAAGTTTAGTTATACAGGGTGGCCACCAGAAAAGTGGGAAATTTGAGGTTGTAAATTTATAAACTTTATTTACAATTTGATGGTAAATAAAATTTTTTAAATTTATAAATTTCCCGCTTTTTTAGCGACCACCCTATATTACAAATAAAAAATTTTAAACTGGGGAGCGATATCTTGACAATTCTCAAAGCAGGTTGGGGGTAGTCTAATTGATTAACTTTAACATCACGAACGTTGTCTGGTAGAACAAATAGGGCATTTTCACCTCAAGCAAATTACATTACTTTCAGACTTTGATCAAAAACAAAAGAAAAAATGCACTTGATTAAGGTTATTTTTTGAGAAAATTTTATTCTGTTACATTAGCTCGCGAAAACTTGTGCTAATAAAAAACAAAGTCTAGTAAAATAAATTTTTTAGAATATTTTTGATTGTTTTTAATAGCTGACAAAGCTTTTCCATGTTTATTCATTCGATTACAGACTTTTACAAAAACAACCACAATGCCGCGAAATAATAAACTTAATCATCGACCAACATACACAAAAACAATGTTGACTTCTTCTTCTTCTTTCGGGGTTGCCAAAGCGTATGATGTTTCTCCACAGCGTCTTGTTTTTAATATCCTTCTCCCTCGCACCAACTTTTCCATATCCTCCTTCACTACATCTAGAAATCTTCTCTTTGGCCTCCCTCTTTTCCTCTTTTCCGGGTAATTTCATTTCCACCACTCTTTTCCTACATACTCCTAATCTCTCCTCATGACATGTCCACACCATCTCTGCCTGCCCTCCCTCATCTTCATTCCTAACCGTTCTATCTTAACTGTTGACTGTAACCAGTTATTCAGGCAAAACCAAACATGAGACTCCTCGCTTTTCATTTTCTTTAATAAAAACAATTTCTTCAAGGTTTTCTGACCATAAGTTCGCTCTCTTCAGTCTTTATTGGTTCTCTTCACTTCACTCATTAGCTCTCTTCACTCTCTTCAGTTTTTATTCCAGAAAATGGACATTTTTTAATTCGAGAAAACGAAAAGCTCCACGCTTTTCATTTTCTCGAATAAAAACAATTTCTTCACGTTGGCTTGGCGATTATTCAAAGGTCTATACTCTTTAGCTTTATTGACAACAAGAAGATTGCCCGTTTTGAAAT
The DNA here is from genome assembly GCA_963680785.1 of Diplosoma virens. Classification (NCBI taxonomy): domain Eukaryota; kingdom Metazoa; phylum Chordata; class Ascidiacea; order Aplousobranchia; family Didemnidae; genus Diplosoma; species Diplosoma virens. The sequence continues at coordinate 41,017,486 of OY796880.1, forward strand.
AGAAAAAAATACTTTAATAGTTTAAAGCAATATTGCTTGACATAGCGTGTTTTTATGATTTTTCACAAAAAAATACGAAAGTGTTCTGCAAAGGCATCGAGTTTAAAGTTTTTCGGGAAAACAAAATCAATGACGTCACAACCACTCCATGAACTATAAACAAGTTTCATAAATTAAGGCGTTATATTTGTTTACGAATATGGATATTGTATACAAATTTTTTTATATATTTTCTGGTCGGCGTTCACTCAAAAGATGTTCAATGACGCTTATATCGGAATGATTTTGATTAATTTAAACTATCAGACCACAAAATTTTTTTAACTTTCAAACCACAAATATTTGTCTTAACAATGTTACAACTATTAGTCTCGTAAGGGGGAGCTGACAAGAACGCAAGAATAAGTCCAATCACTTAAGAAGATTTAGCTTCGTGGTTTTATGTTACGGCACGTAAGTTGCAATGACAAATGTAAATGATGGACACCGTTTTCCAGCTCCTTAATATTAGCTACAAACCTGCTGAGCTTTCCACTGATTCAACTTTTGCCATTTGCCAAATAAAGAAACTGGTTAATTACTTTGCTTTTAAATTGCTACGGGCAAATCTTTGTATTCAATTTGTTGAAAACAATTTTTAGCAAAAATTTCTTGTCTACTTCAGCTTGAAATTACTTTTTGAAAGCACAAGCTATCAAGTGCGTCATCCCCATATACGTTTCGACCGATTTGGGTGCTGCCGTTGCTCAAACAAAAAACTTGTTAATTTTTATTTTAAGAAGAGTAAAGATTAATTTATTTCACCTGCATTGAAAAACATTTAAAATCATTGAAAACCATTGAATTATTATGACGATGATGCGTCATAATTACCAGAACAATGTAATAAATGAAGTAATTTTTTTGTTTTTCAATAAATCAAGAGCGACCTCTCGTGACAAAATGGTTTTTTGCAGCATTTACAAACTTTGTTGTTGTTTTTATCATTTGGTGTAAGTGTAATGTGATGACTTCAATATACTTACAAAAAAATTTTTATTGGTAGATTTGTATTTTAAGTTATTGCAAATTAAAATTAAATAAAATTATTTGTAAGCAAGCAATAGTTAAAAACTGTGTTTGTTTCACTCTAAAACACAATTCTTTTGTAAATCTAAAGTAAAAATATTCTAAAGCAGTGTTTCTCAACTTTTTTGGCCATGCCCCACCAAATCATTTTTAAAAGTTTGATGTTCCCCATTTGGTGATACAAAGGTGTGAGAGCTCAAATTTTTTGGTGTAGCAATGCAGTTCCTGTGTTTTCGAAAACTTTTTTTCGCATATATTGGTGTATTTTTCGTTTTGAAGCACAAAACAAATAAATAAATTGATTGAATAGATTGATTGATTGATTTTCCCTAAAGACTAGTGAAGACTTAAAAAAAAGGTCATCAGTTTGAAACTGCATCTGATTTTTTATTTTTACAAAAACTTCAACGAAGGCTTCTGCTCAAAGCGTCCTTGTGTTTTTCCACCAAAATTGATTGATAGTGTATTAAAAATTCCCATGCCCCACCAAAACTTTGCCAGGCCCCACCGGTGGGATACACGCCCCACGTTGAAAGCCACTGTTCTAAAGCTTATCTTTAGTATGCGTGATCACTACTACTTTCACAAAATTTCACGAATGCTTAGTGCAAGCTTTTACAATATTAACCTATTTAAAACAGAAAAACAAGACGTAATTAAAAAATTTTTCTCAATACTTCAACTCGGTGTATTGTATACAATAAAGCACAAAAAGTTTAAGACTGAATGTTTTTTTAAATCAAGCCGCTTAAAAGACATGAAGCAACAGACTCGAGTTTCGCTCTTGTTAGAGCTCGTCAGTGATGCTTATCTCACTGCGGAATGTTAAGTTCGATTCACAGTAAGATCAGCATCACTGACGAGCTCTAACAAGAGCGAAACTCGAGTCTGATGCTTCTCGTCTTTTAAGCAGCTTGATTTAAGTAATTTGAAATCCTCGTTATTTTTCAATTGTATGTTTTATTCACAAGTCAGAAAAATACAATCGATTTATTTTTTTACTGAACAAAGAGTGATCATTCAAATCAGACATTACAGCGTTCTTGCTATTGGTAGAAAAAGATGCAAGAAATTGGCTGATTTCACAAAGTGTCTTCTTTTTGACATCACTCACATTTTCAAGGCGAATGCATTCATAAGCGACAAGAGATCTCTTCATGGTTTCCACATACAAAAGAGGAGAAAACAAATTGATTTATGTATAATATAGCTTTATTTCATCAGCCAATACTTCTTTTTGCGCTCTTTCAAACATAGCACAAACTGAACACTTGTTAGAGTCGGTTTTAGCAAGAAAAATTATGTAAACTTTTCGAATTCCTTTGCTGTTTTGATTTTCAAAAAGTAGCAGACATGTTTGACAAGGTAGCAGTTTCAATAAAGCATCGCGTAACTGAAGATATCGAAATATTGTTGCTCTTCCACTTGAACAAAAAAAAAATCATTCTCAATTCGCTGTCTGCTTGAGGTTTCTTTTTGTATTTTCGCTTGGCCTTAATTGCACAAAACACATTTCGAATCGACGTGGTGTCTGTTGCGTTGTTCGTCGAAGAAAGCGACTTCTTTAACTTTGCTTTACCACGCAGATACAGGTGCGTTGTGCTGTATTTTAGGAAAATCACTATTTCGGCTCTAACAAATAATTACAAGGAATTTTTTTTTCTTATATAACCTATTGCCCAATATCAACTCTATTAAGTTTCTTTTTTGTCGATTAGTAGCTGTTTACTTAAAACGTTTTGACCAGCCTGAACACGCCCAAAGATGTCAAAAATTCGTAAACTGTTTTTAATAAACAAGTGCTTTTATTTTTGACTCAACGTACTTTCGATTTAGTTTGTTGAAAAAACCAATTATTTCTTTAAAAACGGATACTCTCTGCGTTTTAAAATATTAGTTTTTAGTAACTAAAACGTATGTTTTTAAAGTAATTAACGTATATGCTAAAAATTTGAAAAACATATAATTTTGTAAGCTTTTCAAAACTATGTAAAAATGATAAATAATGTCATGTTTAAAAAAAAGCAAAAAATTGGATGAATTTTTTAACAAAATTAAAGGTAACTACAGCTAAATACTTTATAACGTTAATTTTATTTGTCTTCATGTCGTTATAACAAAATGGTTATATTTTTTTGTTAAATGTTACAATTTAAAAAATTTTTGGTTACGATTCGCAAAAAATATTGAAAACCCTGAAACGAATTCGTTTTTTTTTGTATTAAAAGCAGGTTGAGAAGTTGTAGGATTTTTTTCCGACTCCAACTCCACCTGTTCAAAAAGTCCAGCTCCAACTCCGAATCAACTTATTTAAAGTTTTCCGACTCAAGTACATCTAAAAAAACAACTCTGACTCCAGCATGTCTATAAAAACGACTCCCTTCCGACTCCTTCCTAAAATATGCGAGTGATCCGGCAATTTCGACTCCACAACCCTGATTAAATTTTGTTGTAAACAAACTGACAAAATGTAAAATTGTCCACAAGTTTTCGGTTGTCATTCTTAACCAAAACAGTGAATTAGAACTGAAAAACAAACGCAATAATTCAATAAACTCGACAAGTGTGGTAACGCAAGTAACGAGTTTCAACTGCCACTAGGGTGCGCCACATCGTATGTCTTGAGTGAAAACTAGAAAAACTTACTTTTTTGTAAGACTTTGATGTCTTGAGAAATAATTTTATGATTATACAAAAAAATGGTAGACGACTATAGGTCGTTTTAATGTGGTCAGCAGCAAACGTTTCAAAGATTTGGCATAAACAATAAAGATTTTCGCTTTCGAAACCAACTATTTTATTAAAACAGTAAAATTCGCTATAAAATGTAGTTCAGATAATTTGTGCTTTTTTTGTAAATTAAAATTTTCATCTAATATTTTACCTAAAAAAATTTACTTATAAATTATGATATAAGATAGCTTTATGTACTATATTTTTTGGTCTAAAAAGATGATAAAACCAGAGAATAATTTATTGAAATGTACGGTGAAGTTGGAATCACACCTCTAAGTTAATACGTCAGCACCTTTTAAAACTAGAATCGTAGTTTTAGAATAACAAAGCATCAATTTTTTAAAACAAGCCTGAAGTTTATTGATGCATATGCTAAAAACAAAGTGGGTGGACACTATGTATTTTTTCATCAAACATAATGCCGAGAAGTTTGCCTGATATAAACTAGCGAAGTGGTTCTCAACCATTTGTGTTTTGCTGGGGCGCCGCAAGCTATTCTACATTTTTCCAGTGTTTCTCAACCTGTGTGGCGTGAGAGATTTCCAGATGTGCGTGAGACATTAGTGTTCCGCGAAAGATTTCGGAAAAAATTATTTAGGAACGTCGAATTTTGCGGTTTTTGCACGTGAAATAAGTCAGATTCGGAGCGAAGACCGTTTTTATTTAGAAAGAACTGATTTTGGGAATGAAATTGACAAGAAAGATCGTGAATTCAGGTGAAAACCTTTTTTTTTAGGGATTACATAATTTTTGGAGCGGAAATCAAGAATCCTAGCTCAAATGCGCCGCGAACTTCAGAAGATGCCAATGATGTGCCGCGGCCAGAACAACAGTATTTTTAAAAAACGACTGAATTTAGGAACGAAACTCGGTGAAGACTTTTTTTTTAGAGATCATCTGATTTAGGAAACAAAAATTAATAGAAATGCTCTATAGGTGTCGCGATTTTCGATGAGTTTCAAAAATGTGCCGCAAACAGAAAAAGGTTGAGAAACACTGACCTAGATATTGAAAATTGTTTGAGAAACGTATTGTTTTGTCTGATTTTTGAGGTACAAAGTTTCTGTTTTTTTAGTCAATGCGGTTTCAACTCGAGAAAAAAATATACTCTTTTCATCAAAATTTGTAAGGAGAATGGTCTTTACTATCAAGAAACTGAAAAAAATTCGATGTCTTTGGATAATATGCTGAAAATTGTTTCAGAACGTGTTGCCTGATTTGCTTAATGTTTTCAATCAAGACGATTCGACTCGATAAAGTGATTTTCTATTATAAAATTAATAATGATAATTTTTATCACAAAATTAATTCAATAGGTCAAAAGCTGGAAAAAGTTGTCGAAAAAGCGATATTGTTTTGCAAATTGATTGATTTTTTGTTATTTTTTGATCAAAAAGGTTTCAATTTTAAAAAATCCTTAAAATATTTGTAATGCTTAAAATATTTGTAATATTTGTAATGCTGACTGTTTTCCTTAAAATATTTGTAATGCTGACTGTTTTTCTTTTGCAGCGAAACGCAAAATTAAATGTGAAATTGCATGTTGAACTAGTGCAATTTTAGAACAGAACAGAACAGAACAGAATTTATTGTTTTGCCCGAAAATAAACACACAATTAACGTCAACACAGAACTATTCAGGCCAGGAAGCATCGAAAAACCCTAAGGTTTTCAAGTCAAGATGCTCCCTGTTTATTATCAATCAAGCATGAATTAGAATTAGTAATTATAAATTGAGCAATGTTTACATAAATCACAGTAATAGGTTTACATAAAATTCAAATAAGCACACAAACATAATAATACACAATTACGCATATATTTAAACTACCATACAGACAAGACTATTGTGGACATTATTTATAACTTGTAATTAAATATTTTTTTAATTGTTTAGAAAAAGCATAAATGTGGCATGATGATTTAATTAAATCTGGTAATTCATTCCAATATTTAACACCTCTATATTGTAGTGTTCTTAGACCAATTGTCTTTTGCTTTCTTGGTAAGAAATAGTTACTTTTAGAAGTATTTCTGGTGTTATAGTTATGAATTGAATTGTGTTTAGAAAAATATTTTGAAAAGACATTTGGCAGCAGATCATATTTAAAACGAAACATAAATTTACATATTTCAAGAATATAGATGTCATGTATTTTGAGTACATTAGATAATGCATATAGATCTGTTACATGGATTTGCCTTTTTCCTACCATATTTATGCATCTTAGTATTCGATTATGAACAACTTCAACAGGTTTAGAAACAGGTTTTGAGCAGCTACCCCAGCAAATTACACCATAAAGTAATATTGGATATATAAGTGTATAGTACACTTTCCTAAGTACTTGCTTATCCACATATAACCTTAATTTATAAAATAGTCCACATAATTTTGCTAGTTTAGAAGCAACAGCAGCATTAGACATAATTTAACTTTGCAATAATAGGTTTTAAAATGATTAAAAAATTTTTCAACGAACAGTTTTTTTATTAAAAGTTTTAACCACTATTTTCTTGCTTTCAAAGTCACAAAAATTGTAAACGTTTTACCCTTTGTTAAAGAGTAACTTGTTCACTTTTAACAAAATTTTTGCTTGAAAAAAGCCTCAATCAAATCGCTTTGAGATTAGAAAAACTTGAAAAATTTGCGTTAATCATTCTGCAACATAAAAAATGCAAGTTTTTTTTTGTATCAACAGGTCAAACGGTTTTAAAATTTGTGACAGACGCAATTACTTTTATGAGACGAACCTAAATTGTCTCGGATCGTGATTTTTCTGACGGTATTTTCCAAAAATAATCTTGAATAAAAAACGTCTTTACTTTGTTTGGCAAAGAGATAGTTTAAAAACAAATTAACCGATATTAAAAAAAACTGCATTATTTTCAAATGACTAATCTATTGTATGGCTTTTAAAAGAAAAATTGACTGAAATGCAAACAAATAAATTTTAAACAGAGCAAAATAATGTTTAACAACAAAAAGTTTTTGTCCCTGTTTAACAAACAACGTTTATACTTTAGCAGTTCATACTCCCAAGCTTCGAAGTTTGAAAATTTACAACATTTAAGAAAAACTTTAAATGACTTGGGTCAAAAGTCAAAGATTAAACCCATGTTGCTTTTCCACAAAAATCTGCAGCTGACGTTCTGCTGTTGCTAAGCAGATACGTACGTTAAAAAACATTGAAAATCTTGATTAAATTACGGTTTTGTAGAATTTTGCGGGTGTTTTGTGTTTGAAGAATTTAAAATAATGTAAATATATTGCCTAAAAGTTCCGAAATATGAAACGCTAAGTTCACAATTGCAGACTTTTTAAGAGTTTTTGAAAGTATAAGCAGTATAAAAATTTTAAGTTTTCTTCCAAGTTTTATCCACAGTTGAAGTTTCAATTCAAAAACGCCTTCACGGTTTTGTTTTGGGTATTTTACAACTTGTGCATGCCGACTAAAAGCTGCAGAACGCCAGACTTTGATTGTCAACGTTTTTACACAGTATGTTTAAGAATTGTTCATTTTATTAAACAAACATTAAAAAATATTTATAAAGACGAACGTTTTCGGCTTACTTCAGCCCTCATCAGGTTTCTACAATTTTAGCAATATTAATTAACTTTAAATTTACATACACACATAAAAAACAACAACAACAGCAAAAAACAATGTATATTTTTAAAAAACAGGCTGTACTTTTGACTAACAAAACAAAACAAGTGAAATCAATTTAGTCTCTCACTCGTTTTGATGTAAAATTTATCCTGGTAGTCAAAAGTACAGCCTGTTATATGTGAAAAATGTGTTATATTCATCAATCAATTTTTAATTTATTTTACACGGTCACTGTCAAAACATTTTTGAAAAAATAATCATAACACTTTCAACAATTTTGCCTTCATTAGAAACATATTGTTCAAAATCCTTGTCGTCGTCGTCGTCCTCGTTTGAAGGGTATCCACTCCAGATCAGACACAAACAGGACTGGGGCCGAGGGTTTATCCTTTTAATGCCCTAGGCTGCTGCACTTCCTGAATCAGATGCTGGCAGTGATGTTTTTGAGCCAGCATCGAGTTTCATCATCCAAAACTGTCAAACCTCGTGCTCCATGTGGTGCCCAATGTATAGGGCACACTGTTAGAACTTGGTCTACGGTTTGCTCAAAGGCGCCACACTCGCAATTCGGTGTGCATGCCCCATTGTGCATGGACGAATGGAATCGCCCAACACCAATCCGCAGGCGCTTGAGCTTAATTCAAGCTGCTCGGGGTAAGCCCATCCCAACAGGCCTGGCACTGGTCCCGGGCACAAAAGCACGGAGCCTGGAAGCACCTTCACAGTACTCCGTTTTCCATTTGTGATTTGTCCATTCAGAAGTGCGGATGCTAAGTCTGGCAAGGTTGTACTAAAGATTCCGCGCAGCTGACACAAACGGGCGTCTGGATCTTAGTCTCACTTGGCGAGTATCTGAGGACTACTTAAAAGACCATACAAGATATGACCAGGCTCCAAAGATTCACGGTGAGCCAAGGAGAGTGTCGCTCCCAGTCGGCGAAGCTCAGCTGGCTGGATGCCTGAGAGTACAGGTAGATGGTCTGTTGGAGTGGGACGCAGGCATCCAGTGACTATGCGCAAGGCGTCATTTAAGACACTGTCGATGAGGCGAGTGTGAGCACTGCAACACCAGACTGGCACACAGTACTCAGCTGTTGAGTAGACTAGAGATAAGGTGGCTATGCGTAGTGTTTTAGCACCAGCACCTCATCCCGAGCTCACGAGTCGCCTCAGCAGTGTGACGCGCGAGGGTAGTTTTTTGAGCAATGCCACTAAATGGTGACGAAACGTTAGCGATCTGTCCAGTTTTACCCCAAGATAAGTAGGGGTTGGACAGAACGGTAAAAGTCTACCGTTGTTGTAGACTTTTAGCTCACGTTTGGCCTCTCGGTTATTTAAGTGAAAGGCTACCATCACCGTCTGTGTGCGACTGAGTTTCAACCTCCAAGTCTGGAGATACGCTGAAAATGTAGATGTAGAGAATTACCAACGCACGTGTTTTATTTTATTTCTCTTGAGTTTCTAATCATAATTTGCGCGAGCACTCGCTGCCAGCGCCTTTTTTGTTTTACGTTTTATTTTTAATTAATCTCACCTTGGAGCATAGTTTGTGTCTGCAGCGCGTTCATTTTAGAGCTGGCTTTTTTGCGTTTGTACACACTTCTCAATTTGTGAGGCGACTAGCTGCAGTGTTTGTTAGCGGCTGGTTGAAGTCTGAGTAGACTTAGCGTGCAGTTTAAGATAATTCCCGTTTTACCCGTGAGTCAGCACCGAAGTGAACTGCTCGGTAAGACACCTATGCGTTTTCTTTTTGTGTTTAATTTTTAGTTTGTTTTTATTTATTTACAGATTACCGTTTCCGCTTTCGTTTCCGCTTTCGTTTCCGCTTTCGTTTTCGCTTTCATTTTCGCTTTCATTTTCACGTATCAACGTTTCAGTTATAACTTATTTTATATTAAATTATTTCCTTGGTTATTAATGTCCTTTTAATTTGTCGAAGCCGGAAGCACGTTGATCGACACTTCACTTTGCGGTAATCGGCAACTTCAGCGCCGTTTACCGTTACAGTAGACATGTTTTGGCTTAGAGTATTCTCCAAATCCTTTCAGTTTCCAGAAGAGTGCAACAATGCTAAATCATCAGCATAAGCAAACTTTCTGGAAATCATGAAAGGAAGATCGTACGTATAGATGTTAAATAGGAGGGGGGCCAAGACCGATCCTGAGGAACGCCGTTTTCAAGACGGCGTAGCCTGCTTTGCTTGCTGTCACCGGTAGTAAGGGTGAAACTTCGATTTCGGACAAGCTCCATAATCATTTTGACCATGTGCTTATCCGGAAGAAGTCTTAGCAGCTTGCAGGTAAAGCCACGGTGCCAGACAGTGATCATTAACAGCTGTCAGATTGATAAATACGGCACCGGCCTTCTTTTTGGCCTCAAAAGAATCCTCAATGTTCTGGGTTAGCAGAACAACTTGATCTGCGGTTGACTTCCCGCGTCGGAACCCAGCCTGCGTTTTAGGGAGCAGTTGATCAATTACTGGCTCAACGCGGGCGTAGATAAGCCTCTCGAGGATCCAATGAGCAGATTTTCTCACGGCCCAGGCCGCGAGAAAGCACCTACCATCTGAGCCTTCAAAATCCCATCTAAGCCTTCAAAATCCTGTTCATTGGTATACTACTTTGATGTTTCTCACCGGAAGCATGTCTTATAATGTTAAAGAATTTTAGATGGTAAAGAATTTTAATTGAAAGTTAATTTTTGGAAAAAATTCATAATACCCTTTGTATCAGCGCCTCCGTCATTTTCCTGCGAGTCAGGAGGATAAACAAAGAGATAAAATAAAAAAATTTAAAATAAGTGAAAGAAATTAAAGCTGAACCTCAATGTTGCAAAAACCAGAACAAGACACAAAGCAAAACAGCAAATTTATTTGCATAAGCATCCCATGCAATTAACCTTTATTTCTTGATGCTATGAAAAATGGTGTTCAGAGTTTGCAAAAAGGAATTGAGTTAATTATAACCTATTAAAGTACAATGAACAAGAATGGAAGCAAAACGTCTAAGCAAATGCAAGAATGGAGGTCGAGAAACTGAAATAAAAGAAATGAGCTCGAACTAAATTTTGTAAAGCAATTAATTAAGATTTGAAATCGTAATATGCTAGCTTTATTTCAGCTTTATAATAAGAAAAACATCCAATATTAAAATCTCTTTTTTTCAAAACAATTAAAACGCGAAACGTAAGAAACCAAAGCGGCGCATCTAAATCTAGAAAATGAGGTTAATCCCGACCTCGCATATTTCAATAGGCCACTAACACTGCACAGATAGACTTTAGCTATGCACAAAACACAACTAAGATTAATATTTTGACCGACCAAATTAATGATCTTTGTAAAAACTCTGCATTTCATTCAATGAACTGAATTTGTAATTGAAGCCGTTTATTGCAAAAATTAGTTTAAAGAACTAACCAGTGTTTCTAATTCATTGCTTCAGTAAACACTTCTTAGTTTAAGTCTTTTCAACTAATCATTTCATAAAGCAGCAAAATTGTTTTGTGACGTAATAAACCAATGCAATGACGTCTCACAGCATTAATAATATTTACAAGTTTACTTACACAAATCATTCAGATCCGAACTATAACTTTCCAATCTTCGACTCGAAGCAAAACTCACAAATAACAACGCAATTAACTTTAACAACTTCATTATGAACAAACAATAGCTTTCAAAACTTTATAATTTTTCTGACAAATATTAACAAGTTTTATTCAATCGATGAAACAATTTTGTTGATTTAAGTTTTGCAGAAAATTAATTTGTTAATATAACTATCTAACTTGCAAAAAATTAATTAAAAATTAATATAACTTTCTACAGTAAATTAATTTAAAACTAGACACAAAATAATTAAGTCGTATTTATAGAAAGACCGGAGTCTTCACACCCCTGTAAAAGTAGAAAACTTTTTGAATCAAAAGATTATTTTAACATAAGTTTATTTATCTTTTAAAGATTTTAACTTTAAATGTTATAAAAAAGTGACGTAGCCGCTGTTATGACGCAAAATAATATTAAAGCAGAATTTGATTAGATTGAATAGATTTGAATAAAATTTATTGAAACATTAGATTGAAATAAAATTGCTTGAGATTGTCAGGATTTTGTATTAAAATTGTGGAGTCAGAATCGCACGAATTGTATGTTTTTGGGCTGTGCCAAAGCTATTTTTCAGATAAATTAAAGTCGGAGTTGTTATTATTTTTGGTGACTCCGATTTTCAAATTTTCGGTAAATTACCGTACTTGTAAATTATAATCAGATTTACCATCTCAATTGACTAGATAATAATCACGTTCAAATACAGTGAATATATTTTTGAGAACTGGGCAGCTTTTTGGCTTTCAATTCAAAGTGAAGACAAAAAACGGTTTTCGCTTAAAAATGATTTTCAATACAAAAAAGTAAACTCAACTTCCGTTCGGGATTTGTTTTGTAAAATTTAACAAAAATTTAAGAAAGAAAAACTAAAAAAATTGGTCAAAATTGTAGTTTTCGTCTTTAAAAATCAAGTTACGACAAAAAAGTCTTCACCTTTTACTCAAAAATCAGCCTTTTTAAAAACTTGTGAATCTTGAAGAATCAAGCTAGGTCCTTTTCTGAAGCTACCGACTGGACTTAATTTGACAGTCAAATACCGTAAGTATAACGTAACTATAAACTTAATATTTTACTACTTACTTTTATAAATAATTGGCTACCTACATTCAACTTTATCCGAAAGCAATTTTATATTCGTAAGAACTTGTCAATGATAACCGCATTTGCCCAAAAAAGTTTAAATTCGCAGTCTTTATTTGTTGTTGAAGCATCAAATTTTTTCCCTAAAGTTAAGTAAAGTGTCAAAAAAAGGTCATCAATTAAAGTTCGGGTCCTGTTATTAGTAAACGTAAAAAAAAGACTTTTTTCTTTCCTCCAATTTAAAAAAAAATTTTAGACTTGGAGTTTATAGAGTTTTACAAAATTAGCGGAGAGCTTCAAGTGATTCAACAACCTTATCTGTATAGACATGTTGCTTGTGATACTATAAAATAATCTGAAATGTTTTTTTTCTATTTTTTCACTAAAAATATGTCAAATCATAAAATGTTACTATAGTTCTTTTTTCTTGGTTTTATAATTTGTGTGTTCAACCCATTTAGAAAGTCTCATCTAGGATGTTGAACCGGTCTTAATTTAAGAAAACATTGTAATTGAATTAAAACAAAAGATTTTTTATAATTTTCATCCGTAATGTTAAATAGGTTGAGAAGCACTGGTGTAACCAATTCTGCACTTAAATGGGTAGCCAGCTTATAACTATTTTTAATTGTAATTGAATCATCGAAAAGTAACCACTCTATCAATTAAATTTTTAATAGTTCTCGTTTCTATCGATAAACAATATTTGATATTAGATCTTAAAATTTTTGTTGTACCTTATTTAGTTTGGTGTTACAACTGAGGTTTGATTTGTCAAACTTGCATTTTAAAATGTTGATTGACACAAATACGTGTTGCGACTGTAATATAGCCAGTGTAACAAAAACAATGTTTTTTGTTTTTTTTTTGAAATTACCGAGATATTATAGAGTATATTTCAGTTTAAGCGCACACCTTAAAAAAAGCTCATCGTCTGTCACTGAAGGTAATTGCAATAAAACAAGGCTTCTTAAACTATGGGTCGCGACCCCAAATGGGGTCGCGAAACAAATTGGCATTTTGTGCTTTGTGCCGCGAAATTTTGAAAATCCCAGTAGTGTCGCGGAACTTTTGGAAAAAATTATGGTTATTGCACGTGTAATCGGCAAATCAGAGAATTTGGAGCTTGGTTCTGAGTGCGGACCTTTTGTTTTTAGAGAACACCTGAAGTTGGCGACGAAAATAGATAAATCGCATTTCAATTCTGATTGAAGACATTTTTTTTTAGAGATCACCATGATTTTGGGAGAAAATACGGAAAAAGGAGATCGATTCAAAGTGAAGACCTTTTTTTTAGAGATCGTTATGATTTTCGGAAAAAAATTGCAAAGTGCGAGATCAAAACCCTCTTTTGTTTTTATAAAACACCAATTTTTGAGAATTCTTGCCTCAGGCCCCTAATTTTAAATATCCACCACTAATTGGGGTCACAAAAAATTTTATTTTTTAAAACGGGGTTGCAGAACAAAAAAGTTTAAGAAGCCCTGCAATAAAACATTGACACTTACCGGTCTTTTCAACTTATCACAAACTGTTTTATATAAAGAAAAACAATTAATGTTTATCAGATTTTAGCTCAACTTTTCGATCTGGCTTTCTATAATATTTTATTGTTGCTATGTGGACCCCATGTAAAAAATAATTTTCATTTTTATTTTAAAAGGACAGTTGTTTCAAATTTTTACAAAAACTGCATTTTATATGGCTGTTTGTTCGCTCTAACACTTGAACGTAAAGTATGAGCTAAAAAAATCTAAAGCGAGCATTATCATTTATTTTTTTCCAGAAAGAATAAAAATAATTTATAGTGTTACAGTTACTTGCTGCATTGCTATTTGCTAGATTGAAATCCGTTTTATTTTGCTTTTATTAAATATTTAGGCAATTTTTGTTCGAAATCTAAGAATTTATAAATTTTACTTATATCATAATAATTTTTCGTTCTTGAATTTTATGAAACTAATGCTAAAGTTTACGCTGACACTAACACCTTTAAATTTTGTTGGCGCAAACGCTTAAGCTGACGCTATTAAGATTTTGAGGAGTTGAAGTTGACGCTGGCGCCTTCAACATGTTTTGTTGACATGCACAACACTGTGTGCTTGCATTGCGTGCTTACGGACAACTTGACTCGCCACGTTGCTGCAGTCACAGAAAAGGATCAATTAGTATCCAAATCTCAATCAGAAGAAGAAGAATCTTAATTGGCATCTGTTCAGCCAAGAAAGTTCAAAGAAAAAAAATGCTTCTTTTGTGGTACTTCCTTTCATGATCGCTCGTCCTGCCCTGCTCAAAGCGCTGTTTGTTATAATTGTAAGAAGAAAGGACATTTTGCAAGAGTGTGTAAAAGCAGACAGTCAACATCTCCCAGTGTATCTGCGATTGTTCCCACAAACCAACTGTGCGCAACTCAGCTAGCTCCATCGTGTTTGCCTCATGCTACGGTGACTTCCAATATTAATGGACACGAGCTATCAACGGTTATTGACACAGGCAGTTTGTTAAGTTTCATCAATAAAGAAACGTTGAAGACTATCGGTTTACGAATGACACCTGAAGGACGAGACGTAACAATGCAACCACAGACTTGCATTGTAACGTAATGGGCGGCTGCATAACAAATCTCAGTATCGGTAACAAAACTTATAGTCAAGTAAAACGTGGAGTTTTAGAAAACCTATGCAGCGACTTGCTTTTGGGGAGGGACTTTCAGCAAATGCACGAAAAGGTCATTTTCAGATATGATGGATCAAAAGTAGAACTGGTACCAAAACCGGACGCTGGAATCTGCTCTACTGTGGCCTCAAGAGTTAAACCAGTATCACTTTTTTCGAACTTGCTTCCAGGCTGCCATCCTAGAGCAACTAAATCGAGAAGACACAATACATTTGATTATTCGTTTATTGAAAAGAAAGTTGAAAGATTAAGAAATGATGACATCATTCGTCCCAGCAACTCCCCTTGGCGGGCACAAGTATTGGTAATCAGTGTTGTGATATTGTGCAATCGATGACGTAGTGTTTTCTTAAACGCTTCTAATCTTAATCAGCGCCTTCTGCTCGATCAATTATTGGACACGCGTATCTCCAAGCATAATTGTAACCTGTTAAATCTGCGCCTCTATTTCGGTTCATCAGTCAGTTCAAAGTTATCAAGCTACTACAGCAAACGAACTAAAAGCATTCTATTTCAATACGGTTGTTTTTTGTCTAAGTGATTTTTGTGAATTTTAATTATTGTTATTTAATACACCTGTGTATTCGTGCAAAGATACAACAGGCAAAAGTGGCGACGAGGATTCAAGTAACTCATCTGCGTCAAGAATTTTAAAGAAAATTTGTTGAATCTGCATTAAAGCTTGAATTGTCAAAATGAGTGAAATTTCTGAACTGATTTTGTTGTTAAATAAGCAACACCAAGAGCAAATGGCAGTTTTACGCGACGAGCATCGCGAGCAGAACAAGCAACACCAAGAGCAAATGACAATGCTTCAAGAGCAGCTGAAAACTTTACAAAGCAGCTTGAACAACCCGCGAGAAAATGTTCCAACACCGATGGCAAGTTTTCAACCATTCGATTCCACATCTGAGTTATGGACTGATTATTTGGCAAGGTTCCGAACATTCGTCACTGCTAACTCTATTCCCGACAACAAGCAAGCACAAATTTTTCTTACCAACCAATCTAACTCCGTTTACAAAATGCTTAGCAACTTAGCGGCTCAGCAACAACCTGTCAAAAGCATACATGAGCTAACCATGAATGATATTCAGACGTTTATGGCAGAGCAGTTTGACCCAAAACGATTTGTTGTCAGAGAACGTTTCAAGTTCTGGTCTGACATGAAACGCAAACCTGGCGAAACTATTCCTGAACTGGCAAGCAGAATACGACAAGATGCAGCTACATGTGATTTTCAATCCATTAAAGATCCTTTAGATGAAGCCTTGCGAACTAAATTCATCTGTTCAGTAGACAACGAAGCAGTTTTGAAGACACTCTTCAAGCTCAAGGACGATGAACTGAAGTTTAGCAACGCCATCAGAGTGGCTCAAGAAGTGGAAGAAGCAGCCAAGGTAGCAAAGGAAACCGTACACGGTCAACCTTCTACGTCGGTGCAGAAAGTTTACCACGCAAAGTCCAAAACTTCCAAAACGCAAGAAAAAAAAACCGCCTGCTTCAGGTGTGGAAATTCTGGACATTTTAGCAAAGCTTGTCCCCACATTAAAGCTATTTGCAGCTTCTGCAAGAAAACAGGTCATCTGCAATCTGTATGCATGTCTCGACTAAGAGATAATAAGCTTGTGAAACAACAGGTGAAATTGGTGCACAAAGTCCAATGTTCTGTTTCACCCATCTATCAAACTATTACTCGTAGACTTAATGACCGCAGAATTAAGTTTGAAATTGATAGCGGAGCCAGTGACACATTTTGCTGTGAATCGACGTGGCAAACGCTGGGTAAACCCATTCTACAACCTGTATCAGTTCAATATCAAGTTGCTGAAGGTAGCCCGCTACCCGTCGTGGGACAATTCCAATCAACTGCAAGTATTGATGGAAAATCACCTGACGTGACCTTTCCTGTAATTGTCACTAAGGTGCCCAATCTAAATTTACTAGGTCGTGTGGCGATGATGAAGTTGAAACTCACCAACTTAATTGATCACTTCAGAGAAAACCTAAGTTGTGCTGAATCTACTGCAACGATAAAGCACGTCACTACAACTGGTCCAGAAAACTCTTTACATGCGGCATGTATTCAATTATGTGGAGAGTTTCCTACTTTATTTGAATCTACATTGGGTTGTCTAAAAGATTTTTCACTGGACATACGGTTTAAACCTGAAGCTAAACCTATTTTCAAGAAGCCAAGACCTGTTCCGTTCTCAATCCTACAAGATTTAAACGAAGCATACGAAGCAGGAATTAAGAGAGGTGTATGGGAGCTTACAGATTTTAACTCGTACGGCACCCCCGTGGTTCCTATTCGAAAGTCTCCTTTGCCAGGTCAAGCAAAAGCAAGCATCCGAGTTCGTGGAGATTATTCGGTGACTGTAAACTCGCAACTGGAAGACCATCGTCAACCAATCCCTCTCCCAGAAGATCTAATGCGCAAGCTAGGACGTGGTTACTGCTTTAGTAAGATTGATCTAGCTAATGCATATAATCAAATCTGTCTTTCTCCTGACAGCCAGAAGAAGCTGGCTCTCAGCACTCACAAAGGAGTTTTACTTCAGAAAAGACTTCCTTTCGGAATTAAATCCGCACCAGGGTATTTCCAAGAAATCATGGAACAGTTAACGCAAAATTTGCGAGGAGTTGCCGTGTATTTCGATGATATTTTGGTAAGTGGTGACAACGCAAAAGATCATTTGATGAACCTGCGAGCTTTGTTCAAAAGACTAGAAGAAAAAGGTCTTCGCTGCAACCGTGAGAAATGTGTTTTCGCCCAAGTATCAATTGATTACCTGGGTCACACTTTATCAAGTCGAGGAATTGCAAAAGGGTCCAAAGTTGATGCCATACTAGAAATGCCTACACCCAAGAACATTTCTACGTTAAAATCTTTTTTAGTATCTGTGCAGTTTTATTCTAAATTCTTACCTCCATATTTTTCGGAAATCACCGAGCCGTTGTACAAGCTTACACGCAAAGGACAACAGTGGAAGTGGGGTGAAGTAGAAGCGACATCTTTCAAAAAGATCAAACGGTTACTATGCACAGAGACTGTACTTGCGCACTATGACCCATCTCTTCCGTTGGGTTTATCTTGTGACGCCTCAGAATGCGGAATTGGAGCGGTATTATTTCATCGCTTTGCAGACGGAAGCGAGCGTCCCATTTTCAATATTTCTAAAGTCTTATCGGCGACACAGGCCCAGATGGTAGGTGCTTTCACGTAGCCTGGGCCGTGAGTAAGTCTGCTCATTGATTTTAAAAATGACAGACCGAAACCGAACCTACCAAAACGGAAGGGTATCCACCCATTCCGATGTTCAGTGTGGGTCTGTTAATCGGCAAACGTCCTTTTCAGGACGGGGCAATGTCAGGATAAAACTGCCCTTTTCAGGGCACATTGCCAACAAGTTCCGAAGACCCACTATTCTTCAGCTGAACATCGAAGGCCTCACTGCAAGCAAGATGAATGTTCTTCATCACCTCGCTATGCAGTCTGAGGCACTCGTCATCCTACTGCAGGAGACCCACTGCACTGATGCAGAGAAGTTGGTGCTACCACACTACCAACTAGCTGGGTCTTCTTTAAGCAGGAAGCATGGCCTTGCCACGTTTGTTCACGAGCGACTGAGATACACGCTTTTGGACCACCGACATCGGAGATCGAGTGGCTGTGTGTGGACGTTGATGGCTATAAAATAGTCAACGTCTACAAACCACCGCCAACGCGATTGCGAACCCTGGATCTCCCAATGTTTCCTCACCCCTGTCTGTACGCTGGCGATTTTAACTGTCGTCATGCTGACTGGGGTTATGATGACAACAGTCCGGATGGTGAGTGCTTGGCTGGATGGGCAAGTATTAATTGTCTTGCCCTCCTATATAATGCCAAGGACGCTGCCAGTTTTTATTCCGGCCGCTGGAACACTGGCACCAATCCAGACCTAGCTTTCGCTAGCGTAGGTCCAAACAGTCGCTTACCGGATAGATGTGTCCTTGAGAAGTTTCCCAGGTCACAACATCGACCCTCGCTTATTACACCACCAAGGTTTGCTATGGCAGTGCCAAGCATGCCTGTTAAGCGATGGAACTTCCGCAAGGCCAATTGGAGTCACTACATTGCTTTGACGAATAAATTCGCAAAGACTTTGTTGCCGCCTGATTCACTTGATGTGGATGCGGCTTACCAGGACTTCTGTAACATCATTAAGAAAGCAGCCAAGAAGACTATCCCACGCGGGTATCGAAATAACTATATTCCGTGTTGGGATGCAGAGTGTGAATCCCTCTATAAAACCTTTCTGCAGTCTCCTCAGGGAGACGACTCAAGTTTGGCTGCTACAGCTCTGCTTGCCAAGCTTGACAGAAAACGGAGGGATCGATGGTCCGAAGCAGTTCGGAGCATTGACTTCTGACACTCTAGTCGAAAAGCGTGGAGTATCTTGAACAACCTTACTGGTAGGTCACGACACTCTCCTCGTCATTGTCCCGTTTCAGCCGATGCTATTGCATCTCAGCTGGTTAGAAATGGGAAATACGAGGCTGTTGATCGCAAGTCATCTCGACTTGTCTTTCAAGAAGTGTCTGACCTTTGGAGGGCCACAACACCAGACGCAGTAAATATCTCTGACAATTTTTCACAGAGAGAATTTGCTGCTGCCCTTCAACATTTAAAACCAGGTAAAGCTCCGGGTCCTGATTCCATCTGCCCCGAGCTTATACTCCATGCTGGAGCTGCTTTGAAGTCCTGGTTACGTGACTTCCTTTCTTCCTGTTTGCGCCGACTCAAAATTCCCAAGATCTGGAGAAGAGCGCTTGTGGTCGCGATCCCAAAACCAGCAAAGCCCGTGGGGGACCCAAAGAGTTATCGACCGATATCTCTGCTCTGTGTCCCCTACAAGATCCTCGAGAGGCTTATCTACGCCCGCGTTGAACCATTAATCGATCCACTGCTCCCTAAAGAGCAGGCTGGGTTTCGACGCGGGAAGTCAACCGTAGATCAAGTTGTTCTGCTAACCCAGAACATCGAGGATTCTTTCGAGGCTAAAAAGAAGACCGGTGCCGTATTTATCGATCTGACAGCTGCTTATGACACTGTCTGGCACCGTGGCCTTACCTGCAAGCTGCTGAGACTACTTCCGGATAAGCACATGGTCAAAATGATCATGGAGCTTGTCCGAAATCGAAGTTTCACCCTTACCACCGGTGACAGCAAGCAAAGCAGGCTACGCCGTCTTAAAAACGGCGTTCCTCAGGGATCGGTCTTGGCTCCCCTCCTATTTAACATCTATACGTACGATCTTCCTTCCATGATTTCCAGAAAGTTTGCTTATGCTGATGATTTAGCATTGTTGCACTCTTCTGGAAACTGGAAGGACTTGGAGGGGACATTAAGCCAAGACATGTCCACACTGTCAGCGTATCTCCAGACTTGGAGGTTGAAGCTCAGTCACACTAAGACGGTGACGACAGCCTTTCACTTAAACAACCGAGAGGCCAAACGTGAGCTAAAGGTCTACAACAATAGTAGACTTTTACCGTTCTGTCCAACCCCTACATACCTTGGGGTAAAACTGGACAGATCGCTCACGTTTCGTCACCATTTAGTGGCATTGCGCAAAAAACTATCATCGCGCGTCACACTGTTGAGGCGACTCGTGGGCTCGGGATGGGGTGCTGGTGCTAAAACACTACGCATAGCCACCTTGTCTCTAGTCTACTCAACAGCTGAGTACTGTGCGCCAGTCTGGTGTCGCAGTGCTCACACTCGCCTCATTGACAGTGTCTTGAATGACGCCTTGCGCATAGTTACTGGATGCCTTCGTCCCACTCCAACGGACCACCTACCTGTACTCTCAGGCATCCAGCCAGCTGAGCTTCGCCGACTGGGAGCGACACTCTCCTTGGCTTACCGTGGATCTCTGGACCCCGATCATATTTTGCATGGTCTTTTAAGTGGGTCCTCAGATACTGGCCAAGTGAGACTAAGATCCAGACGCCCGTTTGTGCCAGGTGCGCGGAATCTCTTGGACAATCTTGCCAGACTTGGCATCCGCGCCTCTGAATGGACAAATCATAAATGGAACGCGGAGTACTGTGAAAGTGCTTCCAGGCTCCGTGCTTTTGTGCCCGGGACCAGTGTCAGGCCTGTTGGGATGGGCTTACCCCGAGCAGCTTGGGTTAAGCTCAACTGCCTGCGGACTGGTGTTGGGCGATTCCATTCGTCCATGCACAAATGGGGTCTCGCTCCTTCACCGAATTGCGAGTGTGGCGCCTCAGAGCAAACCGCAGACCATGTACTAACAATGTGCCCCATACATCGGGCACCACATGGAGCACGCGGTCTGACGGTTTTGGATGACGAAACTCGATGCTGGCTTAATAATATCACTGCCAGCATCTGATCCAGGCAGTGCAGCAGTCTGGGGTAGTAAAAGGATAAACCCTCGGCCCCAGTTCTGTTTGTGTCTGGCCTGGAGTGGATGCCCTTCAAACGATGACGACGACGATCGGCGACACAAAGACGCTACAGCCAAATACAGAAAGAAGCACTATCCTTAGTGTACGCTTTGAAGAAATTTTATCAGTTTCTGTACGGTCGTAAGTTCATTGTGGTTACCGATCACAAACCTTTAGTGACCTTGTTTGCCCCTGATAAAGGTACTCCTGCAATGGCCGCGAATCGACTTGCACGATGGGCATTACTAGTCCATCAATATGACTACACGGTGGAATACCGTAGAAGCAAGGACCATGGCAATGCCGATGCTCTTAGTCGCTTGCCATTTTCAAATGACACAAGTTTTGATGGGGAGGAGATGGAAGATGATGTCGATAACGTTTGTTTAGTTCGAACAATCAGTCGTCAAATCAATCCTGACAATCCATTGCTTGTGGTCAGAGAGACTGCCAAGGATCCAATTCTTGCCCAAGTAATGCGATTTGTGAAGGAGGGATGGCCGCATGCATTTTCGGAAGAGCTTAAAGACTTCAAAAAGTTGGAAAATTCGTTGTCAACAGAGAATGGTTGCGTTTTTTACGGCTTACGGGTAATAATTCCTTCAACCCTACGTAATCATATTCTTAAATTATTACACCTTGGACATTTCGGCATGCAACGGATGAAACAACTTGCCAGGTCAACTGTCTATTGGCCTAGAATTGACTTTGACATTGAGGATTTATGTCGCAAATGCACTTCCTGTGGCCAATTTCAAAATAAGCCGGATAAACCTTCAATCCATCCGTGGATGATGCCAGAAAAACCATGGTCAAGACTCCACTTGGACCATGCGATCAGCTTTCTGGGAAGAAACTGGTTAGTCCTTGTAGACGCTTATTCAAAATATCCTTGCATTCATCCAACAACCTCAACGTCTTCGAAAAGTACTACTGCTATACTTGAACAAGAATTTGCTCATTTCGGATATCCCCACACGTTGGTGACCGATAATGCCACAACATTCATGTCTCAAGAGTTCCAAGCTTGGTGCAAACAACGAGGCATTGTACATCTCACCGGAGCACCTTATCATCCAGCAACAAACAGTGCTGCCGAGCGTTTGATACAATCGTTCAAACAGGCATTGAGAAAATCCTCGTTACCTTCAAAGGAAGCTTTGCAAGAATTTCTAATGCAATATAGAAGAATTCCTTTTGCATCGGGACTGTCACCAAGCAAATTGTTGAATGGAAGAAGAATTCGCACCAAAATTGACACTTTGGTTCCATCCATTCCGCATCTCCTGCAGGGAAGACAGTCAAAACAAGCGAGCAAGCATTCAAATGCTGAAGACTCGGAAGTGGTTTCGAAAGTCGAACATCATTACTCACTAGGAGACCTTGTTACGCACTGTACTTCGGCCCTAGAAGAGATCGTGACCAACGATGGGTGCCTGCGATAATTACGAAAGTCCATGGTACACGAAGCGTCAATGTACGAGTCATTCCTCGAGGACCAACTTGGAGAAGACATCTTGATCAACTTCGACCTCGATACGGTTCGGATCAAGATGATGATCCCTGTGAAATCCCAACGAGCGTTTTGCCTACAGAAACACTTCCAGCCGGGACTGACCACGCATCTAGTTCTTCTTCGATGAACCAACGCAACAATCCGAGATTACCAACCGGAGACGAGTACGGGCGATACAATCCACGACGATCAGCGAGAACAAAGAGACCTCCAAAAAAATATTGTTGCTAATATGTATATATATTTTTTGTCGTAGTTTATTTGGGGAGGTGTTGTGATATTGTGCAATCGATGACGTAGTGTTTTCTTAAACGCTTCTAATCTTAATCAGCGCCTTCTGCTCGATCAATTATTGGACACGCGCATCTTCAAGCATAATTGTAACCTGTTAAATCTGCGCCTCTATTTCGGTTCATCAGTCAGTTCAAAGTTATCAAGCTACTACAGATAACGAACTAAAAGCATTCTATTTCAATACGGTTGTTTTTTGGCTAAGTGATTTTTGTGAATTTTAATTATTGTTATTTAATACACCTGTGTATTCGTGCAAAGATACAACAATCAGGAACAAGGAAACACAGAAACCAAGGATGTGCATCGATTACTGCATCGATTAAACCAAGGATGTGCATCGATTAAGGTTATTCACCAACTGGCGAAATACAGGCAGTTCTCCAAGTTTGACTTAAGGAACGCGTATCACCAGATTCCCATTTGTGAATCTGATAAACAGTACACAGCCTTTGAAGCAGTCGGCAAGTCGTGGGAGTTTAATCGAGTCCCCTTTGGTGTAACCAACGGAGTACCAGTCTTTCAAAGATTAATAGATGATGTTGTGGAAAAGGATTCTTTAAAAGACACATTTCCTTACTTCGACAACGTGACAATTGGAGGCTTTTCCAAAGAACAACACGACAAAAATGTTGAGCGCTTCTTGGAGTCCCTAAGGAAGAGAAATCTCTATTGCTAAACCACAAAAAGACAATTTCATCGGTCGACGAAATTAGCATCTTAGGTTATCGCGTCGGAAACGGGTGCATAAAACCAGACCCCGAACAATTACGTCCTCTTGTAGATCTGCCAGTTCCCCATAATGCAAAATCACTCAAAAGAGCGTTAGGATTATTTGCATACTATGCAAAATGGATTGCGAATTTTTCCGAGAAGATCAAGAACCTCAAAAATACAAAAATATTTCCCATGGATGAAGGAAGCGTCAACGAATTTGAAACTCTGAAAAAGGAAATTGCTGGTGCTTCCTTATCTGCAATCGATGAAACTCTACCATTTATAGTGGAATGCGACGCCTCGGAAACAGCAGTTTCGGCAACCTTGAATCAAGGCGGTAGACCAGTTGCTTTTACGTCGAGGACTCTGCAACCTAGTGAACGTCACTATCCGGCCGTGGAGAAGGAGGCCATTGAAGCCGTTAGGAAGTGGAGGCACTTTCTGGCCAGACAACACTTCCACATTGTTACGGACCAGCAATCAGTGGCCTTCATATTCGATAGCAGGAAAAGAACCAAAGTGAAAAACAACAAGATTCAATCCTGGCGTCTGGAACTGGCATTATTTTCTTATACAATTCGGTACCGTCCAGGAAAGGACAACATCGCGCCCGACGCCTTATCTCGTGCAATCTGTGGTATGACTTGTGCTACTAATTTGTATAATCTGCATAATAATCTTTGTCATCTCGGTGTCAGCAGGCTACTTCACGACGTACGTTGTAAGAATTTGCCGTTTTCTGTAGTCGATGTAAAAAATGTTTGTTCGTCATGTAAAATTTGCGTCGAAATCAAACCGCAATTTTATGCTAAGCCTAAATATTCGCTCGTAAAAGCAACACAGTCTCTCGAGCGCATGTTTATCGACTTTAAAGGTTCTTTACCCTCTTGTAGTCGTAACGTATTCTTACTAGTGATAATCGACGAGTATTCGCGCTTTCCGTTCTGCTTTCCTTGCCCAAACATGCAAGCGCAAATGGTAATCAAACACTTGAATGAATTATTTACGTTGTGTGGGGTGCCGGGCTTCATACATTCGAATAACGCCACCACTTTTAAAGCAACAGCAATTAAAAACTTTTTAAATTCAAAAGGGGTTGCTACAAACCATAGCTCCATCTATCACCCAGAAGGTAACTCGCAAGTGGAAAGGAGCATCAGGACCATCTGGCGAACGGTTAAACTCGCCTTAAAAGCACGTCATCTGCCGATTAATCGATGGGAGTCGGTCATTCCAGAAGTCCTACATTCCTTGCGTTCCCTTCTTTGCACTGTGACCAACGCAACCCCACACGAACTATTTTTTCGATTTCAAAGAAAAACCTTCTGCGGACCTTCCTTACCCACCTGGCTGATGCATCCCGGTCCGGTCTTGGTACGCAATTTTACTCGCGTGAGCAATCATGACGACCTTGTACAACAAGCCGAGTTGACCCACGCCAACCCAGCATATGTTAAGTTTCGATATCCCGATGGCCGAGAAGTGACTGTGTCTCTAGAAGATTTAGCTCCTGCGCCAAGAAACACCGTCGACAAAACACGCTTTAATGAAGTCAACGCTGACAGGTCACCCACTCAAGCTGAAGTCTCATCAACATTCGATAACGCCGTTGATAACAGAGTCTTGTCCAACGAAGCTGCAGACAATAAGGAAGAAATTGAAAACCATGCTGCTGACGAAATGCAGTTTGTTCGTCCGAACGAATTAGATACTCCCCTCAGAAGGTCGGAGAGGCGCAATAAGGGCGTACCACCTACGCGCTATGGAGACCCCCTCTCTTTTTAGGAAGGGGAGAATGTCATAATATGTACAAAAGTTTCGAACCTATTTGTTTCTCTGTTGTTACTTTGTTAATCGTGTATTTGTGTTCTCTGCCGTTAGCTTGTTAATCTTGCCACTTTGTAATTGTTAATTATGATTGCTTTGTTGGTCTCGCCCTTTTTAAGCATCTTAGTTGCTTGGGATTTTTTAAAGAATAGTGACCACATTCATAACGTTATTTTGTAACCTTATTTATAACTATTGTGTTTCTTTTATAGATTTATAGCGGCGTTTTCTTTAGTTAATTAAAAGCTATACTTTTATGCTTAATGTTAAATTACGACACAATGCGCTCATAATTGGCATGTCTTTCAAGAAAGAAGAAATTTTTTCAACCAGACAACAATTGAGAAAAGCAGCCATAATGGTTTCAGCATTCTTCATTTTATTAAACAAACGTTATTCTTTATTTATAACGACAAACGTTTTCGACTTACTTCAGCCCTCATCAGGTTTCTACAATTTAGCAATATTAATTAACTTTAAATTTACATACACACATAAAAAACAACAACAGCAAAAAACAATGTATATTTTTAAAAAACAGGCTGTACTTTTGACTAACAGGCTAAATTTTAAATCAAAACTAGTGAGAGACTAAATTGATACAAATTAAATTCCAGATTATGATGTCATTGAAGAAAAAAAAAGGAAAAAATACGTATTACAATCAAAATATATTCAATAAATATGAAGCTCCGTTTGCGAACATTTGTCGATTTAATTTTCGACTTAACTTTTTTTTATGGGTAGAGCTTCGTGAATCTTGGAACAAAATTCTGATTTGCATTTACGTATTATTATAAAATTGTTTTCATTAAACCGATTATTAGAGCATTTTCCACACGATAAAATATGATCTTTAATTGCACTATCCTGTGGACTTTTGAAATTCAGATGCTCCCGGACTCTAGTGATCAAATGTCTGGAAGACATACCGATGTATGTCTTGTTCGTATCGCACGAACACAAGAATTTATAGACAACATTTGAGCAAAGAACCACAGGAGTTTTGGATTTTTACTGGAAATAATTGACTACTTTAAAAGTTTTATAGATGGGAGATATTTTTAAATTGTACTTGTTTTTTATTAATGCAGAAAGACGATTTGCAAAGTGATGTGATTCTTTACCCAATACGGTATACAAAAACAATTTTCAAAGCTAATGTTTTGAGAAAATTTGTTAGAAGATTGAAAGCTCGCAAGAATTTTATCAAAAAACGACGAAGGATAACCATTACTCAAAAATATCTTTTTTAACTTACTAATTTCTTTATCAAACAAAAATCGGAGGAACAAATACGCTTGGCTCGATTTAAAAAACATAGAATTAATCCAGACTTCCATTTAGTGGGACACAGAGCGTTAAAATCAAAATTAAATTGGTGTCAGTGTTAGGAATATATGTAATTGAGAGTTAATTTTTTTAATAATTGTTTGTTATTGTTTTTTGGACAGATTAACCCAGTATTGCCAAATATAATTTATATATTCATAGACCAAGCTGTGAGTTTTATTCAAACAAAACTAAAGTTAAATAAAATTTGCCTTAATACTCGTTGCGATTTTGACAGTTTCAAACTTTTATTTTAATTTTTCTGATTTCGCAAATTCGTAATTAAATCCGTACAGCAGCAAGATATTTTCCAACTGCAATTTGTTATCGTTTAAAGAGGCTTATTTTTGTGGAATGCAAGCTTGTGTTCGAAACAGCTGCGAGTTCAAACCAAGAATGCAACAGTTGCTACAATTACTGATCTTGAAGACAGTCTTGATGGACGTCGCTCAAAAAATTACAAAATAAAACTGATTTCTGTTCAACGTTGCAGTTTTTTCTTATATTTTTTACGCGATTGCATTCAGTTTTTCAGTAATAATTTGGTTTATTTTTTTCAAGGAAAAATTTTAAAATGTAGTATAAAATATTGGACGTTTGATGTTAAAAATGAATATAGAGTTTACGGCGAAACTTGCTTCGTAAATTAAAAAAATCAGTGGCATAAGCGCCTGCGCAACCAAAAAATTGTCACCGACAATTGACGCCGTTAACGCACAACATTGGTCTTTAAGGTGATTGAAAAACTGAAAACATGTGATTTTTATATTATTACGCAATCTTGGTATTCAAGCATTTGTTCTTTTAAAACTTATTATGCGATTATTTGGGTTCGTCAATAATATATTTTTGAAAATTAAGATTTTCGCGCATTGCGTTCTGAAGATTAAGATTTCGCGCATTACGTGCCTGTACGCAAACATTTGTGTGTGTATGTTTTGCATATGTTTACATAATTGTAGTAATTTGATTTTTATGCCAATTTATCAATTTTTTTAATTATTTGCTTAGGCTTTTGCGGGCCGTAGTTTGCCCACCTCAATGTAATTTGTTGTAGACCTACGTAAATATTATAAGAAAGTCAGAGTAAAATGTGTTAAAATTTGAAATTCATTTATTTCCCATTGATGTTAGTATCTTTACATTTATTTTCTTGACTCACAGGAAAACGTTGTAGATGTTGTACTTAGGGCACCAATTAAGCCGTTATCCCGATCTGCTTCAAAGATGCCAAGACATTGCTGCCCGGTCGGAAGTTTTTATTTGGTTTTTATTTTTTATTTAGAGCAGTGAGTGATTCTCAACCTTTTTGTGTCTGCAGCACACTTTGAGATCTTTTCAAAATTTGCGGCACACTTGAATCAGAGTACAAATCTTAATTTTCTTATGTAAATGTTTTCTAAAAGTAATGTTTTTAAAAAAGTCTTCACTTTGAATTTATCTCAGATTTTTTTGGTTTTCATTTCTAGAAAGTAGTGTTTACTGAAAAAAAGTTGCCCAATAATGAACTAATGTTTTTTTAAATATTTCCTGGCACACTTGGAAATCTCTCGTGGCACACAGGCTGAAAACCACTGATTTAGATACAAATAAAATATGGATCTGCTTACTAAGACCGCCAAGCAAAAGAAAGTGTTGTGAAGTCTTATTCCCAAGGATACAACAGAATTACCCGAGTGAGGTTTGAATCGCGACAGTGTCGATCACTATCACCATCAATACAGCGCTTCTACCAACTCGACCACACTACCGACACAATTAATCATAATAAGGTTCATCGTGACTATCGAACGCGCAGTGCAAGCTTCTATTAACTATTGATGTTATTATCTTGATATTAACTTTTGGGTTTTTAGTTTTTATTTGGAGTCGAGACTGAAATATGGAGATGCTTACAGAGATCCCAAGCTTGCTAGACCGCCAAGCACAAGACAAGCAAATGTAAAAGTCATATGTGTTGACTCGCCTCCGACGCTTTCCTGCATGTTAAAAGAATGAATATACAGATGAAATAAAATAAATGAACTTTACCTCAGCCATAATTAATATCAAGCTTAATTATAACCTAAAGCTCATCAGCACATTTTTTTAACTAAAAAAAATACATAAAATTGTATATAGGCTTACAAACTTATATAAAGCATAAATTTCTTATATTTATTCTCTGGAATGCGACTAACATTTGTTAAAGTAAAATCAGTGCAAGTGATTTTTTAAGTTTTTTTAAAACCTTAGGGAAAAAAGTTTTTAAGTTTATTTTTTATATTCGTAATGTTAGGCAAAAGTTTCGTTTGGTTTGGTTTTGAGTTTAGAAAGGAAGCGTAAGAGACTGGTCTCGAATCTCACGAGTTGATTCGAAACAAAAGCTTGAGTTATTGAAAAAAACAAACACATTCAATTTATAAAAAATCAATTTTAATACACAAAAAGTAAAAACGGTTAGATTTTTTAGCAAGAAAAAAAATCAATATAATTAAAATTAAGCAGAGAATTATTGCTGAACCTTTCACGCGAAAAGGTAAGCAAGAATATGACAAAAACCACTTCTAGCGTTCCAACTTGAAAATCACATTTACCAAATTGAGAAAATGCATGCCCATTGCACAAAAGTAATTACCTCTTCAATCTTGCTTTTTTAATAGGGGCAAAGTTTTAAATTGCTTTTTGAAAAACAAAAAACTTTTTATAGAACTTGAGAGTCGAAAAATGTTTTTTGCTTTAACCCTTTGAGGGACATTGGTACATATGTGTACCATAAAGTTATTTTGGCATAGCTACTTTTGTAAGTCAACTTTTTGGCTGAGATTTAGTTTGGTACCTTTTAAAGAATTATTTTTTCATTTTAAATAAAAAAATGGAAACTCTGAACTCGTTTTTCAAAAAAAATAGTTGGTAAAAGTTTGTAGTATTAACTGAAAATTTGGATGTCACTAAACGTCCCTGAAATTTTTTTGGCAGATTGTTTTTCACTGTTTTTTTGTTATGTTTAGATAGGTTTTTCATATTTTAGATATTTTACAACTTTTTACAAAATTTACTCTTGAATTTGTAGGAAAATAATAAAATTTTTGCTATGGTACATATATGTACCATTGTCCCTCAAAGGTAAAATATTGAAACAAAAGCATTTAGCATTTTGTCGTCTCAAGTTTTTTTATAGTATAATTTAATATTTTTTAAGGCGTTTATTTTAAATGCAGGTGTTATTTTCTTAGTATCTTATTTATTAAAGCTTTTAGTTGAGACCTATTTATAAAAAAATACAGTAGCAGAATTAGTACACACAAGCTTATTCTGTGGATAACTTTTTTCAAACAAATTTTGTTTATTTTGCTATTTAGTTTTGTTTTTTTTAAGTTGGAGTAATTTTATTTAAGTTGTACATTGAATTTTATGTTATAGTTTTGCATTTCAAATTTATTAAATTTATTTTAGCTCTATAGAACTAGATATACGTACATTCTAAATGTCTAATAAACAGAAACGTTTTTTCCAACTGTCAGATGAAAAAGTCAGTCAAATCTTATTTTGTGATGAGAGTGATACTGAGGATGCCCTTATTCTTGATCAAGAAGATTTATCATTCTTGAAAAATGATATAGAAGTGTTGGAAGAAAGCCCTCTTGAACAAATTGAAGTGACAATTGAGCCTCCAGAAAACTTTGCAGCTGACACAAAAGAATGTTCTGTTGAAGAAAGTTGTAATTCTACACACAATGAAACAGTTTTCCATTGGAAGAAAATTTCAGTTTCAAAACAAAAATCTATTGCTGCAAAATATAAATTAAAAGAATATAACTCTGCTCAGTTTGGTAATATTTTATTAAATTTTGATGGCAAAGAAATAACTCCATATTTAGTTTTTGAGGTGCTAACCAAGTTTGAGGACTTTTTAACAAAAATTGTAATACCTCAAACTATGTTATATAGTCAACAAAAAGGTCATGTGTTTAACACAACTGTGAATGAAATGAAAGCATTTTTTGGAATGCAGATTGTGATGGGTTACCACAAATTGCCATGCATTCGAGATTATTGGTCTTCAGATCCAGATCTAAATGTCTCGTATATTGCCAACATAATGCCGTTGAAAAGATTTGAGGAGCTTCATGCTTATGTTCATTTTAATGATAATTCTACAGTAAAGCCCAAAAGTGACCCAGAGTATGACAGAGCTTATAAAGTGAGACCTGTACTTCATCATTTCAATGAATGTTTTTTGAAGGCCATGTCACCAACAATGTACCAATCAATTGATGAACATATGATTAAATTCAAAGGACATAATATACTTAGACAATATGTAAAAGGAAAACCAGTGCAATGGGGGTTTAAATTGTGGTGTCGTTGTGATGCTGTCACTGGATATCTGTTTCAGTTTGATCTATACACTGGAAAAAAAGTTGGCTATACTGAACATGGTCTAGGAGAAGGAGTTGTTTTGCTGCTCACTGAGCAACTTGCACACAAAAACTGTCATATTTTTATAGACAATTTTTTTAATTCTCCACAGTTACAATACAACCTTCTTGAAAAAGGTATATTGTGTGCTGGTACGGTACGCTCCAACAGAAAAAAACTACCCAAGAGTAATCAGCTTCCTGAAGAAAAAAACATGAAAAGAGGAGAAATGCTTTGTTTTGAAAGTGAAAGAGTATTCTTCACTAAATGGATAGATAACAAGGCTGTCAACATGTTATCAAATTATGTGGCAACTTATCCTGTGACTTCTATTCAACGAAAATCAAAGGGAACAGATAAAAAAGCTGAAATTGATTGCCCTGCTGTAGTAAAGCAATACAATAAATTTATGGGTGGTGTTGATCTTATGGATCAAAAAAAAGTTACCTACCAGTTTGATCATCGATCAAAATATAAATACTATCTTCGAATTGTCAATGATCTGCTGGATATTTCCATAAACAATGCTGAAATTGTTTACAATAAGATAAGCAATAAAGAAGAACAACTTGACTCAAAGACCTATCGCCGCATCATTGCAAGGTCACTCATCGGGAACTATACTAACCGCAAGCGGCAAGCACCACAAAGTACCATCAAGCACGGACCAAAGCCCCCAAAATATCTTAAAGCTTGCAAAAGTGCTGGGCCACACACGATGATTAAAGTCGAAAAAAGGCAAAGATGCAAGCTTTGTACCAGCAAAAAACTTCAAAATAGAACAAATAATATGTGCTTACAATGTAAAATTTATCTCTGTTACGTAAATAATCGCAATTGTTTTTCTGCTTATCACGCAGAATAAAGCTCAACTATCTTACAGCACGTTATTTTATCTGCAGTAGATTAGTATTAGTCGCAACTATCGCTAAATCCCATAAAAAGTTTCAAAAAAAATTTTTATTAAAATTACCTTTGAGGGACAATGGTACACATATGTACCATAATAAAATAAACAAAAATAAAAATAAATATTTAAAAAAAAATGCATAAATGTGTTGTCTATCATCTAAACGTCAAATATATTTAAAAAAATTTTTCATATTTTTGCTAAAAATTTTATGTCCTTTAAAGGGTTAAAAAAATCACGTGAAAGCAAAAATAAGAGTTTCTACTTGCTTGTTTTGGGTAAAATTTTGCTTTATAAACAATCTTTTTAAGAGTTTAAGTAGTTGGTTTATTTCTCTTTAGACCTATAAACTAAAAATACTAATCTTAGGCAATTTGAATTTGTAAATTTTGTAAAATATTTGCTCATTTTTAAAAAATTTTTAAATTCAACCTTTTACCTATTCGATATATATTAGATTTATTGTCTTTGTTTTGCTAACAGTTTGTAAGTTTTGTGACTTGGGAAAAAAACAATTTTAATCTATTGTGCTCTTGACCAAAAAGTTAAGAAATAGATAAAATGCAAAGAGGTACTGCCCAAGACAAATATTAATTTTCAAATGTTGAAAAACGCGTAATTTGTTTTAGTAAAGCAGTTTTACAATTTAAAAACCATAGTTGGGAAGATCAGGGCTACAAACACAAACTCGAACCAAAACTCGAAGAACTTGGTCTTTTTTGCCGAACTCGAACTAAAAAGCAAAAATTCTTGAACTCAAACTAAAAAAATCGATTGAATTGAAGTTTATTATCTACCAAGCATAGGCTATACAAATAAATTAATGTTTCCACCGACAAACAGTGGAATATTATTTTACGACGTTATATTTATATTTTTTTTTGGTTCTTCCGTGGAAAAAAAATTATATAAAAAGTTATCCGAGTTACTAAAGGTATTAAAGTTACCACAGCAACCGCAATTTTCTGGAAAATCTGTTTTGTTACCTACGTGGTTTTTTTGTTCTACAAATGCAAAGTTGATAAAACAATGTGCTGAAAAATTTTCCTTCTTACTCAAGAACTTTTAACAAAAAGAGAAAACAATCATCGACAAATTAACTGAACTTGTATGGCACTATCGGAAGTTTCGATCCCGTGCTCAAGGAGGCTACTTCCATCTGCCCGAGTGGCTGCTTCAAATGAGATGAATCGATTTCTGGGTAATTTTCGAAATGAAATGCTCATTGTAATATAGTTGAATATCTTGTCTTCATAACAATAATTAATACTTTTTCATAAATTATTATAATAATAATATGGACCAATACTTTATATTCGTATTTTGCTGTTTGGTGCAGCTCGTTTGCTTCAATGCAAAATAATGTTGTTGTTGTTTTTAGTGTTGTCCAGTTAAGTATAATTTATTGTGTATTTTGAATGTTTGTGATTACATTAATTTTTTGGAGCATAAAAAATATATCAAAATGATTTTTTGTCACTGTCTGTGAATATTGAGCTAATGCTATTACTATTGAGCAGGGGTCGGAAACCTTTTTGGGTAGGAGAGCCATAAAAGCTACATATTTTTAAATATATTTCCGTGAGAACCATACAATGTTCCTCTACTTTTTAACTCTATGTGTGTATGGCCAGAAATTTGTGAGCAAACTTTAGTCTTTTTTTGCGAAGCAAAACTTGTATTATTGACTATTGACTTTGATTTCTCGATTTTCGTCTAGAAAACGTAGTGATCTGTTAAGAAAGGGTCTTCACTTTTGAAATCTTGTGAGCGCAGATCTTTTTTTTATGTGCGCTTGTTTATGCTTGTCAACAAAAGAGCCAGATGCAATTATCAAAAGAGCCACATCTGGCTCGCGAGCCATAGGTTCCCGACCCCAGGCTATTGAGTATTATTTTTTATCAGCAAAATTTATAATAACACAAGAATTTAGATTATGTTAAGAACCAAGCCACATAAGCAAAAAGTCCAATTGTCGCCCAGTTGAATGGTCTAGTGGAGTGATCACTGTGCGCGGGACAGCATCTAGTCGGTTCGAATGCCAGTGGGATATGTATCATTGACGAGCTCTATCAAGAGCAAAACTCGATTCTGGAGTTTCTCGTTTTAAGTGGCTTAGTTTTTCATCAGCAAAGTAGTAGAACTGATTATATTCCACTAAATTTTTATTGTAAAGATAATTCAAACAATCGCCATTGTAAACAAGATATATTCTTTCCAAATTTTATAACTGAAAACGTATAACTAAAACCGAAAACAACCAGCCAAATATTTTGTCGGCCCTAAAAATGATTCCCAAACAAAAAAATTCTAATCTTTAAATGGTTCTTTATCTTAACATTGTGCTAATGTCTTTTGATTAAAGTTACAAGCTGTATAAAACTTTTGATGCCATGGCAGTACATGAGTTGTTCTGTGATGTCATTTTAGGTAGTTATAGAGCTGCAAATTCAAACTTGAATTGGAAAAATTAAAACAAAGAACTGGAACGAGAATGCATACTCAATTAAAAAGGTATTAAGGTAGCTTTGGGAAACGTAGTGCTACATTGCACTGCAAGCAGAATGCTTAATGAATTTTTCCTATGACTTTACTATATTTTACAAATAAAAGTTAAATGTGATTTTCCTCTCGACCATTTGCTAGTATTGGTTTAGTTTGGTTAGTCTAAAAACAAACCAAAAATTTCTGTTTTGTGAAAGCTTAGTAAATGATAATTTTGCAATTAGAGTATTTTTAGAAATTTTCATCTTGAAACATTTACTATGTTTACGCAATTGCAATAAACTCTACAAAAAAATTTTTTCAATTTTTCGGTTCTTGCTAACCAGTTAAGTGTGGACGGATAAAATTATGTTTGCAATTGTAAAAAGCGCTTTACAGCAACTAAATCTTTTTGATAAAAATTCTTTAAGAAAGTGATTTCAATGAAAAATTACACAAAGTGTTTGGCAGCATGAGTGTAGTCATGGGTAATCATAAAAGTATCTTTGATGTGGGTCTCGATGGATTGTTGAAAGCAATTTGCAAGATGAATTGCCGCGTTGCATTTTGCACACAAACACACCAATGCATGTTTGCATAACTCGCAATGTTGGTTGTTAGAATAAATGATTCTTTGTGCTGTCGTGCATGACTACGTCTAATCGTCTATGTTCAGGTTATGTGGCCCATTTATAGATCTGAAACTGACATATCGTTTTGCAGGTGAAATTTAAACAGCAACGTTGTCAAAAGTTTACATCAAG
Organism: Diplosoma virens; assembly: GCA_963680785.1. Taxonomy (NCBI): domain Eukaryota; kingdom Metazoa; phylum Chordata; class Ascidiacea; order Aplousobranchia; family Didemnidae; genus Diplosoma; species Diplosoma virens. The sequence continues at coordinate 41,052,974 of OY796880.1, forward strand.
CTTGTGTGTGTTTAATTATTAGAATTATGACATAAAGAAAAAAATTTTTTGTATGAAACAAAAGTGAAAAACATGATGCACAACTATATAGAAAACAAACCTAGTCAAAGAAGTATTTGCATTGTTGTCATAATTTTGTAACTTCAGGCCAAGGACAATGTGATTTAAGCAGCCGTTTTTTTATTTCCCAAAAATAATTTACCAGATTTTTATTTTAATGGCAAACAAATTTCCAAATGTAATTTTATTTAAGAACGCTATTGGTTCATGTTAATTTAAAGATATAATAAAAAGCAAAAGCAAGTTTAACAGCCTAATTATTTAACGACTTACTGATATTCCTTCTTCATGTAATTGCAACCAGCGAAACTTTAAAAAATATTTAACGAAATTAATAACATTTTAAATCAGGAAATTAAAAAAGGATATTTTTTTTGGTAAAATTAGTTATCAATAAACATTATCTAGGTCAGTATGGGCCAAGTTTTTTACCCCAGCAGGCCACTTTTTAAAATTGTTCGAACTTGCTAACCGAGGTTGGTTTGAAATTTATTTTATTAATTTCATCTCTATTTTTATTCTTTTGACTCGCAGGAAAGCGTCGGAGGCGCTATACAAAGAATAAATAATTATTCTAACTTGATTGTGTCGATCACAACCACAGTGCTTTTTATCACTTAACTATGTTGCTGACTTAAATTGGTAATTGACTTAAATGAGAGTGAACGTTTCTTTATTTTTGGAAAGTGAAGAACTTTTTTTGCTCTTCATTTGGACATAAAACAAGCGTTCGCGATTAAGCAAAGACCAAAAAATGGTCTTTTTCACCAGTCGAAAAGTTAAAAACTTGATAATTTCTAGTCATTCGGTTACTTGGAAAATTGTGCTGCTGCCCCCAATTGACAAGTTTTGAAATGTTTAAAATTGTTCAGCGGGCCACTGAAATCACGTGGTAGGCCACATGTGGGCCGCGGAGGACAGTTTATACGAGCTTGATCTAGTTTTAAGTTTAATTGATTCTATATGTACTGACCGTGTTCCCGCTATGCCAGGACATAGATAAAGCTTTGTTGATCTTGTTGAAGACAAAAGTATCAACACTGAAGGCTACAGATCCACTGTATGATTTACATTCAGGTTCCTGAGTCACAAACTCTATCGAAATATTTTTTGTGGTTACTGCACAAATGAAAATATTTAGAATCAAATTTTTTTCTGCCCTTTGGGCAAAAAATCATAGCATTCTATTACAGCATAAAGATTTTAAAGGTGACATATCAAAAATCTAGTAATAACACGATTTTTAAACATTAAAAGTTCCGATCTTTTAGAAACAACAAGTTATTTTTGCAACATCGAAATTCCGCACGCATAGCTAAAGTAACTGTTGATGTGGGTGGAGATGGGCTACAATTTATTAAACATAAAGCAACAACTTCTTTTATAACAACTAAATTTTGATCTGGCTGTCTGACTTGAAAACATTAAATTGTCGCAAAGTGTGGCGTGTATTGTCTACATCAGTGGTTCTTAACCTTTTTTTTCGTATTTACCCTTTTAACAAAAGTGCTTACTAAATTTACCCTCAATATACTTAATAATGCTCATTTATTAAAAAACGAAATTAGCAAATTACTTCAATTATAATTATTTAATGTGACGGCTGCCCTTGCTTTTTGGCAACGAGCTTTTCAATGTCTGGTGAAGTTGTAGATAATGCGCTAACGAATGTCAGATTCAACGTCAAGTCGGTTTCGTGCTTTAGATATGATAGTAAGCAACGCAGAGAAGCCGTTTTCGCACAGGTAAGTTGAAGAAAACGGAGCCAAAATATTCAGAGCATGAATACCTAGCCGTGGATAGCAACGTTGGATTTTAACCCAAAACTCCTCTAGGTTGCAAATGTGAAATTCATCTTTTGCAAAAGAATCGTTTGTTAATTCTATAAATTCTTCTTGAATAGCTTCAGGAACATCTTCCACTTTACATACAAAAGGATTTCTAGCTTCTTTCATCAAAATGCCAGAAGTATTTATCTCGGGAAAATATCGTTCAAACTCATTTTGCAGGTTTTGTAGATGACTGATGATGTCCTCCTTCAAATTTTGTTCAAAATCGTCTCCAGTTATCTCAGTCAAGCGGTAAAATGATGCAAAATTATCATTATTTGCTCGTTGGGTCCAAAGCTTGAGCTTTGCCACAAATGCATTGATGGCATCAGTGTGCACGATTATATTACTTCCTGGGCCTTGCAGTTTCTTGTTTAGTTGATTTAATGTTTCGAATATGTCAGCAAGATAAGCTAAGTACGTAGAAAATTCGACGCCACCAAATGTTAACAATAAATCATTTTTTTGTTTTGCAACCAAAAACGACTTGACTTCTTCTCTTAGTTCGAAAATACGAGAGAGCATGTTCCCTTTTGAGAGCCAACGAACTTGAGTGTGATATAAAAGTGCGGTATGATTGGCATCCATATCTTTGCAAAGCTTGCTGAAGAGTCGAGTGTTGAGCGCTGAACTTTTCACATAATTAACGACTTTAATCACAACAGACAAATGCTCGTGAAGTCTCTTCGGAATGGTTTTGGAAACGAGCGCCGCTTTGTGAATCATGCAATGCGTTCCTTGAATTGTTGGATTTTTCTGCTTTATCAGGAAAACCAATCCAGAGTTTGCACCAATCATGGCTGAAGCACCATCAGTGCAAACTCCAACAAGCTTACTCCAACTCAATTCGGTTTTGTCAAAAAAGTCCATTAACAATTGAAAAACATCGGCTGCCTTTGATGTTATTTCCAAAGGTTGGCAGAAGAGAAATTCTTCACTAATCCTGTCATCTACAACATATCTGATATACACAAGTAGCTGTGAGAGATTGTAAACATCGGTAGTTTCATCCAGCTGAAGAGCAAAAACAGGAGAGGAATTAATTTTTGATATCACCTTGCTTTTAATATTTTCAGACATGTCATGAATTCGGGATTTTATAGTGTCATTGGACAGTGAGATTTGTTTCATTGTTTGAGATGCTTTTTCTCTAAGCATCAACTTCACACTTTCCAATATGCAAGGTTAAAACCTAAACACTGAAACCCACTTCTAAAGAAGGGTTTCACCGATCGTATGTGCTTTTTTAACTTTTGCCAAATGCAAAGCAATGGCAAATGATGCATGTACTGAGGCATTGTTAGTCTGCCAAAACATTCCAGTTCTGTCCAGCTTTTGTCTTTTCAGATTGGACAGTTTTAACTCAAAAAAGGACCGGTTTTTGTTTATCATACTTGGATGAGCATTTGCTAGTTGTTGTTTTAGCGGAGCAGGTTTCATGGTACTGTTTGAAAATGTTTTCATGCACAGAACACACTGAGGAATTTGAAGACAATCCTGAATAAGATATGTAAATCCAAAATTCAAATAATTGTCCTGATACTTTCTCTTTTTTTGTGACATGCTATATTTATGACTAAATTTATGACAAAATCCAAATAATAGGCTAGCTTCGAATTCGCATTAGCAATTACTCTAAACCAGGAAGGATACTGTTATGTTCTTATTTCGTTAATGAAATCTTTATTTATTGCATTTATTATAAACAGCAGTAATTCAAACATTCACAGAAGTCTTCGAGAGCACGCTAACAATTAATTCGCCTTTCATTAATCACCGTCTGACTACACTCGTTATTATTTCGATTAAATCAATGTTCCAATTACTAGCACGTATGTTATTGTTATGCGGTAAAGATTATTGTTGCATCTCGCATTATGGAATGCGCACTGAAGTGTTGCCTTTATCTATATTATGTTAAAGCAGTACATCACAGATACTAGGCTATCAATACCTACAGCTGCCCCAATTTTTTTGTCCCGTCAACTTTTCTAGGCTGAAACCATGCTTGAAACTAAGGCTATGTGTTGCCACAATCAAATTTAGAACAACGTATAGGTTGCTCGTTTCAGTTAAAATTTTATTTGATATAGAAAAGAATCTAACCCTTCGTATTGAAAGCAAAAACGACAATTTCTAGTCACTGTCTATCCCTGCACAAAAACAAGACAAGTTTGAAACTTAGAAATCTGTCGCTGCCCAATGACTGTATTAAAAAGTTATTAAAAAATTAAAATCGATTTCGATCACAAGATCATCATCACTTAACAATTCTATCAATTCTGTGGAAATTATAAATATAAAAACAACAAATTTGGATAAAAATGAGCCTAATAATTACACTGCAGTGAAAAAACTATTTTGAAAGCTTTACAAATTTAAACTAAAATACTATTAACTACAACAAGAAACGTATAACTGGCATCACACTATGATACAAGCCAAAACCAAAGTGACGTCAACTATCTTTTCAACGCATTACCGCATAACGTCAGTAACTGTTGGTTACTACTCTAGTAAATTGAAAAAGATATATTTATGTGGATATATATATATTATCTTACATATACATAGAGATATATATATTATGTTTGCGCTGTTTGAACTCATACAATTAAACATATCTTTTTCAATTTACTAGAGTAGTAACCAACAGTTACTGACGTTATGCGGTAATGCGTTGAAAAGATAGTTGACGTCACTTTGGTTTTGGCTTGTATCATAGTGTGATGCCAGTTATACGTTTCTTGTTGTAGTTAATAGTATTTTAGTTTAAATTTGTAAAGCTTTCAAAATAGTTTTTTCACTGCAGTGTAATTATTAGGCTCATTTTTATCCAAATTTGTTGTTTTTATATTTATAATTTCCACAGAATTGATAGAATTGTTAAGTGATGATGATCTTGTGATCGAAATCAATTTTAATTTTTTTAATAACTTTTTAATACAGTCATTGGGCAGCAACAGATTTCTAAGTTTCAAACTTGTCTTGTTTTTGTATAGGAAGCTCATTTACCCCCCATAACAAAGAAATTTACCCCCAGGGGTAAATTTACCCCAGGTTAAGAATCGCTGGTCTACATGTTATTAATCAACTACGGTATAAGCAACCTGAACATGTAACAACCAATTTTACAATTAACAAACAAGATTTTCACTGAAACAAAGTTAACTTTTTGAGGTTATGTAATAATGTATAATTCAGGTTAAAATTATAAGTTTATATCATTATAAGTTTAAAATTGAAACTTTGCAATTAAATCTATAACTGGCCTAGATCTTGAAGTAAAGTAAAGATATAACACTTAGTTTCAAAATGGCGCCTTTGGGGTAAGTTGGGACATAGTCATAAGGGAAGTGGGACCACTAAGGTATTCAAATCTTATTAAAAGCAAGAAATATAACCTACCGGTAAAAAGCTACTAATTATGATGTTATCTGCAAGTAGAAACAAAAATAATAAAAATAATTAAAAGAAACCAAAACAATTAATAAAAATAATGCTTATTTTGAATTGCTTATATCGTCTTTTCTAGGTGAAAAAGGTTTTCCTAGGTTAATTCTATGCCTCAAAAATATACAAGAAAGAGAAACAGAGGACAGACTCCAATAGATGTCCTGAAAAGAGTAGCAGGTGCCTTACGCAAAGTGGTAAGGTGCGGCAGTCTGCTTGAGAGTTTAACGTGAGTAAAACCACATTGAAGCGCTTTGTCGATCAGATGTCAATTGATGAGGATACAGCAAAAAAGTCAGACTACAAGCGTGTGGGTGACAGGCATCGCTTTTTTCTACAAAAACGGAAGAAGACCTCGCAAACCAAATCAAATCATTAAGTAACATGTTTTATGGACTCTCAACAAACAAATGTCGCCGACTAGCTTTCGAATTTGCAATACAAAATAATATCACGATATTGGACAATTGGGAGAAAAAGAAAATAGCAGGAATTGACTGGTTCTTATCATTTAAATTTAAATATGGACTATATGTGCAAAAGCCTGAAGCAACATCTCTCGCACGTGCAACAGCGTTCAATCGCCACATTGTTGGCAAATTTTTTGATCAATTACGCAATTTGTATGACCGCTACAAATTTGAAATGCACGATATTTACAACTTACACGAAACGGGTTGCACAACTGCGCAACAACCGGGGGGCGTAGTTGCACCCACAGGAAAAAAGCGCATTGGGTCAGTGACTAGTGCTGAACGTGGAGAACTGGTCACTGTCTTATACGCAATTAGAGCATCTGGAGTTGTAGTGCCACCATAATGTTTGTCTTTTCCAGGTTTAATTTCCGAATAATTTTATTGTTGGTGGACCAATAAGATGTATAGGAGGTGTTAACAAGTCGGGCTGGATGAATGAAGACTTGTATGTCAACTTCATTGAGCACTTCATTAACCATGTGCGTAGTAGCAAAAAGCGACCAGTGCTACTGATTTTGGACAACGTGGTTGCACATATAAGTCCTACAGCAATTGATCTGGCACATGAAAATGGTGTAGTTATGTTGACTATACCTCTACACACCTCGCATTACCTCCAACTGTTAGATCGAACATGTTATGGACCCTTCAAAACTGCCCTTGGTCTGGCAATGGATGGGTGGATGCGCTCTCATCCAGTCGTACTGTCACAATATATGACGTACCATTTCTAGTTACTGAAGCTCAACTTCATTCACTTACTATTCGAAATATTCAGAATGGCTTCCGTGTCTCGGGTATACATCCATATAACCGAAATGTCTTCACAGATGAGGATTTTGCCCCAGCCGAAGTCACTAATTGCCCAGATATGGGGATTGTCGATTGTGCAAGTGACATAAATGACCAACAAGATCCTAGAATTCAAAATATATCAGATCCGGATGAATTAAGTAAACAAGAGTCTAAAAATTCAACTGGGCAAAAATTTGCAAACTTCAAACAACCAAGTACCTCAAGTACAGGTTCATATTGTAGCTCGCAAAGCTACGTCACAATTCAGCTTTGTCTGGAAAAACGTGCGTAAAAATAAAAAGCGTTTTTTTTTATTATTACAGTACTTTGACTGGTGAGGTGATAAGTCAAAAAAGAAATTAAGTAATCATTGCTCTAATTCTGTTGCCTTTGGTTTCTGGATTTTGGCGTTTGCTACTTTTTTTGGAGAATATAATTGTTGACATGATTGACCACTGAACGAATTATTCTGTAATAAATTAAATGAAAGTGATACTGCTTGAATTACTTGAGGAGACTGGATAAGAATTAATTCCTTGGACTTTTGATCCACTTAATAAGTGAGTGGTGGTAGTAGTATAGCAAAGTATATATTAACCTATATATACATACCTACCTATATAACCGCTACAATATGACATTCCACTGCGTAGACTAGAAGAAGCACTTTACAAAGAAACGTATGTCTCACCTTCACAGATACTGCCTATCCCAAAAGCTGATGCAAGAAAAAATACACAAAAGGCGGAAGAACTCATCAAGGGTGCTGACAAGCACCCCCGTCAGAGATGAAATTGTAGTTAATAAAAAAATCTTCAAACAAAAATTGAGAAAACAAAAAAGGCAAGAAAGACCCTATTTCCTAAAGTTAATTCTGATGGAGAAAGTGAAGTAGAATTAGTGCTGGAAAGTGATATATGCACTGAAGACAGTGATGACGAAGTTATTGAAGGCGATTCTGTGGTTGTAAAAGTGGAAGGAAAATCTGGAGATGTACGATATATCGCCCAAGTGAATTACTATTGACAAAGATGAGTTTGAAAGTACTTTTCTTAAAAAAGTGCCTTAAATTGTAGGACATGTGCCAGTGTTTATAATTAACAAAACTGACATCGCAGCATTTCAACGGAATGATGTGATTGCAAAGTACCGGAATCTGTAAAGAACACTGGAAGCACCAGAAAATGTAATCAATTGGTGTTTCTTGTTGATATAACGCATTAGTTGAATTAATTTTTTCTGAAAATTGGTAACTGGAAAAAAGAGGTGTTGTTCTTGTTGTCCGCAATGTACAGTTGCATGAATGTACAGTAGTAGCCTACAGTTGAATGTACAGTTGATTGCTTCTAAAATTCTTCTTTTTCTAATAAAACCGCCTTTATGCGTGTGTGTGTGAATAAATGTTGTAGCTGCCCAATTTGCCCCATAGCTCGTCCCGACTTACCCCGTGTATGGGTAAGTCGGGACGTTTGAGTGCGTCATTTCAAACCCTGTTTTCGGCTGTTTCCCAATTTTGAAAACAAATGGTACACCTCATGTTAATTTATTAGTTTTTAAAGTTTTCTATCCAAAGTTTTATTTTAAAATAGCTCATGTTGTTTCCGATTTATGATCCAAAAACGGAAATTTGTCCCGACTTACCCCAGTCTCCCCTAAAGTTATGCTTATTTCCAACCAACGAAACTAAGAAAATGAGAATAAGATTATGTTGCAAACCATGCAAAGATAACACTGGTCAACACACAATTTGGTGCCTCAAGTATTAAAACTGTTTTGGGGTATATTTGGGGCGCTGATTCCAAAAATGACATCGGGTTTTTTGCATCAGCTCTGGTTTTTCAGTTAGGGCATACCCTATAATTTTGAATTTTATCTGTTATACATGGATCTTAAGCAACAAAGAATTTGTTTAAGATTGTTTAAAGGTATGTCAAATGCGCAATAGCAAAGTAACTACGTGTTTGACGTATTTTCAACAACACAAAATAATAAAATACCCCGATGAAAGCAATAGACATTGAAAAATGCAAGACTTTATTCTAGTAATTACATAACATCTAAAAAGTGTCTTTTGTAGTACTTTCTGGAGTGTTTAGTATCAAGACAGTGCCTTTGCAAACTCCAACAATAATCAGCTAGCATCGTTTCATCTCATCTTCCTTGGTACCGCTCCTCCATTACTCTTATATCCTGGTGAAACCTTTCACCCTGCTCCTCGCTTAGTTCACCAAGATTTTTTGAAAAATGGTCTAAATGGCTATGAAGATAGTGGACTTTGATGCTCATGTTGCAGCCAAGATCTTTAAAGCTGCTTAACATATTGGTTACAAGCTCTACATAGTTGCTTGCCTTGTAATTTCCCAAAAAGTTTTTAATAATCAGCACAAATGCGGTCCAAGCAGCTGATTCGTGTTCGGTCATATGCTTAGCAAATTGCAAATCTTTTATAAGCTGCCTGATCTGTGGACCATTAAAAATTCCTGCTTTAATCTTTTCCATACTCATCCCTGGGAATGCACTGCACAAATATCGAAAGCATGCTCCATCTGTATTCAATGCCGTGACGAATTGCTTCATAAGACCAAGTTTTATATGCAACGGTGGGAGAATGATCTTTTCTGTGGTAACCAAGGGTTGATGAATGATGTTTTTCTCGCCTGCAATCATTTCTTTCCTTAAAGGCCACTCTTTTCTTGTCCAGTGTTCACTTTTTGCTCTACTATCCCACATACAGAGAAAACAAGGATACTTTGTATAACCGCTTTGCTGGCCCAGAAGAAAGTTTACCATTTTTAGGTCTACACATATTTCCTACTGATGCTTAAGGTATGCTAACTTTTCCAGAATTTTTTTAATCGAATCATATTCTTCTCTCATACTAATTGAATGGCCTATTGGAATGGAAGCATACTTATTGCCATTATGGAGTAGAACGCATTTTAAACTTCTTACAGAACTGTCAATAAAAAGGCGCCATTCTTGTGGATTGTATTCTGCTAGTCCCATTTTTTGTAGAAGCCCCCCAACATCATTGCAGAAAATCAGATTGTTTTCCTTCGAAAAATAGGGCAGTAAATCTTTTTCTCTTCTACGATAAAACGTAATGTTAGTACCAGGCTGAAGAAGATTTTTCTCATTTAGCCTGGATGCGAGGATTTCCGATGTCTCTTTTGAAAGATTGAGGTCTCTGATCAGGTCATTCAGCTCGAACTGATTAAATCGCAGCGGTGTAGCAACTGCGCCCTGAAACTCACTTTCACTGCTACAGGTCACTGCTGCATCAACAGAACTAATTCATCAGAGCTTTCTATTAGTTCTGTTAGGTGGTCAAACACAGGAATGGGAACTTCGTCTGAATGCGGGACAGGCCGTCTTGCTGATTCTAAGTCGGGGTATATCCATTTTCTTCTATTGTTACGGTTGATTCACTTAATGTTAACCATACAAAAATAGCAATCGTCGTGAGGATTTTTAGGTTCCCTCCAAACCATTGTGACACCAAACTGTAAACTTTGTCTCTTTCCATTAATCCACTGACGTAAATGCTCTACACAGGTTTACAAGCAAACAAATATGAGCGGTATACCGTATCTCAAAAACTAGAGCTGATGCGAAAAAACCGCCGTCATTTTCGGAATCAGCGCCCCAAATATACTCCAAAACAGCTCTAATATTTGAGGCACCAATAAAAATTTTTTTTTTTGTTGACCAGTGTAATAGGTGACTTTCCTGAATCTTTGTAGCCTAATAACAAGATTTTGGCATCTTTAAAAACAACAATTATTTTTATAGAATTAAAATTCTCCATGCTTACACAAAAAGTTTTTAAAATCTTATGCTATGCAATTACACGAGTTTTTAACAGCATCAAAATTTTCCAGGCTTACCCAAAAGAAATTATCAGAGTTCTATGTAATAATATGATTTTTTACTTTTAAATCATTTATGAAGAATGGAAATTCTGGATCCTCACGCAATGTAAGGTTTAGTATTAACACGACTTTTTAGTTTTACAAGTAACATTTATTTTAAAACCGACTAGTAATTTTAACTGCCACAAAATTCTGGATTTTAAACTAAAGTAACTTTTGGTAAAAAATTTGACACAATTTGTTAAATATCAAAATGTTTGGATCTATTGTCCTAAGTGAAAACAATAAATTGTGCAAAGTATTGTTTTCATCATGGACGTCCAAATTTTGAGCCCAGGAAAATTTTGGCTTAACAAAAATATTTGCAGGTCAAGTTGCCGCAGTTGAATTCACAAGTGAAGACCTGTTTTTTTTTGGTTTTTAGTTCGCGTGAAATATACGTATATACTTTTTTTGAAAGCACTATTAATTTATAACTTATTTTGCTTATTTAAAGTTTAATTTTATCATAACTATTCAATTACCTAATTAAAGCATTTTAGCAACTCTGCTACTAACCTGCAAGTCAGAAAGATAAATAAATGATGGATAATAGACTTATTAGCGGAGTTATCATTAGGGTAAGTTTTTGTTGCAATAAAGTTGTGAGAAATTTGCATTTATTTTGAACAGAAACTGCAGTAAAAAATTGTATTTGTGCACAAGCATTTTAAACGATATTGATTTACTCAAACGATTCCTTTGCATATAATATTAAAGATTTTCAAACACTATCAGTGGAAGAATTTTTGCCAACAGTTTATGTAGCATGCTAAAACTTCTTTTCATAGGCTTGCTTGACAATTTAACAATTGGCCTACAGTTCTGGAGTGATGTTTGGCAAGGTCATTTCTACAATAACTTTTAGGTCAATATTAAGTTCAAATCGGTAATCCTCGTACAATTACATGATTTATCTGGATTTGCTACTTAAAGATCTAATTGAAGGAAAAACTCGGATGATAAAAAAATAATCACGATTTTTGAAATTTTAAAGAAAACTGAAAAAATATTAATCAAAATAACTTTTTAACTTTACTAGCTTCAACGTTATTCGATATTCTTCCTACAATGTATTGATTGTCGTATTATTTTTTGAAATCTTACGTGAATGTCTTTTCTATTTTAGGTGTATAGTTATTACAACTAGAACAAAAATACATAAGAATGGCAATGCTTTTAATGAGTAATTAAGTTTAGTCATATTTCAATTTTTTTTTGTATATTTTTCCTTTTCATCAAAAGGAGTAGCCTATTAAATTGAATATCATCAATAACAGTACAAATTAACTTTTTTAGTGCTCCCTCTACAAATTAGAATTGCATTTTCAGGATACTTTTAGTAATAAACGTTAATTTAAATAAATTTTGTTTTTCCAAAAACTGGAGAAATTGTCCAAAGGTTGATGTTTGTGGGACAAAAGGAGCATCAGGAAAGTGAAGTTAAATCACCATGTTAATGTTGAAGAAGTGAAGTTAAATCACCGTATTAAAGTCTTGTACATGTTTTTTAGGAACAACATTATAAGAAGTTTTTATAATTAATGAAACAAAAAATAAAAGTTTTTTTTTTACTTTTAAAGAGTATGTTTAAATTAACTTTATTTTGCGACACACTTAGCGTCGTCTTGAGGTACACAATTTTGCCGCGGCTCACCGGTTGCGGAGCAGTGTCTTATTCAGTGCTTTGTTTGCGTGTATTTTATTAATTTCAAGTAAATACATAATTTACTTAATCGCATAAAAAAGCTTGGAAATTGACTATGTGATTAACTAGATGCGTCAGTAAGATATTTTTAAATATTAAGGTTTTGTACATTACGTGTCTGTGTGCCCCTATGTAAGCAAGTACTTGTGTGAATGTTACGCATTTGTTTACACAATTATAATAATTTGATTTTTTATGCCAATTTAATATTTTTTTAATTATTTGCTTATGGCTTTTACGGACCGCACAAAAATTTGTAGCAGGCCGTAGTTTGCTCAACCCTTCTGTAGAAGAACAACTTGTTTAAAGACACGAAAAACCTGTCGGTTGTTTTGCATTGCTGCAATCTTTAGATAGAAGCTTAGTTTAGTGACCTTCAAAGTATTTTTTAATTTTTTTTCCTTGTCACATAAACTTTTGCTTCATACCCTAAAGAAAAACGGCATTTTTTGCAAATCAAAATTACTTTGATTTGCGTAAAACTGCTGACTCGGCACAAAAGAGTGAAAATGTTTCACTTACTTTTTTTGCAATAATAATGCCTTAGAAATACAGTGGTTTATTATTGCTCGATGCTCCTAACTGCCTCGGACCATCGATCCCTCTGCTTCCTGTCAAACTTGGCAAGCAGAGCTATAGCAGCCAAACTTGAGTTGTCTCCCTGAGGAGACTGCAGAAAGGTTTTATAGAGGGATTCACACTCTGCATCCCAACACAGAATATAGTTATTTCGATACCCGCGTGGGATAGTCTTTTTGGCTGCTTTCTTAATGGTGTTACAGAAGTCCTGGTAAGCCGCATCCAAATCAAGTGTATCAGGCGGCAACAAAGTGTTTGCGAATTTATTCGTCAAAGCAATGTAGTGACTCCATTTGGCCTTGCGGAAGTTCCATCGCTTAACAGGCATGCTTAGCACTGCCAGAGCAAACCTTGGTGATGTAACAAGCGAAGGTCGATGTTGTGGAACTTTTTAAGAACACGTTTATCCGGTAAGCGACTGTTTGGACCTACGCTAGCGAAAGCTAGATCTGGATTGGTGCCAGTGTTCCAGTGGCCGGAATAAAAACTGGCGGCGTCCTTGGAATTATATAGGAGAACAAGACAATTAATACTTGCCCAGCCAGCCAAGCACTCACCTTCCGGACTGTTATCATCGTAACCCCAGTCAGCATGACGACAGTTAAAATCGCCAGCGTAAAGACAAGGGTGAAAAACACTGGGAGATCCAGGGTTCGCAATCGCGTTGGCGATGGTTTGTAGACGTTGACTATTTTATAGCCATCAACGTCCACACACAACCACTCGATCTCCGATGTCGGTGGAATGTCACACTGAATTCCTAATAATTTTTATCTTATTCTATAGCTTATTCTCGATATAGCTTACTCTCCACCTTAAAATAATTCAAAGTTTTGCTATAACATAAAAATTGCTTGGGCAAGGGATAATCGCTTTAGTACTGTATTATTTATGTATCTGCTTGCAATTGTTCGAATGCAACTTTCTTTCTCTTTCGCCAGACGGTGGTGACGTAATGCGCTTTGTCTGCATCGCATGACCGAGTTAAGTGTAATCTAGAATGTTCTCGCTTACCATAGGAAATGAGTTCTAATTTTAACGCGCATTACCGAAGCGCTTTCGAGATCGTTCTAGCCGATTTGCATCATGTGACCTGTTGTCTATATATGTACGTGCGCTTGATTGAATGACACCGACAATGCGAGGCGAGAACGACGAAAGCATACGACGAAAGAAAGACGAAAACGAGAGAGACGCATAAAGTGAAAAGTGTCGCTTTTGAGAGATAGTAGAATTTGGGGCGAGTGTTGAATTTATTTTGCGGTAGTGTTTTTGAAGTTGTGTTCTACGGAGGTAGAATCATTTGTGTTGATTGAATCAAGTTATAGCGCTGATTGCACTTTGCAGTTTGGCAAAGCTTGGGATAGAATTTTCGTCGGTCGCGAATTTTGTAATACATTAGTTCTTATCAAAGACAGTAATCTCTGTTTGTTTGCGAAGAGGAGTCTTCAACGAAACCAACTGTACAAAAGCTTTGGGCTTATAGCAGACTACTTCTAGAGCCGGAATAAAATTAGACACAGCTTTGTTTCAGCGCAGGTATTCGGGTTATTAAGCTCAACTGGTCCTTTAGGATTCCCAAACAAAGTCTGTGACATGGAGATTAATCCAAAAGCGTATACCTTAGTCGCTCGTGGACAAACGTGGCAAGGCCATGCTTCCTGCTTAAAGAAGACCCAGCTAGTTGGTAGCTTGGAAGTACCAACTTCTCTGCATCAGTGCAGTGGATCATCTGTAGAAGGATGACAAGTGCCTCAGACTGCAGAGAAGGTAATGAAGAACGTTTATCTTGCTTGTAGTGAAGCCTTCGATGTTCAGCTGAAGAATAGTGGGTCCTCGAAACTTGTTGGCAATGTGCCCTGAAAAGAGCAGTTTTTCCAGGCATTACCCCGTCCTGAAAAGGACGTTTGCCAATTAGCAGACCCTCGCTGAACATCGGAATGGGTGAATACCCTTTCGTTGCGGTAGGTTTGATTACAATCTGTCATGTTTAACACCAAGAACAGACTTACTCACAGCCCAGGCTATGAGAAAGCACCTGCCATATGGGCCACCGTCCGTAAACTGTAAATAAGTTTTGCAAATTGAGATTTTATAGTTGTTTACAAATATGGATATTGCATACAAATTTTTTACATATTTTCTTGTCTGCGCTCATCGAAAAAACCTTTAATGACGGTTACGACGGAGTAATTTTAATTAATCTAAGTCATCAGACCAAAAAATTTTTTAAGGTTCTAACCACAAATGTTTGTCTTAATAGTCTGTTGCGACTGTTAGGCTTGTTAGGGGGATTGACAAGAACGGAAGAATAAGTTCAAGTCACAAAACAATTTAGGTTTATTGTTTCATGTTACGGCACGAAAGTTACAATGACAAATGTAATTAATAACACCATTTCTAAGCTCCATAAAATTAACTACATACCACAGCTCTGCTGAGTTTTCCACTGATTCAACTTTTGCTGTTTTCCAAATAAAGAAACAAGTCAATTATTTGCGTTTAAATTGTCAAGTGCGATACTTTGTATTTAATTGGTTAAAAACTATCTTTAGTAAAAGATTATTGTCTACGTTAGCTGGAAATTATTTTTTGAAAGCGAAAGCTATCAGCTGCGTCACCCCCATGTAGTTTTTGACGAATTCGGGTGTTGCCGTTTCTCAAACAAGAAAACTCGCTAATCTATTTTTTTAAATGAGTAAAGATTTAGTACGCCTACGTTGAAAAACAACCAAATTAGATAGCACTTTTGCAAAACAGATCTATATAAAGCGCACGTAGACTTCTTACTCTTCGGTGCGCAGCGCAATAAGGCGTAACTTAAAATTCTTTAATCATCATTAGCGCAGCCCAAAGTGCACAACGCTTCTCAAAAACATGTTTGCCCCTTATGTATACACGGATTAATATTTCGCACATTGCGTGTGTGTGCTTGTATGTACACATGCATTTGTGTACGTTTCGCATTAATTTACAAAATCGTAATAATTTGATTTTTTATGTGAATTTAATAATTTTTTAAAATCATTTGCTATAAGGTTTCGCGGGCCGCACAGAATTTTGTCGCGAGCCTTTGTTTGCTTCTTCTGTTGTAAAGAAACAACTTGTTCAGAAACTTAAAAAAATCATCGATTGTTTTGTATTGACTTAATTTTTTGATAGAAGCTTAGTTTAGTGACCTACAAGTATTTGTCAAAAATATTTTTCTTTGTGGCATAAACATCCGTTTCATACGCTGGTAGAAAAACGGCATTTTTTGCAAATCGAAATGATTTTGATTTGCGTAAAAATGCTGACTCCGAACAAAAGAGTGTAAATGTTTTATTCACTTTTTTTATAATAATTAATTCCTTAAAAATGCGGTGGTTTATTATTTTGTGCTTGATTTTTACAGTCAAATAATAATTTTTTAATTTTACTTTTTTATTTTTCAAAAACTCGATCAGTGCTTCTCAACTTTTTTATGGCAGCTTAAAGTGGAAATAGAGAGCAAAGCTTTGGAAACCTAATCTTTTTTACAGACTTTATTGCAAGCATAAAAGTAAACTGAACACAAGACAATTTAACACAATACTTTTTATTTCATTTCATCTCTATGTTTATCCTCCTGTCTTGTAGAAAAGCGACGAAGGTGCTGATACAAAGGGCAAGCAATTACCCCCACCTGCTTCCTGAGATCCCAAGATATTGCTGTCCAGTTGAAATTTTACATTTTGATTTTACAGTTTTATAAAAATCTGACTGAAACTTAGAACTGCTTGCCAAAACTGCCAAGCAGGAAAAAGTGCCGTAAAGTGTCTTTCCCCAGGACGCAACAGAATGGCTCAAATGGGTTTTGAACCGAGACCATGTCGATCACAATCGCGGCGCTACTAATGACTTAACCACCCCGACGACATTCATACCTCGACACGCAACATAGGCTTAACCACACTGTTTCACAAGAATAAGGAACTATGACGCAATAAAAAAATCAATCAAACCATTGTTGAATCACATAAAAATTGATCTAATTTTTACACAACTATAGTCGTCGGCGACTCATTTTTGGGTCGCGACCGAGGGTATGGAGAAGCACTGCTCTAGAGAAAGGATCGTTGCTACGTAACCAAAAAAAAATTTTTATATATTTTTTTATTTCATCAAGGATAAACCATAAACCAAAAAAGAACAATAATAAGTTACATGATCAAGAAAGTTCTCGTGTTCTTTAACATTTTTTTATACTTTATTACGTCTCAGTTTCTCATTATATTACGTTTAATGCTATTGCTTTTGTTCTGAATTTTCATTTTTATCTTTATTCCTGACGAAGTGAGCAGTAATTTACGAAAGCTTTAGCAATTAATAAAAACTCTGTCAATTTCAGTGCGCATTTTTTTTGTCCCATCCTCCCATGAGATTTTTGTGATCGATTTCAATAATTAACACTACTTTTCTCTTTCTTTTTTTTTTTTTGATGAAACAATAAATTAATACAAGATATACTTATATAAAAAATATTTGCTGTCAGTAAGAATTAAATTTAGAAATCAAAACAAACCAAAACTTCAAATTTGATCAACATCTCAACTCAAAAGTTTTCAAGTTTACTTGCAATGTGTCAAATAAAATCAATTTACTACGAATCTCAGTCATTTGTTTATAGACGGGGCCTAACGTCATACTTTTGCACAACACAGACAATTGTTACGTCAAAACTGAACGTGCGTAATTGTCACAGACTTTGTTTGGGAGTCCTAAAGGACCAGTTGAGCTTGGTAACCCGAATACCTGCGCTGAAACAAGGCTGTGTCTAATTTTATTCCGGCTCTAGAAGTAGTCTGCTATGAGCCTGAAGCTTTATATACTGTAGTTGGTTTGAACGAAAGCTCGGATTGGTTCGTTGAAGACTCCTCTTCACAGACAAACAGAGACCACTGTCTCTAATTAAAACGAATGTATTATAAAATTCACGACCGACGAAAATTCTATTCCACGCTTTGCCAAACTGCAAAGTGCAATCAGCGCTATAACTTGATTCAATCAACACAAATAATTCTATCTCCGTAGAACACAACTTCAAAAACACTGCCGCAAAATAAATTCAACACTCGCCCCAAATTCTACTATCTCTCAAAAGCGACGCTTTTCGCTTTAACCGTCTCTCGTCGTCCGCTTTCTCCTTTTCGCTGTATGTCTTCTGTCTCTCACACCTCTCGAATGCTTCGTCACGTGTGTTAAAATTAGGGCATTTTCCACGGTAAGTGAGAACATTCCAGATACACTTAACTCGGTCATGCGACACCAGCAAAGCGCACAGAGACAAATTGACGATTTATTAAACTTTGTAATGATCTATTGTTTTATTAAAAGATAATAAATTCAAATTTAAAATTGCAAAATTAAAAAATGAAATTGTTTTTTTGCGCTTTGTAATCTTTCTAAGTTTAGCTGAATTTCTACGCTTCGGCAATAACGAAAAAACCTTGAAATGCGATTAAAATGAATACGTTGTTATTATTGAAATAAAACAGTCGCAAAATTAAATTTTTTACAACTGGAAGCAAGAACGAGATTGGATGAATTAATCAAAAACTGTTCAATACGACAGCTCTTTTGTATCGGTAAAAAGTGTGAAAATAACCTTGGATATAGATGCCTTTAACATCACCCACGGAGATGCACGGCAGTAAAAAGTATGCCGTGAGCAAATAAGTCAAATAAATTCACTACTTTCGTAAATTCAATTATTTATTAAAATCAGTAGATTGATCACAGATAAAATAACAACATACTGTTCACGTACATATAACCTTCAGTAAATGCACTTTTATAGTGTGTTTAGATGTAATATGCTTTTAACATCACCGTCATAGATGAAGCGAAGCAGCAAGTAAACAATAAACAGCATTGATTTTTTTTCAGTGTTTTTTGCAACAAGCAAAGAAATTTTTTATATTTGATCAGAAATTTTTTCAAATACATTTTAATTGCTCCAAAATCCCAGTTTATTTCATCTTTATATTTACACTTTTGACTCGCAGGAAAACGTCAAAGAGGCAAGGCAAGCAATTATCTGGACCTGGTTCCGGAGATTCCAAGATATATTGCGGTTGAAATTTTTTTAGTTTTATAGAGATATAATTGAAATTTAAACTACTTTTCGAGACAACCAAGCAGGAGAAAGTGCCGTAAAGTGTTTTTTTCAAGGACACAACAGAATGGTGCTAGTAGGTTTTGAACCCAAACCATGTTGCGCTCTTAACCACTCGATCACGCTGCCGACAAAAATTTTAAATCTTTGAGCCATTTTTTTATCTCCCGCTCAAGGACAAATCAAGAATCTAAGTGTTAATCGAAATTCACATATGACATAAAGCTTATAAAAAAACCGATGACATTGCTGCCAACCAAAATTTTTAAAAGAAACAAGAAATAATATTGAAATCATCTCACGAAGTTTCGCGCAACTGCATAAGGCTTTCTAACGCTCGTTTATTAATTTAAACTTTGTATTAAAGATTTGGTTGAGATAATTTTGTTGGTTTGATAACAGGATAATAATAAAAAAAAATTAAATAAGTCTATACTAATTAGAATTTTGTAAACACTTCAGATATCCTGCGTGAAAACGAAAAATCTCTTTATTGGAAATGATTTGAAATTTTTAGATACGATTCATCCAAGTATACAAATCCATACACGGTCACGTGACCATCTACGAAACTAATACATTATCACGTGACTCAGTACATAAAACAGAACATTTCTTGGATATTTAACGCCCTGATGAAAACCTCTGCAACTAACTTGGTCGTAAGTAGTAATATATGATCCATTTGGTGACCGTCCGTTAGAGGGCGCTAGAGAGCAGGCGCAGGCGCGCAGGCGCACTGACGTCATCAGGAGCAGTGGCGAATCCGAATCCTATTTCAAATTCTATTTTGAATCCTAATCTTAATCCTATTTTGAATTCTATTCCGAATCCTATTCCTAATCCTATTCCTAATCTTATTCCTAATCCTATTCCTAATCCTATTTCTAATCCTATTCCTAATCCTATTTCTAATCCTATTTTTAATCCTATTCCTAGTCCTATTTCTAATCCTATTCCTAATCCTATTTCTTATCCTATTCCTAATCCTATTCCTAATACTATTCCTATTCCTATTCCTACTCCTACTCCTACTCCTATTCCTAATTCTACTCCTATTTTTAATCCTACTCCTATTCCTATTCTTACTCCTATTCCTAATCCTACTTCTATTTTTAATCCTACTCCTATTCCTAATCTTACTTCTAATTCTAATCCTATTTCTATTCTTATTCCTACTCCTAAGAAAGACGATGATCCTGAGTTTGACTCCCAACCAAGACAGCGAAGCTGTACATTCTAATCCTAAGAAAGATCCTAAGTTTGACTCCCACCCAAGTCAGTATAAACCCTAACTCTAAGAAAGGTCCTGAGTTCAATTCTTATCCAAGACAGTATAAATCCTAACCCTAAGAATGTCAGAGTTTGATTCCTACCCAAGACAGTATAAATCTTAACCCTAAGAAAACCAGTGGTCCTGAGTTGGATTCCTACCCAAGATAATATAAAGCCAAACTCTATGAAAGACAGTAGTCCTGAGTTTGACTCCCACCCAAGACAGTAGAAATCCTAATCCTAAGAAAAACAGTGGTTCTGAGTTTGACTCCCAACCAAAACAGCAAAGCTGTAAATCCTAATCCTAAGAAAGGTCCTGAGTTTGACTCCCACCAAGACAATATAAACCCTTGCTCTAAGAAAGGTCCTGAGTTCAATTCTTAGCCAAGACAATTAAAATCTAAACCTAAGAAAGACAGTAGTCCTGAGTTTGACTCCCACCCAAGACAGTATTAACTCTAACCTTAAGAAAGTCAGTGGTCTTGAGTTCGTTTCTTGTCCAAGACAGATGTAAGATTTCAAACCTAATTGTAAAAAAATTAGTAGTCCTGAGTTTGATTCCCAACCAATATAATATTGATTTTAATCCTAAGACAGACAGTGGTCCTGAGTTCAATTCTTAGCCAAGACAATATAAAACCTAAACCTAAGGCAGACAGTGGTCCTGAGTTTGACTCCCACCCAAGACAGTATAAATCCTAGCCCTAAGAAAACCAGTGGTCTTGAGTTTGATTCCTACCCAAGATAATATAAAGCCAAACTCTATGAAAGACAGTAGTCTTGAGTTTGATTCCTTCCCAAAATAATATAAAACCAAACCCTAAGAACAGCAGTAGTCCTGAGTTTGCTTCTTGTCCAAGCCAGAACCAAGACTTCAAAACATAACATAAGATTATTTCAAGACATTCTGCAAGATTTTAAAGCAATAAAGTCAAAGCTTTTCCTGATTTTAAGCGCTCCATAGAAAAAACCGGCCAAAATATGCTCCACAAAGGGCAAGTTTGGACAAGTCAGGTCAATACACAGTTTTCCCATTGGGAATTTCCTAGGTTTTTACCGGGATTGTTTGTATAGGTTTCTTTGTGCATTGCAAAACTTTGTCTTGATTTTTGCTATATTTATGTTCAATTTCTCAATTTTTCCCTAAAAAACTTTGGTTTTTAGATACTTTTATTCAATTTTAAAACTTTATTTCTAAAAAACCTTGATTTTTATTATAACTTTGTTTAATTTTTTCTAATCAACCTTAATTTTCTATAACTATCTCCAAATTTTTTCTGAGCAAGCTTGATTTTTGTCATACTTATGTTCAATTTTTCAAAAATTTTTCTTACACAACCTTGGTTTTTGTTACACCTATCTTCAATTTTCCAAATAAATTCGATTTTTATTATACTTTTGTTGAAATTTTAAAAGTTTTTCTTTAGACAACCTTGATTTTTGTTACACATTTGTTTAATTCTTCAAACATTTTCTTAGTCAACCGTGGTTTTTAGATACCTATTTTAATTTTTTTTTTCTAAACAAGTTTGATTTTTGCTATACCCTTGTTGAATTTTTCCAAACTTTTCTTTGTCAACCATGATTTTTATTATACTTTTGTTGAATTTTTAAAAGTTTTTCTTTAGACAACCTTGATTTTTGTTACACATTTGTTTAATTCTTCAAACATTTTCTTAGTCAACCGTGGTTTTTAGATACCTATTTTAATTTTTTTTCTAAACAAGTTTGATTTTTGCTATACCCTTGTTGAATTTTTCCAAACTTTTCTTTGTCAACCATAATTTTTATTATACTTTTGTTGAATTTTTAAAAGTTTATCTTGACTTTTGTCATTCCTATCTTTAATTTCCTCCTATTGAAGCTTAATTTTTGTTACACCCTTGTTGAATTTTTCAAAATTTTTCTTTGTTAACCATGATTTTTATTATATCTTTGTTGAAATTTTAAAAGTTTTTCTTTAGACAACCTTGATTTTTGTCACACATTTGTTTAATTCTTCAAACATTTTCTTAGTCAACCGTGATTTTTAGATATCTATCTTCAATTTTTTCTTGACAACCTCGATTTTCGTTATACCTAACCTTAATTTTTCTCTAAGCAACCTTAATTTTTGTTATTACTACGCTCAATTCAAAAAGTTTTTCTTGGTAACCTCGATTTTTGTTATACCTTTATTTAATTTTTTTCTAAACAAACGTAATTTTTTTTTATAACTATCTTCAATTTCTTTCTTGGCAACCTTGATTTTTGTCATACTTATGTTCACTTTCTCAAAAATTTGTCCTAAGAAGCTTGATTTTTAGGCAGGTTCATTTAATTTTAAAACTTTTTCTCTTAGCAACCTTGATTTTTGTTATACCTAACCTCAATTTTTCTCTAACAACCTTGATTTTTGTCATACTTTTGTTTAATTTTTTCTAACCAACCTTGATTTTTGTCATACCTAACCTCAATTTTTTCTTGCCAACCTTGATTTTTATTATCTTATCTTCAATTTTTTTCTAAACAACCTTGTTTTTGTCATACCTATCTTTAATTTTTCTTGGCAACCTCGATTTTTCTCACACCTATATTTAATTTTTTCTTAACAATCTTGATTTTTGTCGCACCTAACTTCAATTTTTTCTAAACAAATTTGGTTTTTGTCATACTTTTGTTTAATTTTTCTTGGTTACCTTGATTTTTGTCATACCTAACCTTAATTTTTTCTAGACAAAATTGATTTTGTTATACAGTACCTTTGCTTAATTTTTTCTAAACAACCTTGATTTTCCCATGCTTTTGTTTAATTTTTTCTTTGATTTTTGTCGTACATATCTTTAATTTTTCTTAACAATCTTGATTTTTGTCATATCTTTGTTTAATTTTTCTTAACAATCTTGATTTTGTTGCACCTACCTTCAATTTTTTTTTAAACAACCTTGCTTTTTGTCATACCTTTGTTTAATTTTTTTCTTTGATTTTTGTTGCACCTACCTTCAATTTTTTTAACAATCTTGATTTTGTTATATCTATGCTTAATTTTTTCTTGGTAACCTTGATTTTTGTCATACCTAACCTCAATTTTTTCTAGACAAACTTGATTTTGTTATATCTATGCTTAATTTTTTTCTTGATAACCTTGATTTCTGTTATACTTTTGCTTAATTTTTTCTTGGAAACTTTGATTTTTAGATACCTACATTTAATTTTTCCCTAAGAAAGCTTGATTTTTAGGTACCTTTATTCAATTTTAAAACTTTTTGTCTAAGCAGTCTTGATTTTTGTTATACCCAATCTCAATTTTTCTTTAAGCAACCTTGATTTTTATAATACCTATGTTTAACTTTTTTTCTAAACAAGCTTGATTTTTTGTTACACCCTTATTGAATTTTTTTCTTGACAACCTTGATTGTTATTCGCAGTCAAAGTAATTCTTAAAAATTTTAAACAAAAATTTTTATTGATAGGTTATTCGTGTTCAATAAGCAGATTTTCATAATAAAAAAGTTGTCTTTTTTCTTTATTATTTAGTAAACCGAATTCAAACATAGTTATTATTTTTATGTTGTATGAATTTAATTTCTAGTGTTAACATTTTAATTGTTTCAAAAATGAATTCAGTTCCAACTACGTTTAATCTTTTGGTCGTTTTATAAACTTTTAATAATAAGAAAGCTACCCGTAATCTCTGTAAACGTGACAACGTGTGTCAAAGTCTCCTCTTACACAGAAGCTGGCCGTATCCTGTTCATAGCGTATTGCGTTTCCTGTTAAAACTGTGACATATTCATGATCGGAGTTTGAAAATCTGGTTACCTTAATTTCCAGAGTTAAAATAGAGTAAGCGAAAATTTTTATAATACACCTTGATTTTTATAGTTTTTAAAAACATTTTGTGAAAGGAAAATTTATTACAAGCTTGACCAAAACTATTTTGATTTCAAAACACCGCTTAGTTTGATCCCCAATCAATTGCAACCGTTTATGTTAAAAAGTTTTACATTTTTTTACTTTTAATAAGAAAATTCATCATAAAACCAAACATTTTAATTCATTTTACCAAATAAATTTTCTAAACTTAACATAAAATTTGAAGTCAAAGAAGACCAACGTAAGTTTAAAAAGTTTTGTATAAGTAAGATCAATTCCAAGAAAAATCAGTTGTTTTTTGAAAATATATTAAGATTTGTTCTATCAAGTCCTATCACAGGTTGTTCTCATGTCTAAATGAAAACAAACCAATCTGAAATTATTTAATTAACTTATTGACTAGCTCGAAATCTAAAAATAAACCTTTGAAAAAGCAGAATACCTAAAACTTTGCTTTCAGGATACGGTTTTGCTTGGGGTAACAAACACAAATAAAAAAACCAATAAATTTACTCTTTTATCTTGAACGTTGCTAACCTCTAAGAAAAAGGTTTGGAAATCAACGATATCAAAGAAAACGTATACGGATATTAAAAATTAAACTTTTAAATTTCATTTTCCGCAACAACGTTTTGTGGTCAAGTTTTAAATTATAGCACTAGTTTAACCAAAAATACTTTAGTTTTTCTTTAACCCAAATAAATGTTTTAACCAAAGACTTCATTAATTGATATTAAAAATTGATCCACGAATATAATTTTATACATTTTTCAGACGGAGGTTTTGTGGTCAGATTCTTAAAATTATGATTATTTAAAAATTTCCTCACATTGTAAAGGTTTTAGTATGGAAACACATTCCTTTTACGTGAAAAAATTTGACTTTTTGAAAGGCCGAACTTTTTTCCAAGTGTTTTACATTTTAAAGTTACAAAAACAATAGCTTGCTTAAAAAATCTAAAAAAAAATTTTTCCAGAAAGTGTACATTTCTTCGTTGCAGAAGTTTAGTTTTTAGAACCAAACCCTAAAAAATTCTACTTTATGTTAGATTTTTGCCATTTTTTTAATGCATAGCAACAATTCAATCTCAAATTTTTATCACAATATTGCTTTCTTAATTGTGCAAATGTTGTAATTGTGTCAAACTCTTTGTATAATTGTTACACAGAAGCAAATATTTCGACTTTTGCACGGTTCTCATTTTACTTAGTTTTTTCTTTCCAAAGTGAAAAAAGTCGCATTAAAGCCTTTAACAAAATATCGATTTGTTTGTTTTAAATACTAAGCAACAACACAAACATTTCAAAGTAAACTAACAAAAAGTTGACTAATCGAGTTTATTACACTCATCTCTTCATGAAAAGATATCAATTTTTGACTTAAAAAGAATTTTTTCACCTTGTATCCTAAACGTTTTCAATCTATTTTGCATTAAAAAGGTGTTTAGCATTACAAAATTTCACAAGATTTTCTCAAGTTGAAACCGTCTTGATTGAAAAAATAGCAAATTTGGCGTTAAAAGTTGTTCGATTTACTGTACAAATCAATATCTGTTTTTAGCAACTGTTTATTCATCATGTGACCTAAATGTGATGCTTTAAATTAACAATATGATAAAAATCAGTCAACCTCACAAATTTTAACTAGTTGAAACCATTTGTGCCTCAAAAAATCAGAAACATTACCCTTCAGCATAATTTAATTTTGTCTTTTTACAAGCAAACTTTTCGAAACAAACCTAGATTTTACTTTGTTCACCTTTCAATAGCTAAGTTTGTTGTTTCATAAGTAAAAACCAAGAAATTTTTTTTATTTTTCAATTTGAAGTCACAACTTGTGTATTTTGATTTATAAACCTAAACTTTCTTAATCTATTATGCATGTAAATTGTAGAGCATATCAATTTCTATGTTTTCAACTGGTCTGTTAGATTTTTATTTTAAAAAATTCTCTCGACTTTACGTATTGTTGTCTTTAGTTATAAAAAAATTATCACAATTTGCTAAAAAATTTTCTTTTATCATCATTTATAAGTTCGTTTGATGGTAAGATATTAGATAAAAGTTATGATTAGAAAAAAATTTTTTTTAAATTGAACAAAACTTATAACAAAAATCAAGGTTGTTAGAGAAAAAATTGAGGTTAGGTAGAACAAAAATTAAAACTGCTAAGAGAAAAAGTTTTAAAATTGAACAAAGCTGCCTAAAAGTCAAGCTTTTTTAGGGAAAAATCGAATGCAGGTTTCTAAAATGAAGGTTGATTAAGAAAAAGTTTTGAAAAATTGAACATAAGTACAACAAAAATCAAGGTTGAAAAGAAAAAAACTTAAACAAAGGTATGACAAAAATCAAGGTTGCCAAGAAAAAAAAATTAAAAATGATAGATATCTAAAAGTCAAGATTACCAAGAGAAACTATTAAAATTGAATAAAGGTATAACAAAAATCAAGGTTGACTAAGAAAAATTTTTGAAAAATTGAACAAAGGTATAACGAAAATCAAGATTGTTAAGAAAAATTAAAGATAGGTGTAACAAAAACCAAGGTTGATTAAGAAAATTTTTTGAAAAATTGAACATAAGTATAGCAAAAATCAAGCTTGCCTAGAAAAAAAAATTAAAAATGATAGATATCTAAAAGTCAAGGTTACCAAGAGAAACTATTAAAATTGAACAAAGGTATAACAAAAATCAAGGTTGACTAAGAAAAATTTTTTAAGTATACAAAAAACAAGGTTGCTTAGAAAAATTTTTGAAAAATTGAACATAAGTATACCGAAAATCAAGCTAGCCTAGAAAAAATTGAAGATAGATATCTAATAACCAGAGAGAAATATCTAAAAACCTAAATAAAAACTTTTAAAAATTCGAAAAAGCATAATAAAATCATGGTTGACAAAGAAAAATTCTGAAAAATTCAACAAGGATGTAACAAAAATCAAACTTGATTAGAAAAAAATTAAATATAGTTATGACAAAGAACAAGCTTGCCAAGAAAAAATTAAACAAAGGTACGACAAAAATCAAGGTTGTTTAGAAAAAATTGAGCAAAGGCATAACAAAAATCAAGTTTGCCTAGAAAAAAATTGAGGTTAGTTGTGACAAGAATCAAGATTACCAAGAAAAATGAAACAAAAGTTTGACAAAAACCAATGTTTATTAGAAAAAAATTGAAGGTAGGTGCGACAAAAATCAAGGTTGACTAAGAAAATGTTTGAAAAATTGAACAAATATGACAAAAAATCAAGTTTGTTTAGGAGAAAATTGAAGATAGGAATGACAAAAATCAAAGTTGTCTGAACAAAAACTTTTTTAAATTTAACAAAGGTATAATAAAATTATGGTTGACAAAGAAAAATTTTGAAAAATTCAACAAGGGTGTAGCAAAAATCAAATTTATTTAGAAAAGAATTAAATATAGGTATCTTCAAATCAAGTTTCTTAGGAAAATTTTTGAAAAAGCAAACATAAGTATAACAAAAGTCAAATTTGTTTAGAGGAAAAGTTTTAAAATTGAATAAAAGTATCTAAAACCAAACTTTCTTATGGAGAAATTTGTGAAATTAAACATAAATATAACAAAAATCAAGATAAAGTTTTGCAATGGGCAAAGAAACCTGTACAAACGAACCTGGTAAAAGCCTAGGGAATTCCCCATGGGAAAACTGAGTATTGACCTGACTTGCCCTTTGCAAAAAATGGAGTGCTTAAAAACAGGAAACTGGTTAAAGAAATTTTCTATTGTGCGCTTAAAAACAGGAAAAGGTTAGGTAGATTCGTTTTACAAGTGATTAAAAACTTTGACTTTATTACTTTAAATTCTTGCAGAATGTCTTGAAATAATCTTATGTTATGTTTTGAAGTCTTGGTTCTGTCTTGGACAAGAAACGAAATCAGGACTACTGCTGTTCTTAGGGTAAGGATTTATACTGTCTTGGGTAGGAATCAAACTCAGGACTTCTGCCTTTCTTAAGGTTTGGCTTTATATTATCTTGGGTAGGAATCAAACTCAGGACTTTTCTTAGGATTAGGATTTACAGCTTCGCTGTTTTGGTTGGGAGTCAAACTCAGAACCACTGTTTTTCTTAGGATTAGGATTTCTACTGTCTTGGGTGGGAGTCAAACTCAGGACTACTGTCTTTCATAGAGTTTGGCTTTATATTATCTTGGGTAGGAATCCAACTCAGGACCACTGGTTTTCTTAGGGTTAAGATTTATACTGTCTTGGGTAGGAATCAAACTCTGACATTCTTAGGGTTAGGATTTATACTGTCTTGGATAAGAATTGAACTCAGGACCTTTCTTAGAGTTAGGGTTTATACTGACTTGGGTGGGAGTCAAACTTAGGATCTTTCTTAGGATTAGGATGTACAGCTTCGCTGTCTTGGTCGGGAGTCAAACTCAGGATCATCGTCTTTCTTAGGAGTAGGAATAAGAATAGAAATAGGATTAGAATTAGAAGTAAGATTAGGAATAGGAGTAGGATTAAAAATAGAAGTAGGATTAGGAATAGGAGTAAGATTAGGAATAGGAGTAGGATTAAAAATAGGAGTAGAATTAGGAATAGGAGTAGGAGTAGGAGTAGGAATAGGAATAGGAATAGGATTAGGAATAGGAATAGGATTAGGAATAGGATTAGGAATAGGATTAGGAATAGGATTAGGAATGGGATTAGGAATAGGATTAGGAATAGGATTAGGAATAGGATTAGGAATAGGATTAGGAATAGGATTAGGAATAGGATTAGGAATAGGATTAGGAATAGGATTAGGAATAGGATTAGGAATAGGATTAGGAATAGGATTAGGAATAGGATTAGAAATAGGACTAGAAATAGGATTAAAAATAGGATTAGAAATAGGATTCGGAATAGAATTCGAAATAGGATGAAGATTAGGATTCAAAATAGAATTTGAAATAGGATTCGGATTCGCCACTGCTCCTGATGACGTCAGTGCGCCTGCGCGCCTGCGCCTGCTCTCTAGCGCCCTCTAACGGACACCAATCAAAATTCCTTTTATATACTACTGTCGTAATTTTGGAAACTTTCTATATTAAACATTGTGTTACCATATAAACTTGGCATGACGTCACTCCAAAGTTTTGTCTTGTTTTGATTCTACTTTTGCCGTACCTGCCGGGGGGGGGCAGGGGGAGGCTGGTACGGCTATAGATTCTACTGTAACTTTTGATGAAATGAAGGAAACAAAACCAAGAAGCTTCAAAATTGACACAGTTTTCCTGCCCCTGGTTTAATTCCCACTGACGTTTCGCAATGATTTGATTTCCTTGTTAAGGCTTTATTGCAGTGGTACGCCCAACTATTTTTACAACACTCTTTCCTTGCCTATGTTAAAGTTTTTTCTTCTCCCTATATTGAATACCATGATTATTTAAATCAATTTTTCTTTACATTGCAATTTAAACTCAGCTCGTATAACAAAAACTAATAGAAATATATTCGGAGTCAAAAAAGGTATCAAACTATGCGGAGAACAATGTATAAAAATAGAGTTTTAGTCGTTCCAAGTTTGCAAAACTCTATCTAGAAACTTAATTGAAAACATTAACAGCCGAATGAACTGGACTCTCATAACAGCATTACTGATTAGATTGTGAGTCTACAATTTTACAGTTTCGTTTTTCTTCTTAATTACTATTCTAAGCTTAACTATTGGTTGTTGTTTTTTCAAACAAATTAAGAAAATAGATTCATTTAATTTACTTAGTTTAAATCATTTATTCATTAATGCTTTCTTTCCCTGGATTTCAGCTTTTTTAAATTATTAAATGTTTATAAAAAATTCTTAAAATACACTCTCAAACTGCTGCTAGATATGGAAGTAGGCCACAATAGAATATTCTGCAGCATAGCACAGCAAATCCTATGGTTATAAAATAGATATTTAAATTGAATGAAAAAAATTTTTTTAAATAGAGCTAAAATATCAATTGGTTATTTTCATCATGCTGCTGAATTTATGCAATGGACCGCAAACGGGTTTTGAGCAGGATATAGAAGCAAATGCTATTATAATAAAATGAATAGGTTATTTTTCATCAAGCCATTTATTAGACCACAAACGGATATTCAACAACATAGCTTGAAACTAGATAAAAAACTAATTTTTTTATAAAAAGCTATATAGGGTTACAATATTTTCGTCACAAAAAAGGAGAACAAATTTAACTATTATGTTATAGGATACCTCAATATTGTTTTGTGTATTTGAAACTAATAAAACTGACTAAAAAAAATTAAAAGCAAAAATCATTTTTTTAGGTAATGACGCATATATCTGGAGTTTGTTGGTTCTCTTTCAAAGATTGCTTAATGACTTCACTTGTCAGTCACATCCACAATTATCAAAACACAAATTCTTGAAAATGCATTTCATTAAAACTGTTCCAACAGACTGTTTCGCTTGTGAGATTTATTAGGAGACAGAACATTTGAAAAGATAACAGCAAATACATTGAAACATAAGTAAAAAATTAAGAATTAATAATTATAAAATGTCCTATCTAAATGATATTGAAATTTATTAGTGTTTTTTTATAAAGTGATAGGCGTATATTTTAAATAAACTAAATTGTGGAAAATGTAATCACATTTTATGAAAAATATAATTAATACCTCAATCAGTTAACTATAAACAGTTTTTCTTGTAGTTTGTTAGTAAAAATTATAAATCGAAAAGTATGATAATATGCTAAGCCTATTAACATTTTAACTTTTGCTTTTAACAACAATGGCATTTTCTACCAAAAACTTGCTGAAATCTTACTGGAAAATAAAACCTCGCTCTATTCCTAGCAATATTGCAGCAAGGATATGTTATTTTTCTTGAAAAGCGCTTTTACACGAGACCAGATTTTTGTTGAGCAATATTGCCAGCAATCTTACTCAATGATCTTGCGCGGTACTTTATACACAAATAGAATATTGAGGCAAGAATCTTTCTGCAAGAAACTTAATCGTGTAAAGACAGCCTTATTCACAGATTAGTTGCTTTTTTTTCCCAACATTGCGGTTAATACTTTTTTAATTGCCAGAATCTTTGACAAGCTATAAAGTTATTGTTGTCACGAACAATTCTACCACATCGTATGATTAAAGTAGAAAAATAACAGTAGATTTGATTGAAAACACTCTTGATTGTGACGTAAGAATCTAAAACAGCGTTTCTCAAACTGTATTTCGCGAGCTTACTAAAAGTGTTCCGCTGATAATTAATAAACACGACGGTTTGCAAGTACGTCATAAAAAGTTTGCATAACCGTTACATCTTTTTTTTTTCATAATTACGTTCTGTTCTGACAGTAACTTAAACAAGTCTTTGTTTTTTGACGTGCAAAATTGAAGTCAAGTTATATTTTTGACGAATATACAATCGATAACACTGGTCAACAAAAAAAAATTTTTTTATTGGTGCCTTAAATATTAGAGCTGTTTTGGAGTATATTTGGGGCGCTGATTCCGAAAATGACGGCGGTTTTTTCGCATCAGCTCTAGTTTTTGAGATACGGTATACCGCTCATATTTGTTTGCTTGTAAACCTGTGTAGAGCATTTACGTCAGTGGATTAATGGAAAGAGACAAAGTTTACAGTTTGGTGTCACAATGGTTTGGAGGGAACCTAAAAATCCTCACGACGATTGCTATTTTTGTATGGTTAACATTAAGTGAATCAACCGTAACAATAGAAGAAAATGGATATACCCCGACTTAGAATCAGCAAGACGGCCTGTCCCGCATTCAGACGAAGTTCCCATTCCTGTGTTTGACCACCTAACAGAACTAATAGAAAGCTCTGATGAATTAGTTCTGTTGATGCAGCAGTGACCTGTAGCAGTGAAAGTGAGTTTCAGGGCGCAGTTGCTACACCGCTGCGATTTAATCAGTTCGAGCTGAATGACCTGGTCAGAGACCTCAATCTTTCAAAAGAGACATCGGAAATCCTCGCATCCAGGCTAAATGAGAAAAATCTTCTTCAGCCTGGTACTAACATTACGTTTTATCGTAGAAGAGAAAAAGATTTACTGCCCTATTTTTCGAAGGAAAACAATCTGGTTTTCTGCAATGATGTTGGGGGGCTTCTACAAAAAATGGGACTAGCAGAATACAATCCACAAGAATGGCGCCTTTTTATTGACAGTTCTGTAAGAAGTTTAAAATGCGTTCTACTCCATAATGGCAATAAGTATGCTTCCATTCCAATAGGCCATTCAATTAGTATGAGAGAAGAATATGATTTGATTAAACAAATTCTGGAAAAGTTAGCATACCTTAAGTATCAGTGGAAAATATGTGTAGACCTAAAAATGATAAACATTCTTCTGGGCCAGCAAAACGGTTTTACAAAGTATCCTTGTTTTCTCTGTATGTGGGATAGTAGAGCAAAAAGTGAACACTGGACAAGAAAAGAGTGGCCTTTGAGGAAAGAAATGATTGCAGGCGAGAAAAACATCATTCATCAACCTTTGGTTACCACAGAAAAGATCATTCTCCCACCGTTGCATATAAAACTTGGTCTTATGAAGCAATTCGTCACGGCATTGAATACAGATGGAGCATGCTTTCGATATTTGTGCAGTGCATTCCCAGGGATGAGTATGGAAAAGATTAAAGCAGGAATTTTTAATGGTACACAAATCAGGCAGCTTATAAAAGATTCGCAATTTGCTAGGCATATGACCGAACACGAATCAGCTGCTTGGACCGCATTTGTGCTGATTATTAAAAACTTTTTGGGAAATTACAAGGCAAGCAACTATGTAGAGCTTGTAACCAATATGTTAAGCAGCTTTAAAGATCTTGGCTGCAACATGAGCATCAAAGTCCACTATCTTCATAGCCATTTAGACCATTTTTCAAAAAATCTTGGTGACCTAAGCAAGGAGCACGGTGAAAGGTTTCACCAGGATATAAGAGTAATGGAGGAGCGGTACCAAGGAAGATGAGATGAAACGATGCTAGCTGATTATTGTTGGAGTTTGCAAAGGCACTGTCCTGATACTAAACACTCCAGAAAGTGCTACAAAAGACACTTTTTAGATGTTATGTAATTACTAGAATAAAGTCTTGCATTTTTCAATGTCTATTGCTTTCATCGGGGTATTTTATTATTTTGTGTTGTTGAAAATACGTCAAACACGTAGTTACTTTGCTATTGCGCATTTGACATACCTTTAAACAATCTTAAACAAATTCTTTGTTGCTTAAGATCCATGTATAACAAATAAAAGTCAAAATTATAGGGGTATGTTGTAACTCAAAAACCAGAGCTGATGCAAAAAAACCGATGTCATTTTTGGAATCAGTGCCCCAAATATACCCCAAAACAGTTTTAATACTTGAGGCACCAAATTGTGTGTTGACCAGTGTAATTTTTTTGACGAAGTCTTTCGTGAAAAAAAAGTTTAAGAAACTCTGATCTAGAATAATATTTTTTGAGTTTGGAATTTGCAGTAGTCTGTTATTATTTGTTATTGTGACTATTTTCCTTTATGCCTTTTTTTTGATTTGTAGCTTTTTAATACTGTAAAAAGTTATTAATTTGTATTTGACATTTTGTCGATTCATTAAGTATTGCCAAATTAACAATTACAGTATATAAAGAATTCAATGAGCTTTAGCGTTTTATATAATGTAATTTTAAAAGAACAAAATGAGAAAAGGGATTTTAACATCACTTGACTCAACTAACGCTGCTGTTACCGTTCTTGTGTGCCACAGTTCATTCGGCGCATTGCCACTGGGTGTAATTGTAGCCCCAAGTCAGGATCACATTTGCTATGAACAAGGTAAAATTATTGCTTTGAATGTTTTTTGTTTGCAATGTCTTACCTCTAAGAATTTTTAAAAAGTATTGCTATTAAAATGTCAAGTCAATTCCGACTATAGTTTATTTTTTACTCGATTCCAGTCCTTAAATTAATTAACTTAATTGCAGATGCAAATGACTTGAGTTAAAAAATGTTTAGGCCTTAACTTATTTTAAGAAATTATGCTCCAGAAAAAAATCCTTACCGCTTTTGTAGGTTTACTTTTATAGGAGGCACCTTACTTTTCCAAAATTAGAGGAAAGCTTTTTCATTGTAAACCAATTCGATTACAATTACTATTTGACTTCTGTCAACTTACGTTGTGTTATTTGATTGTCTTTCTATTAAAACACACTACTTTTAAAGGATTTGGTTTGCTGAAGGAAATGCTTGGAACGATTGGTTTTTTCGGTTCCCAACCAAAGATATTTATGACTGACGACAATGCTGCAGAACAGCAAGGCTTATTAGCAGTTTGGCCAAATACAACGCAGTTGCTTTGCATTTTTCATGTGCTACAGGTTTACTACTGGTTTAAAGTTGCGTTAAGTTTAGTCATAGCGTTAAAAACCGATATTTTTTATTAGGCTGTGTGGCGGTGGTTACTTGCTTCCAAAAATGAGATTTCCAAAACAGATAGACAAGCTTTGATGAAAGGGTTTTAGAATATTTTATACAGTTTGACTAACAATGAATGTATTGAAAAGTACAATGAGTTGATTCAATTGTGTAATCAGTTGCATTGCCAAAATTTTGTGAGGTACGTATTCTTTCAAAATATTTACTGTTGAAAGATATTTTATTGATTTTCTACTTTTGGGAGACCAATTCCCGCTTGCTTGAGGGGCTTACTTAAACAAACGCTGATTCTGCCTAATTTTCAAATATTTATACTGCTTACAAAAAAGTTTTGTTGGTTTAAATGTAAATCATAAATGGTATAATTACAGCTACACGAAACGATGGATGAGCAAAAAAGAAAGCTGGTGCCTAGCGTACAGACAAGGTTGTTTGACACGAGGTCAAAACACGAATAATTGCTGTGAAGCAACCATTCGAATTGTTAAAGACATCATTTTTAACAGGTACCTTTAGGTACGAATGTATGCTACATATGCAAACAACAATGGGCATTCTTAAACAAATTGTTTAATATATTCAGATGCAAAGCTTTTAACATTTGCGAATTGCTGAAATTTATGGCGGAAGTCTACAACCAACATTTTATTAACAAAATTTTGAATATCTTGTTACAGCGTAAAAGAACGGTATCTTTTGACAGCCCATTAATTAACGTGGATTTAATTAGCGCAACAGAAAATAGTCATATATTTTTTCTTAAAAGTGAGACCAACCAATCAACAATTTATGAAGTTGATATTAGTCTGGGTACGTGCACTTGTCCCATAGGCCACAACGGCTCGATGTGCAAACATCAAAGAGGAGTCATATTTCACAAAAACATGCAACCACCAAATTTCTACTTTCAATCGGAAGAGGAAAAGCATTTCTATTCAATATTAGCTTTAGGAAGAGATGCGCCACCATCAGGTTTTTTTCCTTCTCAGGATAAATCTTTTCAAGCAATGACATATTTGAACAATATTACAAACGATACTGAAATTGATAATTTAATATGTAATAACATTGACAGAAATCGAGATGTCAACACAGACAAGAAAGCTGGCAATATTGTTGATACAAACAAGGCTTTGATTAATAACATTAATAAATTGATGTCGGAAAAACTACAAAAGGTTGCAGAATGTGAGAATGCTACAGCCGCTTTATTTAAATTTAAAGATAAACTCACACATTGTAGAACCAAGGAACAATTTTTATCAGCTGTACAGAAATTCGGACCTGAAATATGGCATAGAAATTCTGGAAAAAAAATAATGTGCCAGCCAACTGCAATCAGCAGGCGACCTGCCGGTGTGTCCAAAGGAGCTGCTCCATTGAGCCATGGAAGACGACCAAACGGTACTAATAGTGACAAATGGAAAAAAAGAGCAAGAAACTTGCTGAAAGCATTAAGCTAAATGTTGCAAATGCGAAATCGCATTAAGTAGTATAAATAAGTTTTTTTTACAGAGATAAAGTTAATTGTTGATTGCATTTTTATTCGATTTTATAAAAAAATAAACGTTTTTTTTGTTAGAAACCTTTTGAGTATATGTATAGAATTAGCAAATTTAATATCGTATTACAGCTTTAAACAGTATACAGATTTAACAGTTGCCATGACAACAGTGGCTTCCAGGCAACAAAGCCCCGCTGGTTGGATACCGGTAAGCACAGGCAGGTTGTCCGTTGGTGTAGGACACAGGCATCCAGTGACAATGCGCAGAGCGTCATCAAGAGCACTGTCAATAAGATGAGTGTGTACAATTCGACACCAAGATTTAATCTCAGAGTTTTGAGATATTCCGGCAAGGCAGACATGTCTTGACTCAGGACTCCCTCCAATTCCTTCCAGTCTCCAGCAGTAGGTGGCACTGATAAATCACCTACAAACGCAAGTGGATACATATATAGAAGTATGCAAATTATAGATAAATAATATTACCTTTCATTAAATAAAGCTTGGTTGCTTTAAGCCAATTTTTTATTTTCTTGTTTTTTTCAAACAAAACTTTTTGTTCTACTTTTCTCTCCAAGCAAAACATTTGCAATATTGGTGCATATTGCTTTTTCTTTATTAAGGACACATTGAAATCAATGTCAAAAGTAAAGCCTACAAAATTGTAAATAATTTTTAGGATAAATAATAAACTTTTAACAAAAACCTTTAATAAAGTAAAGCAATGCATCAAAACACTTTGTAAATTGCTAGTTGTTAAAATTGTTATGTTAAAAAAGTAACAGCCCTTTAAATGCATACCAATTTTTTCTCACCTGTTGTTCACCATTTTTTCCTTGAATCCATTACCATTAGTAAATTTGAACTTTTAACAATGAACAATACTAGCATATGATTATAAAACAATGCTGTTTGTTTTCATCATTCAACTGGTTTTATACTGCAAATTACCAGAGAAGCACATTTTTTAAACAAAACATTGGATTATTACAGTATTTGCTGAAATAATAGAAAAATATTAAAGTATAAAAATAAAGATCAAACTTGCAATATTAATGAAAAAGGTTTGAAGGTATAAATAAAAGAATGATTCTGTGATTTATTCCAAAAAACTTTTTTTTAAACTGATTTAAGTTCACTTAACCAAAGGGACAATACTTAAGCAATTAAGTATCGTTTAAAAACATTTTTTGTTGTACTAACCTATACCTAAAATAAAGTTAAGTAACAAACAAAGTGCATAAAAATAAAAGAAATCTAAAAGGAAAGATCTAATGAAAAAAAAACGCAACTCCAACTTCAGTCCATGCTCATCTCTGATGTGATCCTACTTTTGCAGTCCCCATCACCAGTGATGAGATTCAAAATTTTAAAAACAGGTTCCCTTTGGTGTGGATCACACTAACAACAGGTTCCTTCCTTATACAGAGATAGAGAAATCCCAAGATTTCATTACATATGGGTTTGCTAAACATAGTGACATTCCAAGAACAAGTTTACGTCAACCCATGCAAACTCCTCAATCCTGCCACTGCTCATCACTAACTTTATTTGAAGAATTTTGAACTTTTAACAAGATACAGATTGTAGAAAATTAGTTGTGCTTTTTTTAAGGACATTAAGTTACTCAGATTGTGGTTTACTATTTCCACCTCTTTTTTTTAGCATCAGCATTACGCTATTAATCTATTTTCAACCATTAACTTAACAAACAGTCTATATTACTTAAAGAAAATAAAAGGTCATATAAAATATCTGTCAATTATAATTCTTTATAAGTAATTATTATAGTGTTATTTTCAATTTCATTTTGACTTCAAAACAAAAATAAATAATAAAAAGATTTAAGATTAATAGTACAAATAAATAATTTAGCTTTGGCAATTTTGGAAATTTTTTATTTTTCCTTCAAAGCCTCAATAATTAAGACAAACTAATAAAAAAGCATTTATTTAATTTTCTGGTTAAAGAGTTTTACAACAGGAAAAATAAAACTTTTGAAATATGAAACCTAAGGTGTTTAAAAAATCTAATTTTATATGAAATCTGCCCATCATAAGCATAAAAAATTTTTCTACAATCAATGTTTTACATCAGGAAAATACACAAGCAGTTTACAGCAGTTTGACATCAAATAATAAGTAAATAATTTACTTTTTCATGAATAGCAAACATTCGAAAAAATTGTTTTTAATATGAAAAACTTTAAAGTGTAAAAGAATGATTTTGCAAATGCAAAATAAATAACTAATTTTTAAATAAAAAAAAGGAAAACTGTTTATGTGAAATTTTTACCAAAATTTTCATTAAGGTTCTTATTTACCGTATGTCTTACTGAGCACTGTTCAAAAGAATAAAAAAATTAAAAGATTTTGATGCCTTGCACTTAAGAAGCCCTGCACTAGAAAATATTGATGATTACAAAACTATAATCAAAATTTAACTTGAAATTTTTTAAAATTTATTAGTCTGTTAGAATTTTTAAATTATTAATTAACTAATAAAATAGGCAAAGCATTTTTATAATTTTCTGATTAAGGTTAATCTAAGATCTTTAAAAAATTAAATTAGATATGAAATCTGCTCATTATAAGCATAAAAAATAAGTTACAATTTGTATTATAGTACTTAACAGAAGTTTGATATCAAATAATAATTAAATAATTTACTTTTTCATCAATAGAAAACATTTAAAGTTTTACGTAAATACAAAAATAATTTGAAGTGTAAAAGAATGATTTTGCAAATGCAAAATAAATAATTAATTTTTTAAATGAAAAAAGCAAAAATGCTTTTGTGAAATTTTTATCTAAATTTTTAATAAGGCTCTTATCTACAGTATGTCTTACTAAGCATCTTTAAAAAAATAAAAAATTAAAAGATTTTGATAAATAATTATTGCTTTTGGTTTGTATCTATTGCAAAAACTTACTAAATAACAAAAGCTTTCATTTAATGCATTTTGTCAATTTCTGGCTAGTTAACAAAAGATCTAAGACATAATCAAAACTATATAACCATATGTCTTGCGGCCAACTCAAATCAGATTTGAAATTTAGACCTCAAAACTATTAAAATATAACAAAAATACGTAAAATCCAAATTTTTTACATTTTATTAAAGTTTTATTAAAAATTATAACTACAGCATATGCATTTAAGGAAAAAAATTTTTTCTTAAATGAAAAAAAATGTGTAAAATGAAAATAAAAAAGCTTTGTTGAAAAATTACAATAATCTGTAAAAAAGTTAGATTAAAAAAAATTTATTAAAAACTTCTATTAAAAAAAAATTATCAAAACTATATAACCTTAGGTCTTGAGGTCAACTTAAATCAAATTTGAAATTTAGACCTCAAAACTATTAATATAACAAAAATATGTAAAATCCAATTTTTTTTTACATTTTATTAAAGTTTTATTAAAAATTATAACTACAGCATATGCATTTAAAAATTTTTTCTTAAATTAAAATAAATTTGTAAAATGAAAATAAAAAAGCTTTGTTGAAAAATTACAATAATCTGTAAAAAAGTTAGTTAAAAAAAATTTATTAAAAACTTCTATTAAAAAAAAAATTACCGTAGTCTATTACAAAGCAGACACTGCTCTTGAGGAGCAGCTTTAAAAAACGTTTCTCTTTAAGAGCAATTGAAAACAAATTCTTGTCTTTGATTGGTCAAAAACAACCCTGTGCATTGAAATTGCCTACAAATTGGTAATATGCTACCCGATTGCCACAGAAGCTTTGAGTGAAATAAATGTTGATTTAATTGGGCCACTTCCTGAAAGTTGTGGTCATCAATATACGATTGTCCATAAATTATGGTTACAATTTTCAAAGTTTGTCAAAATTTTATTTTTTGATATATTGTCATTTGATTCGTTTTACAGTGAAGGAATATGCTTCAAGTTTTTCTTTTTTAACAGGTACTGGTGGAAATAATTAGGTTTAAAATTACAATTTATTTAGTAATTACATGATGTTTCGTAATTTTTCAATAAAAAGGATTTATATTATTGATTAATTAATTCTATTTATATAGACGGCGTTTTTGCTATGTAAAATGCGCGTAGCAATCTCCTGTATCATACAAAAAGGTAAAAAATAAATTTTTAATGCCATGTTATGAAACAATTTTTTTTTTAAACTGTTAGGAACAACAAGATATTTTTGCCACTTTAAAATTCTGGATGATGAACTATATATTAATAACTTTTTGGGAATTGACACGAGTTGTTAAACTTTGCAAAATTTTAAAATTCATGCAATGCATGGCTTATATTGTCGATGTTAAATATCCCCAAAATCAGTGCTTTGCAACCTTTTTTCGAAGTTAACCGAATTTTGAAAAATAATTAATTGTAAAAATTTCATCGTTATGCTAAAAAACATTCCAAAAATATTAACGTATGCCAGTGGCGTACGCAGAAATTTGTAAAGGGGGGGGTTTTGGACCCGAAAACACGATTGCTCTAAGTTAGGGGTTCCCAAACTGGGGTACATTTAGGCTTCTCAAAAGGTACATTATCAGAGAGAATATCCTTATTTAAGTTAAATTCCGTGTTTGGAAGAAATAATGGACTCAAATGTCTAGAATTTTCGAATCCGGTCGATTATAATTACGTTAAACAAGACAATTAAGAGGGAAGACTTTTTTACAGATCACCGTGATTTTGGGTTTGAATGGGGAAAATTTGTGGCTGCTGAAAAGGGAAAAGTTTTCATTTTTTAAGGATCACCTTGATTTTCGGCATGAATTGGAAAAATTTTCTGATTCAAAGTGAAGACCTTTTTTTTTTTATTAGAGGACACCATGATTTGGAACAATATCTACCCGGCTGAGGCCAACAAACTCGAACAATTTCGAAAAGTGGACCGCAAGAGTGAAGAAGTTGGACCACCCTGTTTTAGAGAAACGTCACAACATTTTGGGGGTACATGCAAACCTGCTACAGTGTTCAAAGGGTACCGATCACCTAAAAGTTTGGGAAACCCTGCTCTAAGTGGTCCTGGTAATGGGAAAAAACTTCCAAAATTAGGCCTACATTCAAAAATAAAGTGTTTTGGTTTTAAGACCGTCTTGCAGTAGCATGAATTTTTTTTTACCAAACCGTAAAACTAACTATTGAAAAGGCATGTGCAAGTAATTCAATTATGATAAGAAACTTTCCAAAATAAAAGCAACTCGTGTAAATGATGAGAACAATAGGTGAAAAATCAAACGAACAAAAAAATAACCTCATTACTTAACAAATATTTAAAGTTTTTTTAAAGGCTGTTTTTTCACTTAATTTGTTAATTACGTCACCAGGGCAAGGCGTGTGGCTCCTATAAATGTTTAGTGATGCAAGTCCATTCATTCGAGTGGTACCACTTGTGTTTCGTAAGCACGTTTTTCGTCTGCGTAATGTGGAAAACAATATTGTTCACTAGTGCATGTTGTCACTGGAAGAGTTAACAAAATGGTCATAAATGTAAATATATGTGCGGAAAAGCATCGGAACTGCATTCCTTGATGCTGCTCAACGCATTAGTTGGTCTTTCTGCTGCGTTCAACCGAAAAAGCTTCCTGTACCATAATATCAGTTCAGGCACTAGTTCTCCCGAGAATTTTGTTAAATCATTTTCGTAAAATTTTCCCAAAACTTGAATACGTTTAATTTGTTGAGGAGTTGGTCCACTAGTTGGATCAGAAGAAATTAAACACTGAAATTCATCAATAATCGACTTGTGGGCTGTAAATCTTGCTTCGAGAGTGACAATAAAGTTATCAAGAAATGGAATAAAAATCCCTACTCTAAAATATTCTTCATCTGTTCAGCAGCAATATTGCATCGATTGGTCTGTCTTGAAGTAAGGCGTGGTGTTTCCAAAATAAAACCTTCGGCTTTGGCCGTTTTTTTGCGCAAAAATATAGAACTAGTGAAATTCATATTCGTTTTTTTCTCTAAGACACTTCAATTCATCTGCAATATCATGTGCAATGTTGACAGCCGCAAAAGAGTTTATCTACTTTTTTTGCTTAACTTTGCACAAAACAACACTGTATCCAAAAACGTTTTTTAAAACTAAGAGAGCAATGCAAAATTCACTTTGCGTAATTGTCGAAAGCAACTGCAAAGCTCGTAATGAAGTTCCTCTCTGTCTGGCCATGCTGAAATTTCTGCCAAAGCTCTACAACGGTAAATTGTAAATTTGAAAAAGTACTAACACTCTCGTGTCGATCGACCCATCTGATGGCACAAATTTGAACAAGTTTTTGAACTTTTGTTGTTGACGAAATCGTGTTGATGGAGTTGCGTAAAAATGTTTTGACGTTGTGAAGCACTAAAAAATTTGTGAACTGAAGCTATTGTTTCCATGCAGTTTATTTCCATTCCCATACTTAACTTTCAATATTTTACAAGTTTGAAAGTTTTCTTCACAGTGGCAGCTGTACATTAGCTAATTTTAGGCGATAGAAAAAATTGCAAAAAGAAAAAATCGCAATTTAAGCGATAGAAAAAATTGATGTGCAAGCAATAATTAAGTTTCAAAGTGCGGCAAACAATAGAAACCAAAATCTTACTATTGAAGCCTATTTATTACCATGTATATATGGCTGAACACCATTCTTCAAGGGGGTGGTTTGACCCCTGAAACCCCCCCTTGCGTACGCCTATGACGTATGCCAAAAATATTAAAGAATAATAAGTAAAATTTTTAAGACAATAAAATTACATTACAAATGCAAAGCAACTACTTTTACTGAAAATTTATTCATTAAGTAACTTTATATCACACTAATGAGAAACCTGTGCTTGTTTGAAATTGTGGGGATCACATTACTTAAGCACAACCACAAACAGTTTCAAATTCCATTGATTTCTATGGTTGTTTTCAATACAAAGATTGCATTAAATCCAGTTTCAAACAGTTTGTGATGACTTTTAGAATGAAAAGAGAGAGCTAATGCAAAAAATTATATGGGGCCTCAATTTTTCAAATACAAACATATACATGATTTGTTGCTTTAAAAGTCATTTCCATGTACTACTCTTCTCCAACATGAAGGGTTAGTTGAAGAAGATCTGTGGCTGCAAATGAATCATTTATTGTCATCTTCATTTGTAGGTGGCACAACTGTTACAAGTGTGTACTATACTAACCTAGCCTTCGGAAAGGAATCGAACCCAACTAGTCGAAGGAATGTAATTAGTTCATTGCTTTGCTTTTGTTATACGCTTGCACTGTTCAGTAATTAAGAATAATCATCTTTAACCGCATTATTTAAGTTGCTTCTTTTGTTGTACTATCTCTCAGTTTAGTCGTCTTTATATAGAGTATGTATAACGTATATTTAATTGTGTTTTATTTCTTAGCAACGCCTTAAGTTAAGTAAACCATTAAATTCAGGAAATGAGTTCTTTTGATTAATTTAATTAACTAAAGAGAGTAGGGATAAACTCAATTTAATTAACTTAAGAGAGTAGGAACGTCAAAGACTTTGTCCAAAAGTGTTTCAGCAGACCCCCATAGCAAAGA
The DNA here is from genome assembly GCA_963680785.1 of Diplosoma virens. Taxonomy (NCBI): domain Eukaryota; kingdom Metazoa; phylum Chordata; class Ascidiacea; order Aplousobranchia; family Didemnidae; genus Diplosoma; species Diplosoma virens. The sequence goes on from OY796880.1 coordinate 41,096,485, forward strand.
TTGCAGAAAAATTTGGACTCATTGGTATAAAACTTTTGCAGGTTATGTTCAGAAATACGACGATCTGTCCGATGGTAATAAGTTGAGTTGTTTAATAAATCACGTAGATTTCGCTGCTTATGAAGTTATATCGGAATTGAGAAGTTTAAAGAAGCAGTCAATAAACTGCAAAAAGTTTATGCAATGGCTTCAAATCCAATATTCGCTCGGTATTTGCTCAAGACATGCCGACAGCAAACTGAACAGTCATTTAACAATTATTTTCAAAACGAAAATACCTTAGAATGGACTGCAATTTTGCAGCGGTGTCTGCTATTCAGCACAAAGAAGAAGCGGTGAGAGACGCCTTCATTAGTTGGCTAGCATTACCAGAAATACGTCAGCGAATTTTAGAAAAAAACAACATTTAGATTTGCAAGCAACGTTGGCAATGGCTCGGTCATCAACACTGTTTGAAAGAAATGAAGTGCGACGTCACTCATTGCAGCCTGCATACAAAATCTCATA